>OX453081.1:1454772-1814929 GCA_949699795.1 Spicauda simplicius | reverse complement strand
AATACACAAACACCCAGACCCAGAACAAGAATCTAAACTCATCATTCAGATACCTGTCTGGCCGGGAATCGAACCCGGGACCCACTGCATGTCAGACCGGTACGCTAACCGCTGCGCCACGCGGGTCGTCATATGTAGGGTAGATGCTAGATTAATAGTGCATGCGAAAACACGGTATCAGCGCGCCCCCTCAATCATCGCGCCCCAGACTGCAGCCTAAGGGTTTATCTGGCCCTGCTCATTACCGTAGTACCATGTAACGTGGATAAGCTAAAATTGTATATTAAGCTGTTTACCTATCCAGGACTCATGTTCAGGTGTGAGCTTCACAGCGGAGTCAGGTTGCCTGAGCTGCTCCAGGAGAACTCCAGGGTATGCGATGTTGGCTCCGGTGCCGATCATGTACATCACCACGCCGCTTACAGCTAGAAGCTGGATTCAATAAGATAATATCAAAAAATCGTGAAAAATTAACAGGTGTACACTCGTTACTGAAGAACCGCGAAAATCCCTTAGCGGCCTCGTCAATGCGTATGTTTGTGTGAAAGTGGCCGTTTCGAATGTTTGTAGGCAGTTTCCATACTGTTCCCCATATTTACTGTGATATTACTGTGATTCTGGTGTTAATCACAGGTGTCCATTAAAGACAAGGGCCACTTACCATCAGGTACTACAACCTCTTTAGATATTTTTATAAATATTAGAAATGAAATGAAATGTCTTTATTTTGTATAGGCCTGCGGGGGCACATACAAATTGTCAGTTACATTATTTTTCTTACACTACCACCGGATCGGAACACGACCTCAACTGAGAAGATCCGGCAAGAAACTCAGTGGGTTTGTCTTTTTTTCTTATTTATCATGTTTTTTTTTTACATGGTAATGAAAGTTAGCTCCAGTATCTTGCCTTACAGTTCAGTAAAAGAGAGCCCTGTTTGGCAAGATACGCTACATTAGAAAAGGATAAAAGCATTCTCGGATCTAGAGGACCAAGTTCTAGGCGCAAATGTAGATAATTCTGGTTGTATTTTCTTTTAATTTTTATTTGTCCTCGCTCTTAACATCCTATACTATATCTTCTCGTCAACCCATTATTGTCCCACCGCTGGGCACGGGTCTTCTCTCAGATTGAGAGAGTTTAGGCCATAGTCCACCGCGCTGGCCAAGTGCGAATTGGTGGATTTCACACACCTCCGAGAACTTTTTATTTTTTAAGAACTCTCGGGTGTATAGGTTTCCTCACGATGTTTTCCTTCACCGAAAAACAGTGATAATTAATTTCTAATACGCACATAAATCAGTGGTGCGTGCCTGGGTTTGAACCTCGGACCTCCCAATCGAGAGGGCAAGTTTCAACCATTAGGCTATCACTGCTCTCCATTAGGCTATCACTGCTCTATAACATCCTATATGTATGAACTATATAATCTGCATTTATTTCGCGTGTGTGTTTTGTGTTATTTGTTTTTCAATCATTTGAAGACAGTTTTCTATTGTCTTAATTTCAAATATATATGTACTCACTTGCTTTTTTGTCAAAATAATAATGGATGATGTTGGATGGATCTTTGTAAAAAATCTATGAAAAACTTAAGCAACATTTGTGAACGGGTAAAACCTTAATTAATTATTTTTTGTTCCAAACAAAATCTTTTGCCAAACACAACTTCTGGTGATTTGAAGGTTTTTGCTAACTTTGATCTGAAAACATTTTTCCTGTTACCTCTTACACTACTACATTTGCTACTGATATAGGTACTTATATATTTTTTGATAAATTGAAATTGGTAGAACGAATATGCGAGAGCAGTGATATCCTAATGATTGAAAGGAGGTTCAAACCCAGGTACGAACCACTGATTTTTCTAAAATTATGCGTATTAGAAATTATTTATCACTGCTTTTCGGTGAAGGAAAATATCGTGAGGAAACTTACACAACCGAGAGTTCTTTAAAAAAAATCTCAGAGGTGTGAAGTCCACCAATTCGCACTTGGCCAGCGCGGTGGATTATGGCTTAAACTCTCTTATTCTGATATAAGACCCGTGCCCAGCACTTCACACGCTCACATGCTTTCTACACTCATAGCCCCACACTAGGATTTATTCCTGTGTCGTGGGTACCATAGACATACATAAGACGAATACACAAACACCTAGACCCAGAACATGAAACCAAACTCATTCAGATACCTGTCTGGCCGGGAATCGAACCCGGAACCCATTGCGTGTCAGGCCGGTATGATAACCACTCCGCTTTGCGGATCGTCAGGTAATGTTACACATAGATGCATAATTCTTTGATATATCTATGAGATAAAATTAAAACTAACCTGTCTCAAAAACGGAGAAACCCGTTGCTTCTTGTTGTCAGCCATGTCTAAGTTCTTCTCCATGATCGCTTATTCTAAGTCCGTCACCTGATTTTTTGATGCATTTTCTAATTTCTGTAAAAAAACATTCTATTACATGGAATTCTCATTACTAGTCACACGTCGCAACAGTCGAATTTCGACCGTAATTGAAATTAAAAACTAAACTTCATATTGTCCATAGTAGCACGAATATTTCGCAAACTCAATTTTTTTATAATTTTCAAGTTATTTTGAACGCACCCGTTAAAGGTAAAAAGAGGTTTAAAATTAAAATTAAATTGAAATTATTGATCATATTGTAAATAATTAAATTATTTTGTTTATGCAGTATTGTTCATCTAATTAGATTTAACACAATTTAAAAAATACTATTTACAAAATGTACATATATACAAAAAAGAAAAACAAAAACATATAAACAAAAACACTACCATAAAAAATTATCACCATCGCAGTCCCTGGGCAAGGTTCCCAAGATGCTGGCAGATTTCCTCTTTGAATGGCAATACCAATTCGTTGAGCAAATTGCGTGCCAGCTCTCGGGTCACCAGTAACGTCGACCAAACGACTGGACAGTAATTTAAAAAACTGACAAGCGTCTGGACAATTGAAATTAAAAAGTAAAATTCGCTAAGCTACGTTTAAACGCCCTGTAGTTCCGGGATCAGAATAGGGCTACGGCATCCCCTGCCTGTCGTAAGAGGCGACTAAAAGGGGCTTCCGGGGTTGCAGACGGCTAGAGTGGGAGCTCGAACCGTTCGGTCAGGCAATCCCGGGAAGGACGGCGGTATGTGTGGTCGCATACCGTCGTAAAGACTAGACGGAGTGGTGGGTCCAGCCGCCCATCTGGGAGGAGCCCGATGGGGCAACGCGCTCGGAGGATTCCGGTTGAAGTCGTTTCGAGATCCCGGAGTCCTCCTTTTCAGCGCCGAGGACGGCCACCGGGGGGGTTTTAGTGCGGTAAAAATCCCACATAACCCTGCGTCGCTCCCACGGCGTCGAGTACCTTTTGAAGGTTTCCCCCTCGAAAACAAAAAAAGAAAAAAAAAAGCTACGTTTAAAAGCAATAGCGGGTATTTTTACAATGACATCTGACATTTTTGACATTAAGTGTATTCTTTGAATGTTCTATTTCGTTTATTACGTATGTGTTTGTGTCAAATGCAAGGTAGTGTGTGTAATGTGTTATTAGTTGATTTTATGAATGTTTTATGCATTATTTTAAAAAATATTAGCATAGCGTAATCCTTTTCTACATCAACTCTAACCGTGCGTAACTTCATACAGCTCCGTCCGCAGTAAGTATCTTAAAAACGGATTACAAGTTTATGCTTCAAGTATTAACATATAGATTTTTCAAACTCATTTTTATTAATAATGCAGTTATAAGTTTGATCTCTGTTTTTGGCAATTTCTATGCTTATTTTATGCTTATAACTAGCGATAAGGCAGACAGGTCACTGATGGAACGCAGTCATCTCCTAAAGACATTTGCATTAATAGAGGAGTCGCCAAAGCATGACTGATTTTCAGATAAGATTTTTTGTACTTTTGTTCAAGAGACCCATGACATACCGCTCCTTGCTCAATTATAAATAAATTAAATCCGCTTATTAAAATGTAATTTCATAATCTCTCGTCAACCCATTACTGTCTCACGGCTGGGCACGGGTCTTCTCTTAGAATGAGAGAGTTATAGGCTATAGTCCACCGCGCTGGCCAAGTGCGAATTGGTGGACAATAATTTCGTAATAGAACTTGTCGCCGCTAAGTTCAACACAACAACAACACCGCGTTACTCAAAAAATGCCCATTTGAGTTAATAAAATAATGGTATCTCAAAATAATATAGGAACGTCTTACATTTTCAAAAAAAAATATTATTTTAATATGAGTATATTAATATTTTAAACGCAATATATTATTTGGTAGTTGTAGAATTAAAAATAACTATTTGAGAGAGTTCATTTGCTCTCCTGAAAAGTTGCTAATTTTGAGATCCGCGGTGTTAGAATTTAAGCGACGTTAGGTATATAATATTAGCCCAAATACACGAAACGCTATTTATATGAGGCGACCATCATAGTCCCCGTGGTTTCGCAAAGCATCTGTGATTGACTTTTATGAAGTTGTTTACAGATGTCCATGGGCAGGAGTGTCTACTTATCATCAGATGGACTTAATAAAATAGAATAGTTATGTCGTTTTTTACCGCGTTTGGTCATGCGTGAAGTATTATATACTAATACTTCCTAGGAAGAACCTTTAGCATTTTTATTACATACTTTTATTAAGTTTAAAAATGTTAGTTTGAAGTAGTAAAGTGGAATTTCGTAGTTCGATTTTGGAAATAATACAAATATAAATAAATATCTTTATTCGTGAATATAGATTGTTCAGATGTTTGGGTTAAATTTGGTAAGCTCTATATTCGACCTGTTTGGGTATACAAATTATCTCAAAATTCAGAAATTAATAATATTACACATCTAAACTTATTTTGTATATATTATTTTAAATATCACCACGACTTTTTTTCTATGTAATTTAAATGGACTCATGTTTCTTCCTTACTACATAAGGGACAAACATGAGTCATTCAACTTAATCCTTATGCTTTTTTTTTTCTCGAGGGGGGAACCTTCAAAAGGTACCCGACGCCGTGGGAGCGACGCATTGTTATGTGGGATTTACTGCACTAAAACCCCCCTCGGTGGCCGTCCTCGGCGCTACAAGGAGGACTCCGGAATCTCCAAGGGAACGCAGCCGGAGGAAGGAATCCTTGAGACTAGCAAATCATAATAAATTTGTAGTCGATCTAAGATAGTACGGTAATTCTATCAAATGTTTATTACAAATTATACTTTATACTAATATTATAAAGGCGAAAGTTTGTGAGTGTGTATGTTTGTTACTTCTTCACATCTAAACGGCTGGAGCGATTTTCATAAAATTTGGTAGGGAGTTAGCTGGCACTCTGGGTTAACGTATAGGCTACTTTTTATTGTGGGAAAATATCTGACTCCCACGGGACAATCGTACATCGATTACATCGATACATCGATTACATCGATACATCGATTTTTTTAACGCAGACGAAGCTGCGGGGTTTATCTAGTGTTACATAAGGTACCTGATGGTAAGTGGTTACTGCGGCCACCAACTTCATCTGCAATAAGGTTTCTATCTGAAGACAATCACAGATGTTTTGCTACTCCCGAGGACTAAGATGGTTGTCTCATATGAAAGTGGCTACCATCACCAGGTGCTACTGCTCGTTTGATACATCTATAGCATTAAATATGCGTTTCAAAGAGTTGAGAACAGACAAACGAAAAGTTTTTCTTAATTCTAATCACATATATTACGAAGTATGTAAACCAGGAAGCAATAAGTAGGTAAGACCGTTTGAGTATAACCTGCTGGCGTCGTTTGTCCTTTTTCCTTCTACTAGTAAAATTATGCGTCCTTTTCCTACTTGAACTGCACTTTCTCCTTGCATAATATAGCGAAAATTACGTCTATTTAATAGTACTAGTCACCCGAGGCATCGATCGAAATTCAACCGTAATTTAAATTAAAAAACTAAACTTCATAATGTCCAAAGTAGTATATAAATATATTTCTCAAATTCAAATCAAATGTAATAATTTTCAAGTAATTTTGAACGCACACGTTAAATAAAAAAAGAGGTTTAATTAGGTAAGCCGCATTTAAGAGCAATAGCGGGTATTTTGTCAAAGACACTGACATTTCTGACGTTAGGTATGTCTTTTTATAGTAAGACATTGAATGTTCTATTTCGTTTAATTTGTATGTGTCTGTGACAAATGCACGGTGGTGTGTGTAATCTGTTTTTAGTTGATTTTATGTATGTTTTATGCATTATTTAAAAAAAAATATTAACATTCTGCACTCCTTCTCTACGTCCACTATAACCGTGCAAAATTCCATACTAATCTGTCCGCGGCATATTACTTAAAATGCACCACAAGTTTTTGCTTCACCTATATATAGATTCCATAGTAAAGTTTAAAAAAACATCTTTAGTTCCCATAGTTTTTAGATGAAACACCAGGGGCTCAATGATGTGGGTCTACATTGGGGTGACAAAAAATCTGGGTTCGTAAGCTGCCGTCCACAAACTATGTGCTTTCGATAGTGAACTAAAATGTTGGCTTGATTTCAACTATGTATAGACAAATTATGTCAAAAACTATTTATCTTTGGCGACTTTTTTTTTGGTCGCCAAATACTTTTCGCGTGAAAGAGTCGCAAACATAGGTACGAGTACATAAATTGTCACAAACTTTTAATAACAACTAGCTGATCCCTAAAGCTTCGCCCGAGTCAACAAAAATCGATGTATCGATTGTCCCGTGGGAATAAGATATTTTCGTACAATAAAAAGTATATAGTTATAGTAGCCTATATGTTAATTCAGAGTGTCAGCTAACTCCCTACCAAATTTAATGAAAATCGCTCCATCCGTTGAGACGTGAAGAAGTAACAAACATACACACTCACAAACTTCCGCCTTTATAGTATTAGTTAACTAGTTGACGCGGCGATTTTTTTTCCGCCTAAAAGTCAAAACTCTAATAGTATTGTGTTCCTCCACGATATTGTGCAATTATGCTGTTGAATCACTCTATCTATTAAAAAAACTGTACTAAAATCCGTAGCGTAGTTTTAAAGATCTAAGCATACATACGGACAGACAGCGCAAAGCGACTTTTTTATACTATGTAGTGATATTAATAAGATTACAGGCAGGAAGAAACGAGTGAAGTAACCTGTCAGCTTGGTAGAAAGGAGGTCAGTAAGTCAGTATCACATTTTATAAGCATTTAACCGTAAGTAGGTATCTATTTCGTTTATTTATAAATTATTGTAAACACTTTCTCTTTATATACACGCAGCTCACTTATGTACATGCACGGAAAGTTCTAGAGTCTGGATAAAAAACCAGTGAAAAAAATGAAATGTCTTTATATTGCATAGGCCTTTTTTTTTGTTTTCGAGGGGGAAACCTTCAAAAGGTACCCGACGCCGTGGGAGCGACGCAGGGTTATGTGGGATTTTTATCGCACTAAAACCTCCCCGGTGGCCGTCCTCGGCGCTGAAAAGGAGGACTCCGGGATCTCGAAACGACTTCAACCGGAATCCTCCGAGCGCGTTGCCCCATCGGGCTCCTCCCAGATGGGCGGCTGGGCCCACCGCTCCGTCTAGTCTTTACGACGGTATGCGACCACACATACCGGCGTCCTTCCCGGGATTGCCTGACCGAACGGTTCGAGCTCCCACTCTAGCTGTCTGCAATCCCGGAAGCCCCTTTTAGTCGCCTCTTACGACAGGATACCGTACCCTTATTCTGACCCCGAGGCTACAGGGACGGTGTACAAAATAACTACGAAATAAATACTACAATTTATTTGAATTTGAGAAATATGTTACTTTGGAAAATAAGAAGTTGTTTTTTAATTTAAATTAACGCAGTAGTTACCGTAGAGTTTAACGCGTTTCATAGCGTTGCCTTTTTTGTTTAAGATTGTCTTCTCGTCAACCCATTATTGTCCCACTGCTGGGCACGGGTCTTCTCTCAGAATGAGAGAGTTTAGGCCATAGTCCACCGCGCTGGCCAAGTGCGAATTGGTGGACTTCACACACCTCTGAGAACTTTTTTTTTTTTAAGAACTCTCGGGTGTATAGGTTTCCTGACATGAATTAATATATTACATGTCCCTACACTCAAGATGTTTTCCTTCACCGAAAAGCAGTGATAATTAATTTCTAATACGCACATAAATCAGTGGTGCGTGCCTGGGTTTGAACCTCGGACCTCCCAATCGAGAGGGCAAGTTTCAACCATTAGGCTATCACTGCTCTACTTAGAATATACTTACCTACACGTACATAGCAACTTCCACCCATTCAAAACGCCTTAGGATAATTTTCCCTTCTCCTCAATTTTGTTAACATAAAATGTATTAATTATATCTAAGTAAGGTAAGTAAAAATGCTGGCAAAATTTGTGCCTATGAGAATGTTTTCTTTCTTGGTTTTTCCCGCTCTACTCTCTATTTTGTTTTGTCTGTGTTTTATATATGTAGTTTGTGTGCTTTAATAAAAATATCACGTAAACAAAAATAAGTAATTTTAATTACGCTTTCTACACTCATTTTTCCTGTGTCGTGGGTACCATGGACACACACATGACGAATACACAAACACCCAGACCCAGAACATGAATCTAAACCCATCATTCAGATACCTGTCTGGCCGGGAATCGAACCCGGGACCCATTGCGCGTCAGACCGGCATCGTAACCGTCAATTATTTAAATTTAACAAAGATCGCAAATATCTAAGTAAATTCTTCACCTCTGAGAGGACGAAAAATCTGACAACAAAGTCCCTTTTTTGCAAAACTACACAAAACATGCTAATTCGTTATCATTATCAAAATCGTCTCTTTTTGCCTTCGCTATAGTCAAGTAATTAATATTAATGTGTATCTTCCTACTATTTTGACCTTGGTTTTTGTTAACTTTATATTTAATAGCATATTAATAACATCAGTTTTTCTATCTTCAAAATTAAGTTAATATCGTGGCAGACTAACATTTACAAACCCGGCATTATCTGATTTGGTTACTAATCATTATATTCTTTTTATTTTGAAAATGTGAGATGTATCAACTGTTTTTTTTTTATTTGACTGAAGTAGCAAACGAGCATGCAGTCCACCTGATGGTAAGTGGTCACTGCCGCATCATGGACATCTGTAAGCAACTTCATACAGAACATGGGTTCTATCTAAGTCAAACACAGATGCTTTGCTACTCCCGAGGACTATGATGGTCGCCTCATGTAAAAGTGTGCCGGCAACCACACCCTTCCATCGAAACGCAAGAAATGCTTCACGCTAGAAATAGGTGTGGCGGTGGTACTTCCCCGGTCGAACTACACTGGTTCTACCATCTTCCAAAAGTTTGTGTCGCTAATCCTGGAATGTGGATTTTAGTTAGTAACTCAGACTCAGATAAACTTGAACAAAATTTCAAAACATTTTACCATTTGATAGATTCCATATGCGGCAGTGACTTCTTATTAGGTACTTCAATCGTCAATACATAGTATAAAACAAAGTCGCTTCTCGCTATCTGTCCCTATGTATGCTTAAATCTTTAAAACTACGCTACGGATTTTAATGAAGTTTTTTAATAGATATAGTGATTCAAGAGGAAGGTTTTTATGAATACATGTATAATATTGTGTAGAAACTGCTAATTTTAGATTTTAGTTTTTTAGGCGAAACGAAGTTCGCCGGGTCAACTAATATAAAATAAATAACATGTCGTAAATACGTGTGTATATGCCGTGTGATGTCACTTTGGATTCTTTATACGATTAAAGTAATAAACTAGAATGCAGTCCACCTTATAATATGTTTCGAGACATTCATTATCATGGTAAACGTGATCGAAGCGGACGGATGCGAAGACGCGTGAATAAACTAGCATTATTCTATATAGAAAAACTTGCGGCACTCTGGGACTGTCGCGGTAAAGCTATTGCATAGCATTTTTATCACTTATAATTATTTATTTATGCCACCAGTTCGCACTTGGCCAGCGCGGTAGACTATGGCCCAAAACTTTCTCATTCTTGGTGAAGACCCGTGCCCAGCAGTGGGACAATAATGGGTTGGCACACTTTATTAATGCAGTATTCTCTTTCTTTGATATTAATTCAAGTTTCTTTCTTTGTTACAATATACTTTCTCACAAACAGCTGCTTGCATATTCGTCCGATTTCCGAGAAGCTTGTTTCGATCCGTGCGAGCTTCGTACTGTCGTAACATATACATAGACGGTAAGCGAACGCTCGGCCGCGTTACATAGTAGGCGGAATGGGGGTTGTTAGGTATTTTCGTTACGGAATTTCTTGATTCAGTCGCCGCGCTCAAAGACCGCGATAAAAAGCTATGCAAGAGCTTAAAAAACTGTTATTAAAGTATTGCATTATCATTGAACTTTGATACGTGTGCAAAGTTTAAATACACACATACATACATAAATACAACCCAAGCTAATAAAAGCGCTTTAAAAACCGTGTTTGATAGTAAAATACTTACAGTTTGACATTAAACAAAACATGATTGAATTTCAAAGTCACCTTAAACGCATACGAAACGGATTTTAATGCAAGGGTTTTTTTATCCTTTTATTTATTATTATGTAGCGGACCTTCAAACGAACCCAGCAAACTTCGTTCCACCTAGAAATCCAAAAACTAAAAATATTTCCTCTTGAATCACTCTATCAATTAAGGAACTGCATTGGAATCCGTAGCATAGTTTTAAAGATCTAGGCTTACATAGGGACGGACTCCTCCCGCCGACTTTGTTTTATACTATGTAGTGTATCTGTATACTATAACATTTAGGTGTGACCCTTTGAGGCTTATTGAATCTGAAGGTACAATCCGGTCAACTAACCCAAGATTCCAAGAACCTGTAATGCATAAAAAAGGACTAAAACACTAGTGGTGAGCACGTGACGAAGCGGTCATAATACCGGTTCGACGCGTGGGTTCCGGGTTCGATCCCTGGTCAAATAGATATCTAAGAAACTTCGATTTTTTTTATCTTATATATATTTAATCCATTATAATCATGAATACAGTCCACGGTGTATTATTCATCACCTAAACCAAGAGCAGCGGCCCCAACAATGGTCGTCTCATATAAAAGTGTGCCGTCAACCGCACCCTTCCATCGAAACGCAAGAAATGCTTCCCGCTAGGAATAGGTGTGGCGGTGGTACTTCCCCGGTCGAACTACACTGGTTCTACCACTTTTCGATTCCTGATTTGGGTCTCACTGTTTGGCATTATTTCCTACAATACATAATAAATACTATTGTAAGGCTTATGAGTGCATTATCGCTGCCCCGAACGCGACTGTGCGTTTTTTACGCTAACTCTGTGTGCCCTGAACGCGCATTGTCGTTTTCCATACAAATTGCTTATTCCTATAGCGTTGTTTATATTTGTTGTTTATGTTGTATATTGACTCACGATTTACTTTCAAAGGCGACCAATTAAGTCCTTGATGGTAGCAATGCATCTGTGATTGACCTTAGTTATAAACACGCTATCACGCTTTTGTACACTCATAACCCCACACTAGGATTTTCTCCTGAGTCGTGGGTACCATGGATACACTCAAAACGAATACATAAACACCCAGACCCAGAACATGAATAAACTCATCATTCAGAAACCTGTCTGGCTGGGAATCGAACCAGAGACCCATTGCGCGACAGACCGGTATGGTAACCGCTCGGCCACGCGAGTCGTCAATACACCTGTTAAAGATTTTATTGAACTCAAAACGAATTACAAAGTATTGACTTTCGTAAACATCTCAATAGTAAAAATACTGTGTCGCAACGGTTTACGCCCATCTCGAACCATAAAGGTAAGTTCAATTACAATGTATTATTTTCCATTGTTGTATTTAAAGCTTATAGGTTTACCTACAAACTGCAGTGAACGCTCACCATCAGGTGGACTGCATGCTCGTTTGCTACTTCAATCAGATAAAAAGCTTAGTCGGAAGGCCGTTGAGGAACTTTTCAAGTTTTGTGACATAATACGTAACGAAAATTAGAACAAGATTGCCTTGTCAGTCTATCAGATGTAATACGAAACTCACATGGCAACATTTAATTTACATACGATATACACATTTGTATTCTATCAATTCAACCATTCGGAGCGTTTGTCTTATTTAAAGTAACTGTATTTTTGTAATTCATATTTTTTTATTCATATATCCTGAGCCCCTAGGGAAAATAAATATCAAGTATAAGGAATAATAATTGCCAATTTTATTGTACTAGTCACCCGTAGCGTCGGTCGAAATTCGATCGTAATTTCAAAATTCAAAAACTAAACTTCATAATGTCCAAAGTACCACGAATAGTTCTCAAATTCAATTAAAATGTAATAATTTTCAGGTCATTTTGAACGCTCCCGTTAAATAAAAAAGAGGTTTAATTAGCTAAGCCGCAAAGTTAAATATAAAAAGAGGTTTAATTTAAAAGCAATAGCGGGTATGATGACAAAGACACTGACATTTCTGACGTTATGTGTTTTCATATAAGACATTGAATGACAAATAACAAAAATAAAATTGACATGTAATTTCGTTTATTATTTATGTGTTTGTGACAAATGCACGGTAGTGTGTGTAATGTGCTTTTAGTGGATTTTATGTATGATATATGCGTTAAATATTTGAAAAAATATTAACATTCTGTACTCCTTCTCTACGTCCACTAACCGTGCAAAATTTCATACTAATCCGTCCGCGGCATACCTATTACTCAAAAATGCTTCACAATATATAGATAAGAAGATAAGACATTAAGATGTATCTTACAGCAATGTCATATTAATAAACACTGATAGCGTATGTCATGTTCTACTGACCTTTGTCACCAAGAACGGACATAGGAAATAGATTTAGCAAGTGCAAACACGATCTAGATTATAGTCATGAAGGCAGGATGAATGATAGTTGACACGCAGGGTTGCCACCGATAGCTCATAGGCTGTTTAAAGGTATTAGAACCCATTAGGTTCCTCTCCGGTACCACTGTCACACATATTTTTGACTAATAAAACCATATAAGAAATTAATTATCACTGCTTTTCCGTAAAGGTGAAATCGTGATGAAACCTGAGAGTTCTCGGAGGTGTGTGAAGTCCACCAATTCGCTCTTGGCCAGCGCGGTGGTCTATGGCCTAAAACTCTCACATACCAAGAGACCTGTGACCACCACTGGGACAATAATGGGTACCCCAGTAACAACTGGTGTATGTATATATGTATCTAGTAGTATGTGCCTATGGCCTAAATGTTTTATATAATGCGCATTGTATAAGCCTGACAATGCAATCTCACGGTACTTTACATAAGCAAACGTAACGTTTAATTACATTTCTAATCTTGCAGTGATTGCATTCGGAACCATTTTATGGTTATTTTTAAGGACATTGTATAGTTTTTTTAACCGATTTCCAAAGAGGAGGAGGTTCTCCATTCTTCTGTATTTTTTATATACTTGACTAGTTGAACCGGCGAACTTCGTTCCGCCTAAAAGTCAAAATTCTAAAATTATCAGTGGTCCTACATTATAATGATTATTATACATAAAAACCTTCCTCTTGAATCACTCTATTTAAGAAAAATTAAAATCCGTTGACTAGTTTTAAGGACCGAAACATACATAGGGACGGACAGCGGGAAGCGACTTTGTTTTATACTATGTAGTGATGAAAACCCGGCTTCGCTCGTGTGAAACACGGCTAGAGATGGGTAACTTAGTTCTGAACCATTTCAAATATTCAGTTCACATATTATTTGTAACGGAATTTGTACCAAAGCTACGGTATCCCCTGCCTGTCGTAAGAGACGACTACAACACTATTTACGTCCTGAAATGAAATGAAATGTCTTTATTTTGTATAGGCCTACAGGGGCACTTCAAAATTATCAGTTACATTTGTTTTTCCTACAGTACCACTAGATCGGAACACGAACTCAACTGCGAAGATCCGGCAAGAAACTCAGTGGATTTGTCTTTTTTTCTTTGTATAACTTTTATTACCATCTTATTTCTAGATGGGTTATAAAAGCTAGCTTCAGTATCTTTTCTTACATTACATACAGAGCAGTGATAGCCTAATGGTAGAGCAGTAATATAGCCTAATGTTTAAAACTTGCCCTCTCAATCGGGAGGTCCCAGGTTCAACCCAGACGCCACTGATTTATGTGCGTATTAGAAATTAATTATCACTGTTTTTCGGTGAAGGAAAACATCGTGAGGAAACCGACGGACCCGAGAGTTCTTTAAAAAAAGTTCTCGGAGGTGTGTGAAGTCCACCAATTCGCACTTGGCCAGCGCGGTGGACTATGGCCTAAAACTCTCTCATTATGAGAGAAAACCCGTGCCACTATAACCGTGCAGAATTTAATACCAATCCGTCCGCGGCATATTACTTAAAAATGCACCACAAGTTTTTGCTTTATAGATTCTAATGTCGCCTATTGACCGGACGTCTCTCGATACCGATCGTTTGTTTAGTCGAGGCAATACACATTGACCTCTCGGTCGATAGTTCTGTAAAGATGTAGTAGTGATGTAAAATTCCCATTCGCATTCGCGAATATTCGCATGTTTTTAGATATTCGCAAGTCGCCAAATTTGTACAAAATTTAAGTCGAAATTCAGTTTGTTAACAAACAAAGGTCGCCAAATTTACATCCCCCCTACGTCAAAAATTGTTTTTTTTATAAGCCGAAGTAGCAAACGCGCATGCAGTCCACCTGATGGTAAGTAGTTACTGCCGCCCATAATCATCTGTAATTAACTACATACAGAACATGGGTTCCATCTAAAGAAAATCAATATTAAGTAAATAAGTCAATAAATAAATATGACAATCACAGATGCGTTGCTATTCCCGAGGACTATGATGGGCGCCTCATGTGAAAGTGTGTCGCAACCACACCCTTCTATCGAAACGCAAGAAATGCTTCACGCTAGAAATATGTGTGACGTGACTTCCCCGGTCGAACTACACTGGTTCTACCACCTTTTAAAATAAACCTGACGTCGCCCTTTTTGGCGTCAAATTATACAAAAAGGGAATTCGAATATTCGCGAATGTCGGTAAGGGAAATTCGCATTCGCATTCGCGAATGCTCAAACAATGACGTTCGCTACATCAGCAGTTGTTACTATTTGTCAAAACGCGGTCGATGTTGTCTTTCCCCGACTGGGGCAAGGTAATGTTTTTCGTGCGTATATGTTTGTACGTCCATTTCTTTGGTACGTTTTACAGACCATATAGCTTTACGGATTGTAACACGTTATTATATTATTATTAGCTGACCCGACAAACGTTGTTTTGCCATATAAAAAAAAATAAGGGTGGACAACCCTTAAGGGGTATGAAAAATAGATGTTGGCCGATAGATACCGGATAAGCACAAAAAATTTCATCAAAATCCGTCAAGCCGTTTCGGAGGAGTATGGCAACAAAAACTGTGACACGAGAATTTTATATATTAGATTGGAATCAAGTCAGATTACGGAGTGACATTAGCTAAATATTTTTTAATTGTCACAATCCTCACTAATTTTTGCATTTATAATATTAATAGGATAACAAGAATTTCTAACGTAATTTTGCTTGATTATGCATATCACAGACGCGGGACATATTATAGTAAAAAAAATCTGTGCGTGTACTAGCGTACACTCGTAAGAAGTGAAACTTCTTTATGAAGTTATTTTTCAAAAAATAATTTACTAAATGCAACTTTACAGAAATTGGTTAAATAAAGTTAAATTAGATAAAGTTTAATAAAAGGCTTTTATTAAACTTTATCTAATAATCTAATCTATAATAATCTATCTAATATCACGCGTGGTAGGGATAAGAAAAAGATGTCGCGTAACGGAAAAAAAAGATGGCGCGTAACAGAAAAAGATGGCGCGTAACGAAAAAATTTTACACTAAATTTTCTTCCAACCCCGATAAAGAAGTTTCACTTCAAAAATCCTATACTTTTGCTCGATTCTTGTTAACACCAAAGTTAAGTAGTCTCTCAGGCGAATCGAATCGAAATCGAATAACAATTCGAAAATTGACAGTGTTCATACCCCACTGCTGAAGTCAAAATAAAACGTGAATAAGGTAAAAAAATATAAACATTACGATGCAACATCACTTATCATCTAAAAATTGTTCATTTTTTACAAACAAGTTACTTATAAACTCCTGAAATGAATTATTTATCCAATTTTTATTTCACTCCCATAAAACGTCTGTGAAATGACTTAATCTGGATTTATGATTAAAAAAATATTGCGGAATTTATACACTTCAATGTGTAACGGTAAAATATCGGTATCGGTAACGAAATATCGGTAAAAAGAAATTCAAAAACCGCATATCGTAAACTTTGTATTTTTGTACTTTTGTATGTTTGTCATGACTTGAACTTGAACTTTAAAAACTACTGAACCGATTTAAAAATTCTTTCATTATTACAATGCTACATTATCCATTTTTTTTTCGAGGGGGAAACCTTCCAAAGGTACCCGACGGCGTGGGAGCGACGCAGGGTTATGTGGGATTTTTACCGCACTAAAACCCCCCCGGTGGCCGTCCTCGGCGCTGGAAGGCGCGCTGCCCCATCGGGCTCCTCCCAGATGGGCGGCTGGGCCCACCACTCCGTCTAGTCTTTACGACGGTATGCGACCACACATACCGCCGTCCTTCCCGGGATTGCCTGACCGAACGGTTCGAGCTCCCACTCTAGCCGTCTGCAACCCCGGAAGCCCCTTTTAGTCGCCTCTTACGACATGCAGGGGATACCGTAGCCCTATTCTGACCCCGAGGCTACAGGGACGGCTACATTGTCCCTGAGCAACATAAACTATTTTTATTACTAGAATTACTAGAATATATAAGGCGTCTTTGCTAAAACTTGGGTAATGTGTTGCTCAATTTTTTTTTCATTGCATACAATACGATATCAATTGATAATAGAACAAAGGATGTTCTACAATATAAGAGAACATATCAATATGTACGAAAGACTTGGACACCGCCGCCGCACAATGATCAGTGTATCCATACGCAAAGCAGTCGTCGCAAAATTTTTTGGGACTACTATCGGATTAAAATAAATACCCACTGCTGACTATGACTATTGACCAAATTCCATTACGGGGGGATGCGGGAAGGACATGTCCAGGAGTGGTGCTCAAATGTATAATGGTTGGATAGATTACATTATAGTCTGCGCGAACGAAGTCGCGATTCTGCTAGTTAAAAATTATCAGGATTGTTTGTTAAGCGACGGTAGAAGCACAGTACTAGTATCTACAGTAATCTAACTTCTTACAAACGCACGAAAGGCAAGTTGTACCTACGCGCCACGATTTCGGTATGCACTCGGTACCCAACAGCTAGCGAATGTGCCGTAGTGGCGAGTGGGCGATGTGACGTTTTTTAAGCAGTGGATCTTTTTATTTAAATAATAGTGTAGCGAAGAGCAGTTGTAAACTATATTAGGCTGTTTTTGATTGCTTTAATTGTGCATAAACATGTCCAGTGTTAATAATTTTTATTTTGGTTGGTAAAATATTATTCAGTGTGAAATTTATAACTATTATTTGTGTACGATTTATTATTAAGTCTCTAAAATATTAAAAGAACACGTTGTTTTTTACCTTAATCTACTGAATAAAATAATAATAATAATAATAATATACTTTATTGTACCCAACAAGGAAAATAATACAATTAAATCTTAATATTAGAATACAAAAGGCGGCCTTATCGCTCAACAGCGATTTCTTCCAGACAACCTAAGGTTATGGAGTTAAGATTAAGGTGAAAATAAAGAATAGGTAGGGTGCAAAAATCAGTAAAAGCGAAACTAGTTTTTTAAATAACAACAATTGTGAAAATAATACAGTTTAAGGATAGCAAAAAGCGTAAGGAGAGGATTGGAAAATTAGAGCTTA
The DNA here is from genome assembly GCA_949699795.1 of Spicauda simplicius. Classification (NCBI taxonomy): domain Eukaryota; kingdom Metazoa; phylum Arthropoda; class Insecta; order Lepidoptera; family Hesperiidae; genus Spicauda; species Spicauda simplicius. The sequence goes on along the minus strand of OX453081.1, from coordinate 1,796,934 downwards.
AGGTAATGGGACTTCACAAGATTTTTAAACGAGTATAGGGATTGGGCAAAACGGATTGAAACAGGAAGGGAGTTCCATAAATGTATAGCTGAAACAGTAAAGGAGTTTTTGTAAAATGAAGTTGAGTGGGAAGGAGTGTAAAGAGTAAGGTTATGAGTGGAGCGAAGGGATCTATCATGTGATAGGTGGAGAAAGGGGAAACGTTCCTTGAGGTATGGTGGAGAGGTCGGATTAAATAATATACAGTACAGAAGAGATAGAATGTGAGCATTTCGGCGAAGACGAATTGGGAGCCACTTGAGTTTAGCGCGATACTGTGACACATGGTCATATTTCCGTAAGCCGTATATGAACCGTATACAAATGTTTTGAATACATAATAAGTAAGAAAGTAAGATAAGTAAAATACATAATAAGTAAGAAAGAAAGTCAAGTATACAGATGTATTAAAATACTTTAGGCGGGTAGCCCTAACGCGAACTCTCGTCCAGTATAGAATTCAAGGACACGGCAGAGTTAGACTACTGTATGATATTAATACTGTGGTAGAAGGGACGGTGTAATCGAATCCAGACATGAATAGAATTCTACCTGGGGTCGGCTACCTTGCGTTGCAATTGCAACCCTTGAACATTACCTAAGTTACAACCCCTCAGATTAGTATCTAATTAGGTATGCTATGTCCCCTCGATTTATAAATTTTATTTTTTATGAATGTAACTATATCAGTAATACCTACTGTAAATTATAAGTTTGTAAAATGTAAGTAAGTATTAAAATGAATATATGATTTATTCATAAGTAGGTACCTATGTAAATTATCCTAATGGATTTTAATTAACATCCGCTTTTAAAAAAGAACAATCTGATGACCCCATCGGATGATTCTTTTTTAAAAATATTCTCCTGGCATAAAACACATGTGTTCCCATCTTCTATAAATGAATAAAAAAAAAGTAAAATAAGTTTTGAATGTTATTAAATTGTCATGCGTGGCTTGGATTTCTGTTTAAATGCCATGTACATTTATAGCAGTAATTAATTAATTTCATTTATTGAGTAAGTCGTAAAAACACATTTAAGTATCGATGATTTTAAATTCTAATTCAACGGTTGACGAGTGGGAAATACCTACCAGCGTAATAAATTTTAATTTAAAATTTGAACATCATTGTTTTATTTCTGCTTAAGCATAATTTTATAAATACAACATAATCTTATCAGCAGAAACGTCGCCACAAAAACTTTAGTATTTTATTAAAGTTTAAGATATTTGCATTACAATAATATTCTTGAATACATTCTTAATTTAAAATTCAAATTTAAATTGAATAAAGCATTATTATATTAATTTTCACAAGCACAATTTGAAAAACACAACATACTTTTACGCAGAAACGTAGGCACTAAAACTTTAATATTTTATTAAAGTTTTAATTAATCTTTGGAATAATAATACTTTATTATTTAAAATCACTCACTTTATACAGAGCCAAAGTCACTTCACAAACACATTTGAATGTATATCACACTGTGTTTTGTATAATAATACGGACACTGCGAATGCGGTCTACGTCCGGAATCACACTGGTGCTCCGTCGTGTGTTGTGTGTAATCACGGTAAATGCGAACTGAATTTTTATGATGGGTTCCGTATATTTAAAGGCTGTTATTTAACTTGCCTACTTATTAAAACTTGGTGATCTTGTTGAAATGTGTAAATACATATTTAGCTGACTATACGTGATTATACAAGTAATGTATAAATATTCTTAAGTAATTAAGAGTACCGTTAAGTATTAAGACAAAAAGATGGTAGAACATTGTAGTTCGATCGAAGAGGTACAACCGCCACACCTATTTCTCACGTGAAGCATTCCTTGCGTTTCGATGGAAGGGTGTGGTTGCCGGTTGCCGGCACACTTTTATATGAGGCGACCATCATTATCCTCGGGAGTAGCAACGCATCTGTGATTAACTTTAGATAGAACCTATGTTCTTTATGAAGTTGCTTACAGATGTCTATGGGCGGCGGTGACCACTTACCATCAGATGGACCGCATGCTCGTTTGCTACTTCATTATTTAAAAAAAACAATCGCATTTGGCCAGAACGGTGGACTATGGTCTTAAATTCTCCCATTCTGAGAGAAGACCCGTGCACAGCAGTGGGGCAATAACTGGTTGACGACATACTTAGTGACGTGTGTAAGTCCATAATGGGGAATCCCCAAGATGACGGACTATATATTTTTAAAATCCTGTGATAATAACTGAAAGCGTGTTTAAGAAAATTTAGACTTTTTTAAACGTATTCACATATTTAAGTATTCAAATAATTTAACATACACACACACAAAAATTCTGCTATACAACACTCATAAATATAAGTGTCCGTGATTTTAAAAATAATAATTTACTATAATACGTCTGTTTAAGTAACAACACTTAAAATTCAATATTTTTTTTATTAAAAATACAGATTTATTGTAACATAACATAACATACTCATAACTTATGAGATTATTTTACAATTAAAAACTTGATGTTCCAACTCCACTGTGGTCAATGGCCTTTCAATTGTCATTAATTTAAATTCATTCATTAATAAAATTAAAACAAAAGGCATTGTTTGACTTTTACGTGGTGCTCCTATAAAATGTTGTTGTGTTGAGTATAGTCATATTCCTACTTTTGAAAAGAAATTATTAAGCTTATTGTAAGATCAAACATTAAAACCTCTTTTGACGTGGACTCATGACTATAATTACATTACAGACATATAATTTTGACGTTTTATTAGCCTATAAATATTTTAAATAATAAGAAAAAATATATATATGTCGGATTCGGTTATTTTGAATCGAAGCGGAAAGGTGCGTCGAGCGGTGCTAACTTCACATCGTCGCGTCTTGGCAGAGTCGTGAAGTCAGCCGAGGGTGGCAGACACATTATTGTGAACGTCACTCAAAAGCGACAACACGGAACTGTCTCTCCGTTTCGGTCTTTTATAAAATCAATTACTATTGAATGTATTCGGTGCTGTATTTGTGATAAAAGTCTTTGTAATAATTATATTAAGTGAATTGTCCTCAAGATTTGTTATTTTGCACGAGACCAATAGTCGCCCACACACATATATATATTTAGGACTACGCTATTTGCGCAACTTCGCCTGCCTCAGTAACATCATGATAATGAGTACCCCTTGTTTTAATCTCGGTTATCTTCTTATATATAAAAAACTTGCGGCACTCGGGGACTGCCGCGGTAGAGCTATTGCATAGCATTTTTTATCAACTTATGCAATTATAATGATTTATTTATTTATGCAGTATTTTTTCTTTGATACTAATTCAAGTTTTTTTTGATACTATACTTTCTCAAAAACATTAACTATAGCTATTCGTCATTCGTCCGATTTCCGTGCAGCTCGTCTCGCTCCGTGCGAGCTTCGTACTGTCGTACCATATACATGCACGTTATGCGAACGCTCGGCCGCGCTACATGGTATGCGGAGTGGGAGGTGTAAGATATTTTCGTTACGGATTTTTTTCGGTCGCCGCGCTCAATACCCGCGATAAAGGCTATAAAATAGCTTAAAATGAATGTTTGTATGTCCTATATAGAATCGTAAACTATTCATTTGATCATGTGATGATCTTTAACAAAGTTTCTGGTGCATTTTTTTTCTTGTGATGGCATAGCGACGTGCGCAGGGTACAGGTAGTAAACTATAAAAATAAGACTAGCAGCTTTTGTGTAAAAGAGTAACACATACATACTAAAAATCTTTCGCAGATACAATATTAAATAAGATTACTAAGATTACCCAGCAAATATTGTTTTGCCATAAAAAAAATTAAAAAAATGTTAAGGGTGGACAACCCTTATCACTAAGGGGTATAAAAAATAGATGTTGGCCAATTCTCAGACCTACTCAATATGCTCACAAAATTTCATGAGAATCGGTCAAGTCGTTTCGGAGGAGTACGGGAACGAATATTGTTACACGAGAATTTTATATATTAGATTGCTTTCAAACTTTAAAAACTATGCCACACACACAGGTAGAACCCATGATAGAGATATTTCTTCATCATCTTTTGATTTGATACACTAGAAGCTTTTTGCCTACTTAAAGACTGAATAACTGTATTCTATGATACTGTTATGTGATTGCTTGGCTCAATATCTTGACAATGTCACTATATACTAGAAGTAATTTAAATTTATATTATTAGCGTGTATGTAAGTTTGTTTGATACACTCTCACGCAAAACCTACTACGTTAAAACAGGATACTCAATCCCCTGGTAGACACTATCGAAACGAGCGAAGCCGTGGGAATGTGCTAGTTAATTTTAAATTGTTCAAAAACATACAGTGATCTAATAGATTTTCAACATCTAATAGTTATAATGTCTATAAATAAGTAGACAAAGATTAGACAGTGTAATAATAATTTACAGGGTTTTTCCGTTCTCGAGGGGGAAACCTTCAAAAGGTACGCAGTGGGAGCGACGCAGGGTTATGTGGTTTTTTTCCTCACTAAAACCCCCCGGTGGCCGTCCTCGGCGCTACAAAGAGGACTCCGGGATCTCCAAAGGAACGCAACTGGAACCCTCCGAGTGCGTTGCTCCATCGGGCTCCTCCCAGATGGGCGGCTGGGCCCATCGCTCCGTCTAGTTTTTACGACGGTATGCGACCACACATGCAGCCGTCCTTCCCGAGGTCACCTGGATGGTCGGTTCAAGCTCCCTCCCAAGCACTGCACACTGTAACGCTGCAAGCTCCGTAAAGTGAGCGCAAACTAGCAAACTTTGGACACTCCATTTAGAATATGGAAGGGCGTACTAAACCGATACGTCGCAAATCTAATACGCCGCTAATATAACAGTTTGCGTACTGGAGACACAGCCTTAATCTGAAGGTTATATTTTTCTTGTCGATGTTTCTCATTGTTTACATAAATAAATTACTTTTATATGTAAGTTTATCAAGTGAGGGCACCAGGTCTTCTCTATCAACTTTAAGTATGAGTTGTTTTTTATTGCTTTTTATCGCATATTACGGTTATGTTGTTATTTATAGGACATGACAAGTACGATTTATAATTATGTGAAATTTTGATAAGTAGCGGTCACTTTTTGATTTTGACCACTACGGTACAACCGCCACTTATATTTCTTATAACAGCAGACAGTATGGCCACACAAATTCGCTTTTTAATTGAAGATCACGAGAATAAATTAAGGCAAATGGCAGCAGCGTGTCCCTTTGAAAGTAGTACCATCATGGATCATAGATTTTTGGAAGTTTGACACAGCTGAGGGTAGGCTTTATCAAAGAATTTTTGGTTATTACACGAAAGGGTTGGCGAAAAAAAATTATAGAATTAATAATCGAAATAATCTTGATGAAAAAAGATCCTCCTATTTTTATTGTCACTTATCCTATGTTTACAGAGACATAGCTCATGATTTTGGATTATGGAGAAAAAAAAAGATCTCTTTAGCCCTATCCCTCGGATCCTTACTCGGATGTTACTTTCACCAACACAAACGCAGTCCCTCAAAATCTGTTTAATAGTGGTTTGAGTCGTGATAAATGGGTTTAATCTTTGCCAATTAGGTCATTCATGAGTCGAAACTGGACTCATAACCGGTAACAGAGGACAGGAAAAAAGAAAACAAATCCTTAATCTGAGGCAAAACAGTATAAGGAAAATATGTTACGTTTTTATAATTCTGACAAATAGATTCTCAATATGTAATTTATTAAAATAATGTTAATGTTGTATGTGGCCTTCATCTATAATGGTCACATTGGTAATATTGTAGTATTTTTTAAATATTTTTTAGTATTTTAGTAGGTCATTTAAAAACGTAATTTTGGTAGTCGATGACCCGAGGGGTGGAATAGTTAACAAACCGGTCTGACACGCAGTGGGTCCCGGGTTCGATCCCCGGTCAGACGGGTATCTGAATGATGAGTTTAGATTCCTGTTCTGGGTCTGGGTGTTTGTGTAGAAAGCGTGTGTAAAAGCGTGCAGTAGTAGTATATAGTATATTGTGGAAGCAAATAAGCATTCATCTGATGGGAAATGGTCACTGCCGCCCATGGACATCTGTAAATAACTTCCAATAGAACAGAGTTTTTATATGATGTCAATCAAATGCTACTCACGATTTTAATGGCAGTCACATAGTTTCTATGTGACTGCCATTATAATTTGTGCTACCGCTTTTAAACATAAGGTTTGAAATAAATTACTTTTATAAATATTGTGCAAATATGAAAATGGCACCACGTCCACTAATTCGCACTTGGCGACCACGGTGGACTGTGGCCTAAACTCTCTCATTCTGAGAGAAGACTTCTGCCCAACAGTGGGACAGTAATAGGTTGTACTTGTTATTACTATTTATAACTATAATAATTGAATACTTACGAAAACATGTTTCATAAATGGCTGAGAGTTGCTCACTTTTATATTGGACAAGATATTTTTCATAATATATGGAAATAAAAAGGGCTATTTATCACAAAAGAAAAAAGGGTTTTTAAAGTTAGACTTAACAGACAGTCAAATGAACAGCATAAGCTTAGAAAGGTCATTAAATTTTTAGAGTTTACTCCTTAAGAATCGATTTGCCCGATAAGGGCCCGGTATGAGAAAAATGTGACGAGTAAAATCTACTGATAAAAGACCTCGTTACGTTTATTATTGAGTATAACGCCATCTAGTTAAAACTTTAGGACTATTTTGTCAGTACGCTATGATATGCATAGGTTTCGTGATTACGTTTTACAGAAATCTCAACGGTATTTAAAATAGTAAATCGTTAAGATAAGTTTTGTATATACTCTGTAAATACGTACAATATTAATATTTTAATACATACTTACCTATATATTAGATATAATTTTTCAAAATGAAGCATGTACTCTTTATATCTTTAGTGTGGGAGTATGGCGCCATCTATTTTAAATGCGAGTAAACTCCAGTCGTGCGTTGGAACTGACACTCAAACACACAAACTTTTGTAAAACCATTTACGTTTTAACCAAAATTGTATGTTACGAATAATATGTCTATAGCGACTTAAGTATTAACATATAAAAATCTGAAAGCAAATTTAAACTAAGCAAAGGTTTTACCATTTCGCCACGGACCGCTAAAAGCAGGTTAGTCCCGCTCGCGAGAAGAAAGTTAAGATTCACGAGCAATTTGCGCACAGCGACCAAGTTGCCCAACAGTGGGTTATATAAGTCTACGTCAACTTAATTTGATGTATAATTGCCAACATATTAAAAATACTAACAACTGAATACGATAACCTCAAACTTTAATTTTTTTTTTGAAAATTTGCAAAACTGGCTTGAAACTTAATAATTCATTGCGTTGTTAATATGTTTTAGAAATCGTCATTTTTTCTAAAACATATTAACAACGCAATGAATTATTACGACAATGAATGAATTATATCGACATTTAAATATAATTTAATATGAGACATAAGTATATTTGTAAGCGTTTCGAGGTTTAAAGAATCGAGTTTATAAAATGGACCACTAGGTCAATTGCATTTCAGGCTTTTTATCAAAATCTTATAAGTAGTAGGTTTATGCACAGTTCTCAAGAAACATAATTCGCTACTATCCCGCCACAAATGGGCATATAAATTTCACAATTTAATATATTGTATTAAATGCCTCGGTTTTATTTTGCGTAACTGCAGAGACTTTAAAAGTCAACAAAAATGTTACTTTATAATGCTCTTGTGTAGTGTTTTAGAGTATTGTAGTGTAGCGTGGAACCCATTTTATAAAGTGTATATCAATAGACTTGAATCTGTCCAAAAACGTTTCTTGTGTCATCTAACATACTCATGCAACTTGGCTGGAACTATGTAAAATTATACTGATAGGTTGAAATATTTCAAAATGACTTCCTTACTGAATCGAAGACGAATGCTAGACATATTATTTCTTTATAAACTTGCAAACAGACTGCTTGACGCCCCGGAGATTCTGTCACAGCTTAATCTCTCATCTCCATTTAAATTACCAAAAGCATCCGGGCCGTTTAATATTTTTGAAGACAAACAATCTTATTCCATTCTTTGTCTTAATGCTCCTCTCAACCGAATTATTCGCGAATTCCGGGAAGTCACAAAACAAGTAAATATTGACATTTTTAATGATAGTACTTACAGGTTTAAATATATTATTAATAAATTCATATATCATAAAATATATTGACATATAACATCTGTTTAATTTAAATTTAATTTAATTTTAATTTTATTCCAGAAAAAAATGTTTCTTTTTTCTTTATTACTATTGTTATTATCATTTGACTTACTTGTTACCTACTCGCTCCTTTTTGCAAGCAGTCTTCGCCTATAAATGTAGTTGCACTTAGCTTTTCCGTATTGTATAATTGTGTTATTTTTATATTATAATTGGTGTAAACTATGTAGGTGATCAAAAATAAATAAATAAATATATTATAGGTATACATTATAATATTTTTTATAATTTATTATGTTGTTCCTTATTTAAAAACAAGTAGGTACCGTCTATTCTTATTAATCCGGGCTTGAGGCCTTTTGTATCCAAAATGCCCTGGGCTGAAGTTTTTGTTTTTTTATCTTATTGAAGTCGCAAACTAGCATGCAGTCCTCCTGATGGTAAGTGGCGACTGCCGCCCTGCGACATCTGTTAGCAACTTCAAATAGAACATGGTTTCTATCTGAAGTCACAGATGCGTTGCCACTCTCCAGGACTATGATGGTCGCCTCAAATAAAAGTGTGCCGGCAACCACACCCTTCCATCGAAACGCAAGAAATGCTTCACGCTAGAAATAGGTGTGAATACACAAACACCAGACAAGAACAGATTACCAACAGAACATGTAAACTCATCATTCAGATACCTGTCTGGCCGGGAATCGAACCCGGAACCCACTGCGCGTCAGACCGGTATGGTAACCGCTTCGCCACGCGGGTTGTCAAATAATTTGAATCTCACATAATTTGGCGTCGCTCCCACGACGTCACATACCTTAAATACTATTGAAAACAAAAAGCTACCTACTTCAGTTACTATTAAAAGTTATTACAATTAAAAGTTATATAATATTTTTTTTAATTGCAAATAAGACTGGGGGGCAAAGCTTATGTGATATATGGTTTCCGGTCCACATTGATACATATCGGGAAGTTACCACGGTTACTGGCAGTTCCGTATTCTATGGGAAATATGGATATGCCAATGATTCTCAAAGTGGATCGCGGTCCCTAGGGGATTTGACTCGATTTATATAAGGGGGTCGCAAGGCCTCATTAAAAATCATTTGAAGTTCAAAAACATATTTTTACTAAAATACGTTTTATGTAGGACGTCCAACTACTTCTATTTTAAAAACCAAATTATGTTTTCACAGATAATAATAAAACTATAAATAAAAATAAATTATTGTTACTTTTGTAAAAAAATAACCATAAATATTTATAACACAGATATAAATTTAAGTAAACGAATTTTATTACTATTAAAAGCTGTAAAACCTACCTTTGTTATTTTATATAAGGTTGAAGTGGCAAATGTGTATGCAGTCCACCTTATGGTAAGTGATCACTGCCACCCATGGGCATCTGTAAGCAACTTCATACAAACATAATCCTATCTGAAGTCAATCACAGCTGCGTCGCTGCTATCGAGGACTAAGATGGTCACCTCATATAAAGTATGCCGGCAACCACATCCGTCCACCTCACGCAGGGACTGCTTCACGCAAGAAATAGGTGGGGCGGTGGTAAGTACTTCCCCAGTCGAACTACACTGGTTCTACCACTATGGTCAACCACAGGTAAAACTAACCTTATCTGAGAATAGTTTAGGTGTTTTTTTTATCTGACTGAAGTAGTAAACGAGCGTGAAGTCCACCTGATGGTAAGTGGTCACTGCCGCCCATGGACATCTGTATTCAATGAAAGTATGCCGGCAGCCTTCTACCAAAACGCAAGAAATGCTTCACGCTAGAAATAAGTGTGGCGGTGGTACTTCCTCTGTCGAACTTCACTGGTTCTACTACCATGGTCAACCTCAGATAAGACTAACCTTATCTGAGATAACTTCTGATGTGGCGGGAGAAGCCAGTTACCACAATTGGAATGTATCTTACTTTTAAAGTAAAAAAAAAGCTATTTTACTATTTTACTTAAACTAAGTCTAAACACGTCCAATTGAGCCTCAAAGCAACATTGCGAAACAAGTTACAACAGCTTAACCGAATAGCGTAACCTCAGTCACGTGACTCACGTATTTAACATTGCCCTTTGGCATTTGGAGATGAAATTAAAAGGAATGACGTGAAAACCATAGACGAGATGTTGACTAGAAGTCGCAAGGCTTATCAGATATTAAAAAACATTTTTTTTAATTGAATTAAAAATGCCCTTTATATTTATAACTAGCTGTACGCGCGTTGCTACGCTACCACAAAAATAAATAGAGAAAATCAGAAACCTTCGTGGGCTCGTGTCCATGAATAACATTGCTAAAGATCATCACATGTTCAAATGCATAGTTTAGGTACGACTTTATAAAACACTAGTTGACCCGGCGAACCTATATATAACTACATAGTATGATAATGTATAAAACAAAGTCGCTTCTCGCTGCCTGTCCCTGTGTATGCTTAAATCTTTAAAACTACGCTATGGATTTTAAATGCAGATTTTTTTAATAGATAGAGTGATTCAAGAGGAAGGCAGACGGATTATCTGATGGAAAGTAGTCACCGTCGCCTATGGACACTTCCAACACCAGAGGAGTCGCTAATGCATCGCCGGCTTTGAAGGAGAGCTCTTTTTGCACCTTGTTTCATGAACCCGATATCATAACACCCCGGGAATACCTCAGGAGGAAGCTCATTCCACATCTTGCACGTCCGTGGCAAAAACGATCGTGCAAACAAACATCTCGGTCAATTAGTATAATCATACTTAATAAAGGAGATACCAGGAAAATCCCTTATCACGCACTTAAAACTAGAAAATACAGATATTTTCTAGTATTCTAGCAGCACAGTAGCATCTTTACTGTCCTTAGACAGGAATAAGTTTTTGTCTCTGTAGACTCTGGACTAGAATAGCTACGGTATCCCCTGCCCGTACTGAGAGACAATTAAGAGAGGGCTCCTGGGGTTCTAAATCAAATCAAAATCAAGCGTTCTGAGCGTCAAGAGTGGGGGAATTCGAACCGTCCATCCAGAGATCCTTGGAAGGATGACGGTATAAGTGGCATATACCTTTATAAACACCAAGTGGTGGAATCAAACGCCCGCCTATGTGGAACCGGAAGAAAAAACGCGTTAAGCGGACTTTGGTTTCGGTTTTTTGGAGATCCCGGAGAAATTTTCGTAGCCGGGGATGTCCAGGGTGAAGGTTTAGTGGGTAAAAATAATCCCGAATAACCTACCTTCGCTCCCATGAGCTTACCTTTTGATGATTTCATCTTCGATGAAATAAAATAGGAACGGGTGGGGCTTAAATGACAATAACAATCATAATATTGTATTGTTTATAATCAGTATTCGTCCAGTTATAAAGGCGGGATAGACGATGTACCACATACAAAGAATTTGAAGTGTTTCAAATTGAAGTTTCATGTTTCAATTCGAAGTGAAGTTCCGTTTGAATTTAGATAATTTTTATTCCTTTAAAGTCGGCACGTTTTATAGCCGGCCTTCATATTTTATTACACAAGTTTACTTGATGTTAGTATGCAAATACGTAGTTTGCAATGTTTTAGAGTTTAGGCTGTATACTTCTTGACTAAACACAGACCTATATCGTCCGTAAACGCTCACCAATTCGCTTATGGGGACTTTTAATTGGTCTTCAATAAAAAAGGGACTAACGATGAAAGGGACCCATTTTAAATCTTTACCTGTTAACACTTAATAACCCGGTCGAATTAGTCTAAAAATAGGTTACCTAAATTCACATAGGGTTAAAAATAAGGGGGCGATCATTCAGAACACTATTCACTACTTCTACTATTCTATTAAAACATACGCATATAGATTATAAGAGAATTGTGTATGCTTTCCTGAGCATAGCTTCTCGAAACGGTACTAGTACTACAGTTTTGAAATTCTAATTTCTTCTAGGGCACCTAGGGCGTTATAATGAACAGTTTGGGAAACGCTGCGTCAAATGATACTGATATCTCCTTCGTCCAAGACTTGCCTGAGAACTTTCAAATTACACGCTTATTTTATTTTATGTTCTGTTATCAAAATTAAATTTTAATCTAATTGAAAAACACGGATTCTATGCTCATAGCCCCACACTAAGATTTTCTCCTGTGTCGTGGGTAACATGGACCACAAACACCCAGACCCAGAACATGAATCTATACTCATCGTTCAGATACCTGTCTGGCCGGGAATCGAACCCGAGACCCATTGCGCGTCAGACGGGTATGGTAACCGCTCTGCCACGCGGGTCGTCAAAATAAAATGCTTGTATGGTAAAATTAATCAAAAGAAAACCTATATCGCCTAATGAATTGCAAAAATAGATCTTAAGCGGGTTGTCGGTACTAAGACCTCAACTGTTGTTATGACAGGAGAATGCTCAGCCATGGCACGGAAATGGTTTGATACTGTAAAACTACAAAAGAAGTTATCAACAAAATGCTGTTTTGCACCAAATTTATAATCCAAAAGTAGAACCATAACTTACACACACACACACTCTCCGTGAAACGTGCGATCCGAATCGTCAACGACCCAACGATCACCGATCGGTTAGAACCCTTAAGCCTGCGGAGGGACATAGACTCCCTCTGCGTGTTCTACCGGCTTTACAATGGCGAGTGTTCCGAGGAACTTTTTGACCTGGTGCCTTCGTCACCTTTTCTTCACCGCACCAGTCGCCGAAGGATGAAGTTCCATCCACACCAACTGGACTCGTGGCGGTCCTCCACGGTTCGGTTTGCACGCTCGTTTTTGCCACGGACGTGCAAGAGAAAGGTGAAGGTGGTATTCAAGAAAGGTGCGAAAAGAGCTCTCCTACAAAGCCGGCGATGCATTGGCGACTCCTCTGGTGTTTCTTTGTTAAATGATTGTTGTTCTTGTTGTTTATTCTTTACTACAACTCGTCTCGGTGGATAAGCGGGGTACCCAGTAACACAGATTATCATCTAGTACAGGGGCCCTTGCAACTAGTGTCTAAGCAAATTGAAAAGCAATAAAAACATTTTGATTTGATTTTGATTTGATAACGGTTCCATCGGTACTACTAAATATTAAAAAGCAGTTCATTTCTTTCATTAGCAGTCTTGATGCCGACTAACTAAAGCACGTAAGGATCATCAGTTCTTAGTAGTAGCAACGTATCTGTGATTGACCTCAGATAAAACCTCTTTTCCATGTGAAGTTAATTGCAAACGTCCGTGGTATAACTTACTATAGTTTACTGCATGTTCATATACTATATCAATTTTTAACCAACTTCCCCAAGGAAAGAGGTTATCTATTTTTTTTTTTATGTTCGGGCGAAATGGCCAGAAATCGTTTACCTACCGACACGATTCATACGACATTGTAATGTGGCATGGAAGTCGGTTGTATTTTTTTGTTTAAATTTTTTTTTATAAACAACTAGTTGACCCGGCGAACTTCGTTTCGCTTGAAAGTCAAAAATCTAAAATAATCAGGGTTTCTCTACTATATTATACATGTATTACACATAGGAGCCTTCTTTTTGAATCACTATCTATTAAAAAACCAACTGCATTAAAATCCCAAGCGTAGTTGTAAAGATCTAAGCATACACAGGGACAGACAGAGAGAAGTGACTTTGTTTTATATTATGCAGTGAAGGATCATATTATGGTAAAGACTAAACCTTTAGGGTTTCGGTGGATTACAATGCAGTTGGAAAGGTATGACCTCGTTCGATTTAGTCATTGAAGCCTCAAGTTAGGCTTCTAAGGGTCATATTGTCAGAAGGATTTAATGCCCTGATGTAAACTATTTGCATATAATCAGCATTCTTCAGAATTCATACGCTTTCTACTCTCATAGCCCCACGTGGGTACCATGGACACACACAAGACAATTACACAAACACCCAGACCCAGAGCAGGAATCTAAACTCATAATTCGGATGCCTGTCTGGCCGGGAATCGAACCCGGGACTCATTAACGGGTATGGTAAACGCTCCGCCACGCGGGTCGCAACAATATCATTTAAAGAAGAACCAAGGTGACACTGTGGTCCAGAATTATTTGATTTCGCCGAATTTCACCAAGTAAACTGCGTATATTACAATTCGATTAATTGATGACTACAGGACAGTAGATGCTAAAATAAAAATTAACAACTGTAGTATTACAAATAATATAGAGACAATCCTATTACTTCTATAGAGAGTAGGTAATTATTTTATCAACCAGGCTTAGTATCCATACAATATGGAATCATATTTGTACTCTATTATAGGTCTAACTATGCAGTAAGTGACTTGGACACAATAGTCACAATATATACAAGTTTATTACGTTTCCCTACACTTTTTTTTTATTTCAGCTACACCTCCACAGACAGATCGTCCGTGCCTTTTTAGCATGGTTTTATTTTCGTCTTCACGTCATTGTTACAGCTCCACTATGAGCCTTCGCCGTCGACATCGCCCACAACTAGGTAACAGTGTAAGCTGGGTCCCAGCTGTGTGCGGTGGCGGCAGCGGCGGCTTTACAGAAAACCTTATCTAAGCTTACTATGTAGGACCAATTTTTTTTTTTTTTTTTTTAATATGTTTTGTTTTGTTTTGTTTTGTTGTCATCATTATTATTATATTACAGTATTGGAGGTTGAGACATTTTGGGACATCTTAGGACTTGCTTTCATTATAATGTATGGCACGTTGACGGTTTCGACTCCATATTGTCTACGTTTTCGCAATTTTTGCAAACAACATTGCAAGACACGGTCGAAATCTTAACTTGTAATATACAATACAATGTATGGTTGAAACTTGAACAATGATCGTTTTGAGAAAACGAATGAATTCGTACTAATACTAAAGTTTTCCCAACGAGCATCAGTCCAACTGATAGCAAGTGGTTACTGCCGCCCATTTACATTTGTAAACAATTTTATATAAAACGGAGGTTCAATCAAAAATCAATTATACATGCGTTGCTATTATTGTCAACCCAATATTGTCCCATTGCCTTGGCACGGGTCTTCTCTCAGAATGAGAGCCATAGTCCACCGCGCTGGCCAAGTGCGAATTGGTGGACATTGCTACTGCCGAGGACTAAGATGGTTTCGTATTGTGAAAGTGCGCTGGTAACCACACACTTCCACCGAAATACTTTCACAAGGTGGTAGAACCAGTGTAGTTCTACCGGCGAAGTACCACCGCCACACCTATTTCTAGCGTGAAGCATTCCTTGCGTTTAGATGGAAGGGTTTTGTATGAGACGACCATCGGAGCCCTCGGGAGTAGCAACGCATCTGTGATTCACTTCAGATAAAACCCATGTTCTGTATGAAGTTGATTACATCCATTAGGTGGACTTCATGCTTGTTTGCTATTTCAGTCAGATAAAAAAAAACACAAAAGCTGGTACACGGTAGAAATAAGTGTGTACCGGTGATACCTCTGCGCTCAAATTACACTAGTTCTTCAACCTGATCTAGTACTCTCTAAATCTGTAAATATCTAAATCTCTTATCTAACCTAAAACTGAACAAACTAATAACCCACTTGGTATTACATGAATCTCACAACTTTTTCCGGAAGAAGGGCTGAGTAGCGAGACTTGGGTTTTAGACAAGTATTGTCTTTTCATGGCGTATGAGTAGATAGGTATTCTGCCTTCCCAACAATAGAAATCAGTAATCGATTGTGGCGACATGGCGAAAGTGAAGCAAGTTTCGTCATTAATATAAAAAAAACATGTTCGTCAAAAATAATTAAAACTTCGCTACTCTATCAGTCAAAATACTTACTAGTCACTCATAGCAACGGTCAAAATTCGACCGTAAATAAATTAAAAAAAAAACTTTATGTCACCCAAAGTAGCACGAATAGTTTACAAATATAAAAATCGCGGATTTTTTTTATGAAAGGGTACCAAGTTTTTGCTTCACTTTGTACTTGTTTATGATAAGTACTTTTGTCTTCACAAACATATAATAATAATATTCATACAGACACTTCACTACTCTTAAATTAAGCAATAGCTAATTCAATAACTTAATTACTTAAATAAAAAGTAATTTGATAATTTTATTTGTTTATTATCTCAGTACAATGCTAACATCAAATAAATAACTTTCCTACCGTCTGTACAGCACCAACAGTAATATTATATAGCAATAAAAATAATTACTAATTAATGTAAAAAATATACTCTTAAATCAAGTGAAACTGTTAAGTTATCTTTATATTTAAGTATTAATGAACTTACATTTATAAATGTAATCTTAAATATTACGTAATAAGTTACATATTTATTAAATCACAATAAATTAAAACCAAAAATAACTATTAAAGTTTTCATATGGCATCATTATGTTTATTAAATATGTTATTTTAATAAATTATAATTACAATG
The DNA here is from genome assembly GCA_949699795.1 of Spicauda simplicius. NCBI lineage: Eukaryota > Metazoa > Arthropoda > Insecta > Lepidoptera > Hesperiidae > Spicauda > Spicauda simplicius. The sequence goes on along the minus strand of OX453081.1, from coordinate 1,780,280 downwards.
TAGTTATAACTTTATTTATAATCTAATTTTATCCATCTTATTAACACATAAAACATTTAATTAATCCGAAAAACATTAAAACTCTGTATATAAAATTAATGACAAATATAATAATATGACTAGTTTATGACTACTAAATAATAATTTACTTTTAATAATTAAGAAATTAAAATATTTGTTATTATCTGCAAATAGTAACTGTTAAATGCCTAACACTATTTTTGCTACTAAACATTTAATGCAAATTTAAATGTCTTGTATTTTTTTAAAAACAAACCGATTAATTGTGGAATTATGAATAAAATATATTTTTGTGTTACATTTTTTTTATTTCGAAACATTGAATTTTTGGATATAACGATCTTAAAATATCAATTAAACATTACAAAAATGAGTATCATTCCGCTCTTCAAAACCTTTCTCATCTGATATTGTTCTTAGATTTTTCTAAACAATTATCATTGTAAAAATACTTTTTACATGCTGCCTTTTTTATGGAAATGTATCCTTAATCAGAACCTGGCTTAGAATAAAAGATCAAAATTGTTCTGATCTAAAAATCTGTGTATGGCACTGACACTTTACCAACGCCATCTAGGGAGATAGGTCGGTAGTAATCTTGCATTTCCCCCCATCCGCGTGGGGCTACATTAAAGTTTGGACCACTTACGAGAGGCAGTCTTGGACTCTTGGGAGAGGCATATACATCATTTAATTTCGTTGGAGCTAAAGGTACAGGTATTTCGACGTCTTGTAAAGAGATGGTAGGAGGAGAGATCGGAAATGGCTCCATTTTAGGTAGGTTCGAAGTGTGCTTTAGGGCTGATTTTGGATATGTTTTCTGGTTTCGCAGGCTTGACGGTGGACGATACGGTGTGTCGTGATTCGCGACCGGTGACGGCGTTGAACATGTGTTGGATGTGTTGCGACCTGCAAAAGTGAAGACAATTATGGTTATATATTAAGATAAAGTAGGTAGTTATTAATCTAAAATACGAAGACCGCGTGGCGGAGCGGTTACCATACCGGTCTGACGCGCAATGGGTCCCAAGTTCGATTTCCGGCCAGAAAGGTATCTGAATGATGAGTTTAGATTCCTGTTTTGGGTCTGGGTGTTTGTGTATTCGTCTTGTGTGTCCATGGTACCGACGACACAGGAGAAAATCTAGTGTGGGGCTATGAGTGTTTATCTTTTAGACTGTAGATGATTATCACAGTATTATTGACACTATCGTAACGTAATAAAGGCACATTTTTATATGAGATGACCATCTTAGTGCTCAAGAGTAGCAACGCATCTGTGTTTGACTTTAAAGGAACCCTTTGTTTATACCGTATCAGGTGGACTACATGTTCGGTTACAACTTCAATCCTATAAAAAAAAGATGCAATATATGAAACCTCATACCTCGTCCTTCATGCACCCATTTGACAGACCTCTTCTTCCTGTTCACGTACATGCTTTGTCCCTTGCTCATGTGGTTGCTGGAGTCACTCAGCGACTTGGAAATAGCTCGTGCAAGGTCCATCTGCTCCTTCACTGTAGGGTGGACTCCGGGCACGTAGAACGCCGAGGATGCGAACGTCTTTTCTGAAATATCATCATATTCATTGTTATCCAATTATTATAACAAGTTAGCACAACACATCAACATGCAGTCCAACTGCTGGCGACTGTTGTTTTAAGATTTATTGCGACTGTAAGAGAGTATCCTTATCAGATCAAAGTAAGAGAGTAGGTATCTATCTTTATCAGAGCTGATTGAGAGGTGGTAGAATCAGTATAGTTCAAAAGGAGAGGTACTTCTGCCACATTAAATTCTACCAAGAAGCAAAGTAAAAATCCCACATAATCCGGCGTTGCTCTCACGGCATCGGGTACCTTTTGAAGGTTTCCCCCTCGAGAACAAAAAAAAGGCAGACGTAATACAGTAAATTAAAAATTATATTCGATCGATCAATACATATTTCTACGATGACTTACCAAATTTTTTGTCCTTCTTGATAATGTGTTCCTCAGCATCCGGTGCCGGTGTGAAGATCTTGTTCAGGTCAACTTCCTTGTCTCCGACAAATATAGGCTTGTTTTCCATATCCTCCTGAAATCATGTTGTTTTATTGTTAATATCTATGCTGACATTTATTTAAACGAAAAAAAATGACTTTTAGCTTGAATCTTCTTATTTATTTATGGCTTTAAGACTTACCAAAGTTTTTCAGACTAAATTAAGTGTATGGCAGTATACTTATTTAAAAAATGACCCTATTTTTTTCAACAATGGCTATATTTAGTATTATACTACAATTTTATGTATAGAGTTACTAATTGAGTAAAAAAATAATAAGGGTACTACTAAGGGGTCATACAACAGCAGATTATGTTGATTATGATGTAGAAAAATTAATGAATAAATGAAATTATCTCGAACAAACAGAGAATTTAATAGAATACGTAAGAACTAAAACAATGAATACCTCTATCATGGGTATTATAAGTATTTTTTTATATTTAGGATCCAAAAAACATGCGGTTATCATATTCAAATTGTGATGTAATTAATTATTTTTAGTACATACGTGTGCTTGTTAAGAAGCATTGCGAAAAGCAAGTATATTTTGTTAGTAAATAAGGTATTATATTGTAATAATAAATTAAGTACTTTTATATAATAAATAACATAAAGTAACACTAGAGTGATAGGAGTCGTTAATTGACTTTTAATTTTGGTGTATTTGAGTTCGAAGAAAATTTCCAATTTCGTAATTGTAATAAAATCACAAAATGTTTATTATTTACAAGGTTTTTTGGGAAACATAATTATATAGCTATGATCCGAATGGAGATTATTGGCCTTGTATAAAATTATTTGGCATCAGTGGTATTCGTGGCAATATTTATAAGAAAAATTATAAGTATGTATATTTTCACGCAACTCAAAAAAAAGTCTCAAGTAATTATTAATTCACATCTTGCACAGACCCTATTAATTTAAACTAATAAAATAATAACTAACTTAATAATTAACCAATGAATTCTATTACCGTTTGTAAATAATAATTCATTTTTTGTCAAACATGTTTTAAAATGGCTAATACATATTTAATAAATTAATTAAAAGACCAAACGGATCACAGCTTCAAAATTCAATACCAAGTCCAATGATATTTACAAGTTTCAACACAATTTGGATAATTTTGACAATCTTACAGCTTCGACGGGGGGCAGGGCTAGCACCTTGGGCAACTCTGCATCGTTCTGTGTGACACCGATACCTTATATTAATATATATATTCCAGAAAACGCATAATTAATTATTAACTCCATAAATAAACTTAATGTTTGTTTTAGTGACAGTTTTCATTTATTTAATCTTGTTGTCTTAAATGTTAAATTAATAACGATATATTACATAATTAAGTAAATTAAATTAAAGTAATTATTAATTCACATCATGTTTTATCACGCAGTTAAATGTGAATAAAACACCGAATGGGAATGAAAACAAATATTTTAATTAATAACATTTAATCAAATAATGAACGTTGATTTAATTATAAGTACAACGCATTTGACGAAAACAATAAAATTAATTTACAGTGTTTATGCGTACAATGTAATTCCGAATGAAATTTCGAATGAATATGAAAAAGTAATCATTTGATATAGTTATAATTAGACACAAGTAAAACATTTTTTTCGTTGATATTGTGATAATGCCAATTGATTTATATGACGAATTATTAACAAATAAAAACAGATCACAATAATTTTGTCCATCTTACAGGAAATAGGTCGGCGAGGGTCAGGGCTGAGTCCTTGGGCAATTCCACGTCATTCTGTATAATGGTGATACATAAAATACATATTAATTTTTGATAACCCTTGTGATTTTGTTGAATTTATGAAAACACGATAATGATTGAATATTGATAGGTGATTTAAAACTACCTATTTTCATTGAAAAAAATAACTATAGGATTTTTTTACGATATCTCTTTTGTTTCATTAATGTTTGTTAGACAACTATTGGAATTGGGTCTCATTGCAAGATAATTATTACATTTACATAATTATGAGCTTAACTGGAGCATCATGACATTTGGACTCTACAAAAAAGTGTCTAAAAAGGTAACTGTCAAAGTTCTTAATTTTCAAAAGCTCCTACGTCGAAGGAGTGTTCGGTTTTTTGGTTATACTTATTATTAGACTTGCTAGGAATAGTATGTTCGGTAATACGTTGAATATCGAATATTCTGCAGCCTCTGTTGCTCAATACCCGAATGTTCGGCAATGTTATTTGGCAAGCTTGTGTCACAAAAAATGTTTTGATGCATTTGTTTCTCACTCGCTTGTTCACCCTTCATCGCCCGTACGCTCCTGTCCTTTTTTCAAATTATCTTCTTCTGTTTACTCTCACTTTGGTGGCTCTTCCTTTGGTTGCCCTTACTGTGTTGGCAAGCTTACTAACATCGAACCGGGTATTTATTTATTTATTTATTTTATCGGGGTTGTTGAAGTGAAACTTCTTTATCGGGGTTGGAAAAAAAAATAGTGTAACATTTTTTCGTTACGCGCCATCTTTTTCTGTTACGCGCCATCTTTTTTTTCCGTTACGCGCCATCTTTTTCTTATCCCTACCACGCGTGATATTAGATAGTTTATTATAGATTAGATTATTAGATAAAGTTTAATAAAAGCCTTTTATTAAACTTTATCTAATTTAACTTTATTTAACCAATTTCTGTAAAGTTGCATATAGTAAATTATTTTTTGAAAAATAACGTCATAAAGAAGTTTCACTGCTTACGAGTGTACGCTAGTACACGCACACATTTTTATTCTTTTTGTACCTTACAATCAATGTTAGTACAAAGATGGACTTAATGCTATATGAATTATCTGCCAGTCAACCTTCAAGGAAGTCAAAGACACATCGAAGGCGGTGTAACAAATAATAATAATATAATATATAAAACATATTCCAGGTATTTCTGTAAAAATGGCTAAGTAAGCTATATACCGAATAGTTTACTAATATTCGGCGCGAACCTACTTCTTATAAAATCTAAAACAACGCAAATTGATTGAAAATTTGCCTGTTTGTTAAATAAATTCTTTCCTCAACAAAGCTTCAATATTTTTATTTAAGTTTATACTTATAGTAAAACAATCAGTAACTAATTAAAGCAAAATGAAAAATACAAATTAATTTTCCACAATGATGTGGCGTAATTGCACAAAAATGCTTAGGTACCGATAAGTTTTCGTTTAAAACAAGAAAGTACAAAGTATAACAAAGAAACATTAGCTTTGGCAACTGTATTGTAAACTAAGAATGTAGGCGGCCTGAAGCGATGATTAAAATCTAACATGCTCAAGAAATAGTAGCCAATATTGAAAGAAATACGTGGAATTATTGTGCTTAATCCATTAAGTGGTTTAAATGGAATAATCAGCCTTTTAAAATACAAATTTAGGTGGAAAATCGATTGGACATAAGTGTACGTTTGACGGTTTGTCTATAATTTGACAGTAGTTTTGGCGCGAAGCCAGATGCGCGCTGCCAAGATGGCCGCCATGCCAATTTACGATATACAACAGCTTTTATTTTTTCAGAATTGAGGCCAAAGCGTCTACTATACTTCGAGCGGGAAAACGATTTTTAATTTTATAACGAGTAATCTTTGATGTTCAACATTTTATTGCAACGTTGTTTATATCTTAGTTACTTAATAAATCTTAAACTTAGGGAATTTAAGAAAAACGCATTTTAAAATTGTTCCTACGCTTACTAGCTTGACTAACTTGGAACGTCTAGTGCAAGTTTATGCTAATTGCAAATTCAAAATGGTAATTACCTAGTGTGACGACAAATGTTGTGATAACAAAAAGCTGTTCACATACATTTTTTTTTTTGTCACAGATATTAAAAAAAATAACGGTTCCATTAAAGTCAACAAAACAAATGTTTTACGATAAAAACTCAGTTCATCAATGATTGTTTTGCAATTCTACATGCATTTGAGAGACATATCAATTAAAAGCATAAATTAGATCCTCCTTGTAACGTAATGTATCTTATTAATCATAATCAAATTAAATGTAGGTATCTGCCATATGCACAATTATATTTACCGGCTTATTTATTATTTCAATTTGAAATAAAAACGATTTGTTTGCCGTCTCATTTTCTATTATATTTACGGAAATATTGGAGATATTCAAGGCCAAGGCCAGACTAAAGATTTATCGCAAATATGAAAACGAAATATCCCATTATTTCTTTCGTTGAGGCATACATAGAGTAGGCAAAACATACGGCGTGTGCCTAAAAACTAAAAGCGTGACAGTTACAAAGAGAATTAAGAATTACGTTGACCTATCTGTATCTTTTGCAATTTCGCGAGAAGAAAGAAATAGAGATGATGGATGCAGTGTTTTCGACAGTGCTGGAGGACTCCAAATGAAACAATTAAATGTACTTTTGGGTTCGGTATATTAGATAATTAAGGAAAGTATAACATGGAGCGCAAGGGACGTCCGTACTGTATAATTATGGCCTCAAGGCATCTATTTTTGCGGGATGTGGTCGGCGCGGGGCGGTGTCGGCGACAGCGGGGGGGCGACGCGCGGGACGTAGACTCCTGGGCACGACCGCGGATGATGGTGCGCGCGGACAAGGAACTTGCAGTTTTATCAGTCTTTGTAAATTGGACAGTTGGAAGTCTGGCGTCCCTGCTCTATTTATTATACCTTTTATAGTTGGGCCTAACGATAAGGCGAACGGGCCACCCGATGGAAAGCGGTCACCGTCGCCTATGGCCATTTACAACACCAGGGAAGTCGCCAATGCATCGCCGGCTTTAAATTCCTCCCCTAATAACCTCTATGATTTCTTTACGTTTATTTTATTTATTTATTTATTTATTGCTATAACTGTTACAATCATGTCACAAATATTGAAAAACAGTTCACCCGAGTAGGGTATGCAATTTTTAAGCAGCTTTTTTTAAATCAATCATTTAAACAATGTCAATACTTAAAATATAATAAATTTAATTTGAATATGGAGTCAACATTTAGCAAATCACTTATAAGAATATATTTACAATTCATTAAGAAATTCTATTTATAAATAATTATTTGATGTCAATGTTATTAAATTTAATTGAACTTAAATGTAAGATATTCATTAATTTCATAAAAAATATTCTGTAACAATAACTTTTTTAATTTTAATTTAAAAATTTTTTTTGGCGCCATTTTAAGTTCTATGGGTAACTTATTATTAATCTTAATGCACATGCTGTATGCATTATTTTGGAGCAAGGACGTACGTGGTGGTTCCGTGAATACTAATCTTTCCGGATTTCTTGTATTTCTATTATAAATTTCCTTGGCTCTTTTAAAAATATTTTTATGCCTTCTTACAAATGTACATGTTTCAAATATATACATATTTGTCATCGTCATTATTTTTAATTTTTTGAATAATGGTCTGCATGATTCGTATGGAGGGGCGCCATAGATGGCCCTGACGCATTTTTTCTGTAAGACGAAAGCCCTCTTGATGGAAGAGGAGTTACCCCATAATAGCAGACCATATCTTAGATTTGAAGCAACATATCCGTGATATGCTGCTAGGGCTGTATCTAATGTTGCGGTTTGCCTAAGCTTCCTTAGTACAAATACAAATCGGTTTATTTTATTACAAACTGCTTCTACCTGCAGAGCCCAATTTAAATGTGAATCTAGTGTTATTCCAAGGAATTTAGTATCGTCAACTTCTTTAATAATTTGTCCATTATGAGCTATATTTAATTTATCAGTAATTTTATTTTTCGTTTTAAATTGAATTAGATTTGTCTTTTGTATATTAATTGTCAAATTGTTGTTAGTCATATATGTAATAATAGATTTAACGGCCATATTTATATTAATTTTAAATTCATTAATGTCATTATATTTATCACAAGTTATAATAACAGAGATGTCATCGGCGAATAGTACAGTTTGAAACTTTGTTACCTCAGGTAAATCATTTATATACATTAGGAATAATAGAGGACCAAGGACACTACCCTGTGGAACTCCATTTGTAGTGAGCCTGTAATCAGATGAAAATTGTTCCATACTATTATGTTCATTAATTTTGCTGAATTGCACTTTTTGCATTCTATTTTTTAAATACGATTCAAGCCATTTATGTCCTAATCCTCTTATACCGTATGAATTAAGTTTTTCTAGTAACGTTTTGTGACAAACAAAATCAAATGCTTTTGTCATGTCAAAAAATAAGACTGCAACATTTTTTCTTTTATCTAGATTATGAATTATACTATTGGTTAAATGAAATCCAGCTAAAGTAGTAGATTTCCCTTTTTGGAAGCCATGTTGCTCGTATTTAATTATATTATATTTATTCCAATAGGTTATTAGTCTATGGGCCATAGCTTTTTCAAATATTTTTGAGAAGACAGGAATAAGTGTTATAGGACGATAGTTTTGCACATACTTTTTATCCCCTTTTTTAAAAATTGGTTTAATTACTGTTTTTTTTAGATTTTCTGGGAACATTCCTGTTTCAAATGATAAGTTTATTAGGTGTGTTAATATTGGCGTCAGCTCATTACTACATTTTTTTATTATTTTTGTTGGTATCTCATCATATCCAACTGAGTTTGAATCATTTAGTGATTTGATGATATTTTTAATTTCAATTTCTGAACATGGGCTGAGATACATAGAGTTGCATATATTATTGGTCATTTTGTAGCATTGTTTGGAATTGTTTGAAGTGGTATTATTTGATATGTCAGCAAAGTAATTATTGAATGTCATTGATATTATTTTAGGGTCAGTAATAACTTGATTATCATGAAATAGTTCATCAATTTGATCAGATTTCAAAGTCACTGCACTCTCATTTTTTATTATGTTCCACGAAGCTTTACAGATGTTTTTACTATTGATAACATACTTTTTATTTAGGTTTCTTTTTGCTTTGATTATACACTGTTTTAGAAGTTTTGAGTACATTATATACTCCTTTTTATTTTGTATACCTTTACATTTATAATACTTTAACCTTAATTTCCTTTTAGTATTGCAACTTAACCTAATCCCCTTTGTAATCCATTTTAATTTTTTGTGTCCTCCATAAAATTTTATTTTAATAATTGGAAAACATAATTTAAATATTAAGCAAATTACATCGTGGAATATTGTAAAAGCTATGTTTAGATCCTTTTCTTTATACGCTTCAGAGAATGTCAAGCTACTAATATGCTTCTGAAAAATTTTTAAATGTTCATTATTTAGACTTCTTTTAAAAATGTAAAAAATGTCAGTTGGTCTTGTACTTCTTTTGTGTGGGAAACATAAAATTTGTGCAGTTTCATGATCTGACAGACCTAAGTGCAATATCAATGACTTAGTATTTTTTATATTGCTAATTATATGGTCTAAGCACGATTTTCTCCGGGTAGGTTTTGTAATGTGCATAGTGAGGTTATAGCTTTTTATCAGATCTAAATATTCTTGGGTATTCCTATTAGTGTTTAAAATGTTAATGTTTAAAATGTTAATATTCATATCACCGGTTATGATAGTTTTTTTATTTTTTTTAGAAACGTAATATAGGAGTTTTTCTAACATGCAAAAGAAAATATTTGTTTCCGAATCAGGAGTTCGATATAAGCATACAATTATCAGGTTGCATTCTACAACCTCAATGCCACAGCATTCAAATTTTTTAGATATGGACAATTCATTTATATATTTATATATTTATATATATTTTTAGGCCAACTGAAATTCTGTCCTTATGTATTTGTTTTTTTGCGTCATACTCCAGCTGAAACGCGCTATCTGGTTCGTCTTAATCCATGACTAAAACATTCATAAAATTATGACTCATTGTATTTGTTGAAACACCTGTTCAGGTCTCGTCTACTATAACATATTCGTTTCATTAATAAATTAATGTTATGTATTGTAACGGTTCTTGCCAAGATAATGGTTGATCAGGATGGAAGAGACAGGCAGTGGACTGCTGAGTTTCTGAAATAACTAAAACTGTATATAGCCAATTTGGCTTGTGGTATGTCATCTCTCATAATTATAGTCTCTAAAATCGTTCAGTGATTGTCTCTGTCGTTCCTGGATCAGAATAGGGCTACGGCCCTGCCTGTCGTAAGAGGCGACTAAAAAGGGCCTTTCGGGGAAAACCGTCTAGTCTAGATCCCAGGAAGGTGATCACATACCAGACGGCGGTAGCAACCGATCTCTTGGATGAACCCCGATCGGGCAACGCGCTTAGAGAAATCCGGTTGCGTTTCTTTGGAGCTCCTGGAGTCCTCTTCGTAGCACTAAGAACTGCCACCAAGAGGGTTTAATTAAGGTAATCTCACATATATAAGTTTTTGGTAACTCCAATACCAAAAACAACTGATGGTGCCAATCCATTATTGTCCCACTACTGAGCACGAGTCTTCTCTCAGAATGAGAGAGTTTAAAGCCATAGTCCACCGCGTTTGCGAATTGGTGGACTTCACACACCTCCGAGAACTTTTTTTTTAAAGAACTCTCGGGTGCGGGAACTTCTCGGTGAAGGAAAACATCGTGTGGATACACCACAACGAAAAGCAGTGGTTATTAATTTACGAGTACCAAAAACAAGTAGCAAACGAATACTAATTGCAATAGTGAAATTGTAATTTATTGTTATTTGCTACTTTAAAAATCCTTTTGTCGTAGTAGCAAACTAGCATAGAGTCCACCTAATGGTGAGTGGACACAACTGTCAATAAACAGCAATATTTTCCAGATGTAATAGCCTTTTAACTTCCATTAGCATTAGGGGATCCAGGATTTTGGTCGGAGGGTGGTTTTCGAAAGAGCCAAAGGTAGGCTTTAAAAATTGATAGCAAAAAATAGGTCTTCTGATATGGAAATAGCTTTTAGACTTGGAGGATCGGCGGTATGCTCCTATTTCTCAAATTTTGTAGTTTATGGAATAAATTTAAATACAATGAAAGCTCCTTCAACGATCCCTCATTCGCCTTTTCGGTATTTGTAGATTAAAAAAATTACAAAATTGTATTGTATTCGCGGCAAAAATATTTTTTGCAAATTATAGTCAGTACAAAAAGATTTGGCGCTATCTGTTTACGCGTCAGATTTTTGAGAACTGAAATTGGTTTTTGGTTTTCTTTGAACCGTTTTTTTTGGTTTCTGTTTCAAAGGTTCAAGGGTTTGTATCATCTATACTAATTTAATAAAGAGGAAAACTTTGTATATTTGTATTTTTGGATGTTTGTCATGAATTAACCTAAAAATCACTGAACCGATTTTAAAAATTCTTTAAAATCTTTAAAATGCTATGTTATCCCTGAGCAACATAGGCTGATTTTTATTACTACAATACGTATATAAAGCGTCTTTGCTGAAACTTGAGTGATGTGATTCAAAGTGTCAAAAATTGGGGGATGGGGAGAGGGACATGTCCAGGAGTGGTGCTCAAATGTATAATGGTTGGATAGATTACATTATAGTCTGCGCGAACGAAGTCGCGTCGATTCTGCTAGAATTATGTTTGTTATATGGACGCGCTCTTAAATATTTATGTAAGTCTGTTTCCAGTATTTGTGATACAACAGAAATACATCAGCTCTCTAGTTACAACAGTTCATGAGACACAAACAGCCGACAGACTGACAGACGGATAGACGTAAAGTGGAGTCATAGTAATAGGGTTATTACTCTTTGTGTACGGAACCCAAAAAAGGTGAATATAAAGGTGTTTTTGCTTTGTAGTCTGGAATATAAAAATAAATAAACAATGACTACATAGTATATAACAAAGTGGCTGTCTGTCCCTATGTATGTTTAGATCTTTAAAACTACGCTACGGATTTTAATGCAGTTTCTTTCATAAATGTGGTGATTCAAGATGAAGGTTTTAATGTATAATTCATGTACATAATATAGTGGATAATTTAAGATTTTAGACTTTTTGGCGCAACGAAAATCGCCGGGTCAACTAGTAAATAGATAAATTGTTATACTTGCGTCTGTTCATAGTTACTAAGTTATAATATAATTGTTTTATAACAACAAACTAGCGTGAAATTGTTCCCCAATGCCGCGCACACTGTTAATCTTGTAGAATGAGTACATACTTATAAATTATTTTGAAATGGAGCCAAAATACTAATCATGGCCGACGGTAATATAAAATGCCACTCAAAGAGTAACACGAAATATTAATTACTTCCGAACAACGTGCTTCCATTTTGTTTTTAATGTACAGAAAACTAAGTAATTCCCGCAGTGTCGCCCGCTTCGGATGCGTCTACCACGGCAATGTACCTTTTTTTTTGTTTTCGAGGGGGAAACCTTCCAAAGGTACGCCGTGGGAGCGACGCAGGGTTATGTGGGATTTTTAACGCACTAAAACCCCCACCGGTGGACGTCCTCGGCGCTGAAAAGGAGGACTCCGGGATCTCGAAACGACTTCAACCGGAATCCTCCGAGCGCGCTGCCCCATCGGGCTCCTCCCAGATGGGCGGCTGGGCCCACCACTCCGTCTAGTCTTTACAACGGTATGCGACCACACATACCGCCGTCCTTCCCGGGATCGCCTGACCGAACGGTTCGAGCTCCCACTCTAGCTGTCTGCAACCCCGGAAGCCCCTTTTAGTCGCCTCTTACGACAGGCAGGGGATACCGTAGCCCTATTCTGACCCCGAGGCTACAGGGACGACGGCAATGTACCTATTGTATGTGTTTTTTTATAAGTATGAAGTAGCAAACGAGCATGCCATTCACCTGATGGTAAGTGGTCACTGCCGTGATCAATTCCGGAGTAAATTAGAATCCAATTTGCAGTGAAAAACAAACGAATTCCTACCTATATGAATTTAATAAAATACAAGGATAATTATTGCATAGATAAACTATTTTTCAAAGAAAATTATGTCTAAAAAATAGTTTATCGCCTACACTTACTATGTTTTTGTCATGGAATTCACTACCCTTGATAATTACATCTGGAGGAAGATACTTTTAAGTAACGCTTCTGCAGCCGACTTAAGGTCGATCTAGATATCTAAGGACGGCAGTGGTCACATACTATCTATTCCTCGTTTGCTACTTCAATATAGAATTATAGATATGTTTATTTCATTATGAAAATATGAAATACAGAAGCGCTTTCTGCAATTGCTTTCATTTTTAGCACATAAAGTAGCCATGTGCTTGTGATGTCACTAACCGCACTGAGAACCGTTAGGGGAATATTCTAGAGTAGCTACCAATTCTAGTCAAAAGGATTCAGAGGGCAGTGGACCAATTGGACTATCGCCAATAAGAGGCAGATGACCTGCAGACCTCCATACGCCGTTATGTTCATGTGGGTTAACATGGGCAGCGATGACCACTTACCATCATGTGGACTGTATGCTCGTTTGCTATTTAAATTTTAAAACATACACGTTTTGAAGGTGGTGAAACCTTCTGTGGCTAAGCTGAGATAAGACCCTGATTTTATTGAGGGTCGATTATAGATGTTCATGGGCAGTGGCCACTGACAATCAGGATTGCATGTTCGTTTGCTACTTCCATATTATAAAAAATAAAAAAATAAAAAAAAACAGTTGCGCTTGACATTACTGTTATATGGTAGATTTGAAGGTGGTAGAACCAGCGTAGTTCGACCGAGGAAGTACATACCACCGCCACACCTATTTCTAGCGTGAAGCAATTCTTGCGTTTCGATGGAAGGGTGTGGTTGCCGGCACACTATAAGGCGACCATCATAGTCCTCGGGGTAGCAACACATCTGATTGACTTCATATAGAACTCATGTTCTGCATTAAGTTGATAACAGATGTCATTAGCGGCAGTGACCACTTATCAGGTGGACTGCATGCTTGTTTGCTACTTCAGCCAGATAAAAAAAAGAAAAATGTGTGGTGGTTATGATTTTCGAGTAAAACTACAAATACCCATTGGTCTAACTCTGTTTTGATGCCCCTTGAAGTATAACGGGAGCTATAGAGGGCGCATAAAACTTTAACCAACTCTTCGCCTTTGTTTTTATTAAAATTCAATTGCAAATGAGTACGGAGTCAATTGAAGAAAGGTAGCTTCTGCTATCCATGGAAATCTGTAAGCAACTTTTTCTTATACTTTAACCTAACGATAACACAGACGAGCTACCTGATGGAAAGTAATCACCGTCGCCTATGGACATTTGCAACACCAGAGGAATCGCATGCATCGCCGGCTTTGAAGGAGAGCTCTTTTCGCCCCGTTCTTGAAGAGCCCCATGTCATAGCGCTCCGGGAATATCTCAGGAGGAAGCTCGTTCCACAACTTGCACGTCGTTGGCAAAAACGAGTGTGGAAACTTCATACAGACCACCAAACCGCACTTGGCCAACGCGGTGGACTATGGCCTAAACTCTCTGATTCTGCGAGAAGACCCGTGCCCAGCAGTGGGACAATAATGGGTTGAGGAGAGAAACTACATTTAGAACAGGAGTTCTATCTGAAGTCAATCTCAGATGTGTTACTACTCGACGAAAATGGCCAGCACATGTCAGTGAACCGGCAACCATATGAAATGAAATGAAATGAAATGTCTTTATTTTGCATAGGCCTTCGGGGGCGCTTACAAATTGTCAGTTACATTTATATATATTTTTTACACTACCACCGGATCGGAACACGACCTCAACTGAGAAGATCCGGCAAGAAACTCAGTGGGTTTGTCTTTTTTCTTTGTATAACTTTTTTTTTTTTTTTCATTTGCCATCTTGTTTTTACATGGGTAACAAAAGTTAGCTCCAGTATCCTGCCCTACATTTGGCCTAACAAGGAGCACGTTTGGCAGGATACGCTACACTTTGACATTTTATTAATTACGTATTGTTCAGTCCCAAGCTGTTTTATCATCTATATAATCAGAAATTTTGTAATATGCTTTACGACTAAGCTTTGCTTTAAAGTTATTGATTGACAAATTTCTGATTTGAATTGGTAGTTTATTATAAAATCGTATACATTGACCCATAAAAGAATTATTAATTTTGTGGAGACGAGTAACATGTCCGGAGCATACCCTTCCACTGAAACGCAAAACATCACGCTGCAAAGTACTTTCAAAACACTACGATTCTACAATCCACTCAGCTTGTTACTAGGTTATGTTTTAGTTAAATATAAACTGACCTAGGCGCAGTCCCAATCGCCGGGCATCGAACCCGCAGCCGCCAACGTGAACTACCTACATGCAGTAAACAATGATTAACGGATCTTTAATGAGGTTGTAACTTATGAATACTTTGTAGGTTAGTTATATACCTCGTCAGTACTCGTATTGGATCTTATTACGAATTGTCTACATTTTTTTAGAGTGTCCTAAAGGGTAATAACGGGACTCTGTTACTAACTCCGCTGTCAGACGGACCGCCTGTCTGTCACCAGGCTGTGTCTTATGAGGTTATGAACATTGATAGCTACATGTATTTCTGTTGCCATTATAACAACAAATAAATCAGTGCCGGATTAGCCACAGCAAGAGTAGCAAATGCTACGGGCCCTGCGGCTAGAAGGACTCCGCGGCCCGACACCTACCTGCTATTTGTATGTTACTATCTTTGCTATCCCAAAAATCTTAAACTGAAAGAAGATTTCGTCGTCAACCCAATATTGTCCCACTGCTGGGCACGGGTCTTCTTTCAGAATGAGAGAGTTTAGGCCATAGTCCACCGCGCTGGCCAAGTGCGAATTGGTGGACTTCACACACCTCCGAGAACTTTTTTTTTTTATAAAGAACTCTCGGGTGTGTAGGTTTCCTCACGATGTTTTCCTTCACCGAAAAGCAGTGATAATTACTATATAATACGCACATAAATCAGTGGTGCGTGCCTGGGTTTGAACCTCGGACTTCCCGATTGAGACGGCAAGTTTCAACCGTTAGGCTATCACTGCTCACATAAAAGAAGAAAGAAGATATAGAAAGTGTCATCTCTAATTTTTTCCAGATTAAATCCAGAAAGTTTACTAATAACAGTTTTGTTTTATTTAACACCCTTTACTTATGGCAAACTATGGGCCTCCTGTCAGAAATTGCTACAGGTACCGCGCTGGATTAATCCGGCACTGAATGAAATTAATGTTTAGGTAGGCTTCTGTACAACAATCGTGATTTTTTTGCTGTTTTTATAAGTACGGAACACTTTATCCGCGAGTCCGAGTTGCACTTGGACGGTTTTTTAAACGATTACATGGCTTTTATCGCGGGCTTTGAGCGCGGCGACCGAATCAAGAAATTCCGTAACGAAAAAAACCTAACACCCCGCCTACCATGTTCGGCGGCCGAGCGTTCGCTTAACGTGTATATGGTAATGGTATATGGTAATAATATAATATGGTACGACAGTACTAACCTCGCATGGATCGAGACGAGCTGTTCGAAAATCGGACGAATATGTAAGCAGCTGTTTGTCAGAAAGTATATAGTATCAAAGAATAAATATTGAATTAATATCAAAGAAAAAAATACTGCATAAATAAATAAATCATTATAATTGCATAAGTTGATAAAAAATGCTATGCAATAGCTTTACCGCGGCAATCCCCGAGTGCTGCACGTTTTTTATTTTATATATAATACATCCTCACAAACTTTTGCATTTATATTTATTTATTTATTTTTATTTATTTATAATAATAATAATAAGAAATAAAATTAGATATGAGCATTAATATTTCCTTTCATTTAACTTATACACAGTATATTATGTAGAGTTCTGGATGAACTTTCTTTGATATTAATGTCCCTCATAAATCAGGGCGCTTGCTAATGGCCGAGTCCAGATATGTCAACAGCTGGTATATACAGCTCATTTTTACTTTCATATGAATCATGCAGTGTCCCTTCCGGCAGGTTTAATTGCCTAGTTAATTGGACATAGTTATTTTAGGCGTTCCAACTAAGTCTTCAGGAGTTACAATGTATCTGTAGCCGTAATCAGGTCAGTTTTTGATTTTGTCTAAGATTCATCACATAGGTATTTAAAGGTACCTTTTCCTTTAACCTATCTACCCTACGTCTAGTTCATTTAACGAACTAGACGTAGGTACTCCACCAATTCGCACTTGGCCAGTGCGGTGCACTGTGGCCTATAACTCATTCCGAGACAAGACCCGTGCCCAGCAGTGGGACAATAATTGGCGGACGGCGACGATGAACTAGATGTAGGGTAGATAGCTTAATTTACCACTAATGCTTGTCAACCAACGGTTTCACCCCGCCACCGCAGTTGCTGCGAAATATCGGCTAAAAGAATTCAAAACAGCATATCCTGAGTACCCGTTAAGTATTAAAATGTATCTATTCCGCGATAATATTAGATTAAAATCATATATTTGAAGGTGGTAGAACTCTTTGTGGTTCAACTCCAAAAGCACCACCGCCACACCTATTTCTGTGTAAAAACAGCAGTGTTATGCGTTAAGTTATTAATTATTTTGTCGTCTAACGTTTGTAACGTTTGCCGTAACCGCGTGCTTAAAGAAATCCCAAAAATGCGGACAAATTTTATTATTTTTACAAATTAAAAATTACGCCTTAGGTGTCTTAGGGTTCCTTGCTCAAAGGGTAAAAACGGAACCCTAATACTAATGCTCCACTGTCCGTTTGTCTTTCAGCACGTATCTCATGAACCGTGATAGATGAAACTGAAATTTTCACAGGTGATTTATTTCTGTTGCCGCTGTAACAACAAATACTAAAATAGAATAAAATAAATTAATAAATATTTAAATAGGGCTACCATACATCAAACATGTTTTTTGTCGTATTTTATTATAGATAACTAGTTATCAGGTACCCGCGCATTCGCTCGCACGGTCAAAGGGAATTAACAATAGCATTTGAAAGCGTGATTCAGGACTTGCAAATGAATTTTACTAACGCCATTAATAACGTCTGGAACTACTAAATATGTATCAACTAACAAAATATCGATATTCTCATGGGAATTAGAGAGCGCGGTAAAAAGTAGCCTACGTCACTCTCCGCTCTCCTATCTCCCAGCATATAAACCATATCACATCATAGCTATGTGGCGACGTGAAAGAGGAACAAACAAACATACTTTCACATTTATAATATTAGTATGGATGGATGGTACAGAACCCTTCGTGCCTGAGTTCAACTCGCCCTCAGCCGGATTTTATTTTCACTCTCAATTTCTCAATAAGTAGGTTAAACCGCCCATCCATCTGTCTCTTCACAACTAAACATCAGTTTAACTGACCGTGTTTTGTTGAGAATATTTTCGGGTTGCTTCCTACCAGGAAAAATTTGAGGACCCATTAGCCTATTTAGCTAAAAATGGCAGCCGATGTCTAACAAATTGCTGAGGTTAATAACCTCTACGTTAAAAAAATAGCGAGCGAAAATATATGGGATCATATATAGGGATTCAGAGGGCACAGGACCGGTTAGAGTGGCGCCATTTAGGGGAGGCCTATGTTCAGCAGTGGACATCAAAAGGCTGATGGATGGATAGATAAATGGGGAAAATTATTGGGTCGAATTCCCGTTAGCATCGGCAAGAAAACAATAAATCCTCAAACACCTCCATTCTTTTTTGAAGGTATATATGAAATCTTTTCCGGAACTCTTAGCCTAGGGAAAGAAAACGTTTATGAAAGGCGACTTCTTTCCACTGATAGCCGTTTTTCGATGAAACCCTTCCGTAATAAAAACTATAACTATGTACATGTTTTGGTGCTGCCACATTGCTGTTTAAAAATGTTTACAAACGTTAGTAAACATTTTTTAAGAAATATACGATCACAATGCTAGAAAATGTTGTCATGTTAGATAATGTTAGAAAACATTTCTAAAACTATTCATTCTCAACAAAGGCAACTGTCAATGCCCAAATCCTTGATATAATCTTTGGCAAGCATTTTCCATCATATTTGTAAATATTTTTTAACAGCAGTGTGGCAGCACCTTTTCTGACTAATCCGCAGAAAGCAGCGAACTTCAAAACCCATAGGAAACAGTCATCATCGCTTGGACGTTCCCAACATCTAAGGAGTTTTAAGGCTGACTAAGACATCGCCTACGAAATATGCTCTGAAGAAACTTTTTTAAAAACTTCCGTGTTTTATCATCATTGGCCTATATTAATTGTCATCGTCAAGCCATTATTGTCCCACTGCTGGGCAAGGATCTCTTCTCTGATTGGTTGTATGCTATAGTCTACCGCGCTGGCTAAGTGTGAATTGGCAAACTTTACACACTTTTGAAAATTTTAAAGCCCTTGCATAGCTTTTATCGCGGGCTTTGAGCGAGGCGACCGAATAAAGAAATTCCGTAACGAAAAAACGTAACACCCCCCACTTCGCCTACCATGTTCGTTCGTTCGCTCAACGTGTATGTATATGGTACGTCAGCACGAAGCTGAAAATGAAAAAAAATGAAAATGAAAACGTTATGCAATGCACGTTTTTTTGGTGTCTGAATCGTGTATACATATAATATAATAACAACAACATTTTAACAGTTGATCGATATCCATATACCTACTACAAGAATTAAAATTAACTATATAGAATACTGAAATGAAATGAAATTTCTTTATTTCGCATAGGCCTGCGGGGTCACTTACAAATTGTCAGTTAGGTACCTACATTTTTTTCTTATACTACCATCGGATTAGACCGACCTCAAATAAGAAGATCCGGCAAGAAACTCATCGGGTTTGTATTTTTCCTTTGTATCCCTTTTTTGTATTTTTACATGGGTAGCCAAAAGCTAGCTCCAATATCTTGCCTTATATACGTATTTGGCTACGCTATGTATTAAATGTTTCACTTATACTAATTATTATTGTATTGTTTGTACCTATGTATGTAGATTAATATGCGCATTGTAGGAGGACGCTCAATGTAAGCAACAAATATCTTTCGGGTTTGCCAAATAACCGATACAGTTGCTACTTATAAATAAGCAGTTATTTATCATAGTTAATGTCGTATGTACAACGTGACATGGAATTAGAGCTCTGCATGAAGCCTCCATAATTTTAAGTGAAACATACATAAAACTTTAATTTGCGCTCTATTTATTTACTTTCAAAATCACTTTAATTGTTATAAGGTTGTCTACAATAAATAAGTATATGAATAACGATAAGAGCGCTTTTTGTATTGTGTTAAAATATCTTTTCCATTGTTTTGTCTTTTCCATTAGTTTTTTTATTGCATTATTATTAAAGACTTCAATGGCATTATCTCAGTAAAAAAAAAACCTCGCGAAAGGATTAGTACGCTATGGACTTTAAAATTTTAAGCTACATTTTGTACATATTGGTCATAATAATATGAACTGTCATCTTTCAGCGTTTTAATAAAATAAATATTATCTTCTTATCATATTCGTCATATTTATGTACACAGCTTTGTATTACACTATGCCATTTTAAATTCTGCTAGGTACAGATTTCCAAATAGATTAAAAAAACTTAGAACCTGTTTTTCAACTAAGCGGCCGTACCTCTCCAGCACAAAGGTCTGGCTCTGTGTTGGAGAAGGTCAGAAATGATCCAACTAAAACTGGAAAAAATTCCAAGGGCACCATAATCAGCAGTAACGGACGCATAAATACTTTGGCTTAAGTTTTTACAAGTTAAGTTAAATCTATCGATCAGACCGACGGACTACGTCATGGAAAGTGGTCACCAAAGGAATCGTCAATGTATAGCTGGCTTTAAAAGGAAGCTCATTATGCACCATTTTGAAGAACCCCATGTCATAGCGCTCCAGAATTAGCTCAAAATAAGATTAGGACAGTAAATATGAATGGGCAAACTTTGCCACTAAAGCTATCGACGCTTAAAGGTGTTAACGTGATGGTATTCATCGTGATAATAAATTCACTTCTAAAGTAATCGAAGATCAAAATGCACTCCAGAATTTGAGAATATCTGAATCATATGATAATCATGGTATCTAAGAGTACAAGATTTGTATTCGCGTTGTAAACACGGAGAAGTCGAATGCGTTCAAGGAACGATCTATTTCGACTGTTACCGCTGGAGCAGCGCCAGGAACGTCAAATGCACTCGCTGTAGGCTGTCGGGCACGTCATAAAAAGTTAAACGTTGTACGAAATTTAACTGCGGAAAATCACGCTAAAGACTTAATTTTATTAGCGGTTGTTGCTAATTTACTAAATGATCCGTGCATCTTTGAATTGTTTTTGCATTAACGTAATACTATTTTTAATAAATAATATAATAGGGACAAATGTTAATAATTTTATAAAATATTTTATCCTAACCAGATAAATTGTTATAGTTAGAGTATAATAATCAAAATATTATAGTGCTGGTATTATTAGTGCTGTGTAATACTACTACGTTTATAATATTTAAATAGATATACACAATATATACGTATTACATAGATACCTAAGAACATGTGACCAAAAACGCTTCCTTGCAGCACGCCCGTTGTTAGAAGCCTGGAATTGATCGAAAAAAATTAACTTACCCAACTTACAGGGAACAACTTATAACTGAGGTTTGTGAGGAACTCTTTTTTTTGAGGGTCGAACATGTCAGAGGGTTTGAAGCCTCGTTTGGTGATGAGGGCGCTGTTGACACTTGAGGAGCTCTTGACGTCATCGAAGCTGTCTCGGTGGATGACTCGGTCGTTGATCTTGTGGATGCTGGACATCTTGTTCGAGGAGTACTGACTCTCGCTTATTGTCATCATTTTGGCTGATTTCGTTTTCACTTCACTGTCTGTTTACGTCGGCCGCGGTTGACGTCAAAGCAAGCTTTGAACAAACGTGAGTAATGTTAGCGAGTGGATTCAGTGGCCACTGAAAATTGGCTCTTATTTCTTGGGTTTACGATTTCAGTCCAGTCGTGTAGGTTGTTACATTGCGCATGAATCTAACGCCGGGTTCACACTTGTACTGTACGTTTTTGTGCAGCACAAATCTTATCGAATAAAGATCGGCGTATACTTTGTGTAAAGTATCGTTCACAAGAAGTTTGAGCTACAAAAAAAGGAACCTTGTTAAACATGAAGATATATGTATATCGGACTTAAGAAAATCGAATAAATATTAACGTTTGTGCAAACTTGTTGCCATACGTATATTTTATTGAATGATGATCGTATTAAGTAGTTGGTGTTTCAAAACTGCATTTTTTAAACGAATTAAAATTTTAATATGAAAATGCTGATAACGCTTTTTAAAATGAACACGACAAAAAGCGTGCAGCAATTAACATAGGGGAAACTTGTCTAATTCATCCGCCCTAAGGAAAACCTTTAATATTTTGGAAATTAGTAAAGACACATCATTTTTTTATTTTAAGTACTTTTTATTTACTTGAGTTTTATTAGTTTTATATGAAAAAAAAATCAATAATGTTATAAACTTTTGAGAAACAAGCAATTTTCAAAAACCTTAAAAAAAGTACGATTTAGGACTATTCTTAAATCATACTTTAAGATCTAATCATTGATGTTGAGTCTTAACAATCAAAATCGATCGATTGTTCAAATCGAACGCGACAAAAAACGTTCATACTACACTGTCTGAACCCAGCCTAACCTGAAGCCTACAAAAACCAAGTTCTGTATACAAAGTCTTTACGAGTTAGACAATAAGGTCGGTTATACGTGGTGGGACAGTGGGACAGAAATAATTTTGTACCAGTTGCCGGGGAGACTGTTTACGTGACACGATGTTACGGTATTTTCATGTACCATTTTCCACCCTGCATTACGTGACATTGGCGTTTCGAAAAATATTTAAATTACCATTGTCTTATACTGTATGTTAGTAGGCTACATCAGTGGTGTTATTAGGTAGTGGTATGTCTTTCAAATATTCAATTTAAGCCACTTGCTCAAATAGTTTGCACCGCGTGATACCAATATTGTCCACCTTCGCACAATTCGCAGTTGGCTAGCGCGGTGGACTATGGCCTAAACTCTCTCATACTGAGAGAAGACACGTGCTCAGATGTAGTAAAATAATGTGTTGACGAGGTGACCTACTAATTCAAAAAAATCTTACAATTTTGTATCCTTTTCTTTTTTACCAACAATACAAATTATTACACCAAAACAAATTACTTATTTACAGACAAACAAATTACTTAATTACATTTCACACAATTCTTTTTCGAAGTGTTTTCAACCTATTATTGCTGCACTGCTGGGCAAAGGTTTTCTCTCAGAGTGAGAGGGTTTTCGGCTTTAATCTAATAATCATCAGGCCAAGTGCGAATTGTAGACTTTACATACATTTGAGAACTTTATTTCAAAGAACTCCGAAGGGTACCTATAGGTTTCTTCGCGACGACTTTCTTCACTGTAAAACAGTGATAATATTTTTTTTATAATACTGAAGTAGCAAATGAGTATGCAGTCCACCTGATGGTAAGTGGACACTGCTGCCCGGACATCTGTACGCAACTTCATATAGAACATGGGTTCTATCTGAAGTCCATCGCGGATGCGTTGCTACTCCCGAGGACTAAGATTGCCTCACATAAAAGTGTGCCCGCAACCACGCACTTCCACCGTAACGCTAAAATGCTTCACGCTAGAAATAGGTGTGGCGGTGGTACTTCTCCGGTCGAACTACACTGGTTCTACCATCTGTTATAATGCACATAATTGTTGAAAAATCAATGGTGCCTGGTATTCGAGTATGGAACCTTCGATTGAGAGAACCAGTCATCCATTAGGCTATCCCTGCTCTAATTCAATCGCTTTCAATCAACGTCTCGTCATTCATTAAATCATAATACATAATCAAAATAACTGAATCAAGGTAAAATTCTTCATAACCAATTACTAAACGAAGTGGCCAGACATGTGTCAGGCCTACTGCACGCTATTATGATATTTATAACCCATACAATAAAAGTCATTTTGGCGGTTGAACAATGACATCCTGCGAGGTCGACTTGACAAGCTCATGGCCAGGGTTTGTTTGAGTTTTAAAAATATTCGTCTAAAATTGTTGGTGCTATTCTTAAAAATGCTTAAATTTTTAACATTTTTAAATTTTTCGAACTAGCTTGTTCCTACGGCTCATGTTCCTTTGGTCATTTATATTAATGCAGGTAAACCAAATTATGTGCTAAATTTCAGCGAATTTCAAGTAGTATTTTTTCGTAAAATAATAACTCCGATATATCGCACGGAATGAGAGAGTTTGGGCCATAGTCCACCGCGCTGGTCAAGTGCGAATTGGTGGACTTCACACACCTCCGAGATTGTCTTTTAAAGAACTTCAGGGTTTCCTCACGATGTTTTCCTTCACCGAAAAGCAGTGATAATTAATTTCTAATACGCACATAAATCAGTGGTGCGTGCCTGGGTTTGAACCTTACTTTGACGCGATTAAGGAAAATTTACTGTTTTTTGGAATTTAGTAATTGCGGTTAACTATCATACAACAGGTAGCAGTTTATTAGGAAAACAAATACAATTTACAAATGTAACAATTTCTAAAGGAAATATTGTGCCTTTTCGAAATGTGATTGTCAGGGTTCCGTACCCGTTTCCGGGTAAAGGTGGGTACGGAACCCTGACAATCCCTGACAATATTATTGAACCCTATTACTAAGACACCGTATTGTCTGTATCTCATGAACCTTGATAACTGGGCAGTTGAAATTTTATTTATTTATTTATTTATACAGACTTACGTATCATTACAGGTAGCACTCAATACGATAGCGTAGACAATTATTCATTTTTTTAAAAGGTTAACATTCTTTTCAATTATTATTTTATATAACTATATATTATTGTAAGATAATATATTAAAAACAACTTTTGCGAATTCACTCAAGCTACATGAATTGATATCTAGTTTTTCATGTACCTGATTGAGTGTACAGAGAGCTTACTTTTCACTGATAATGTATTGCTGTTGTACCAATAATAACAAATACTAAAAACAGACTACATAACTTAAATATTTATTTAAGGGGGCTTCCATACATCTAATGTTTTTTTTAGTATTTTGTAGACAATGGTACGGAACCCTTCGTGCGCCAGTTCGTCTCGCACACTCCGGTTTTACTGTTTAAACTGATTAGTTCCACCAATTTGCTTTATATGTAGGTTCGAGTAGAGTTATAATATAATTCTTAGATTACATACGTTATTCCGTAAAAGCATACATATTTACCATAATATTAATATTCGGTAGATACTACATTCATCCTTTATTCCGGATAATTATTTAGTTACTTTAATGGATTTGGCGTTGTTAAAAACCGCTTAGGTATTAAAATAAAGGAAAATGCCTAACTACATTTTTTTAAGTCGGTTTAAATACTTAATTTCATTAGTACATTAAATTGTTTTATTTTATGTTACTTTATTGTTTGCGGCATTTGGCGTTTGAGAACAATTTTTACTCAGACTCGTAGATGACTAATTAGTCAGATAAACACGTGTCGAGACTCATTGTATTCATAAAAGTAAAATGACTCATTTTACCGTGTAGGCGAAAATTGTCAACACTCTTCTATATATCTTATTATTAATATATGAGCAGCCTTCGGAGCGAAAACATGCTGTAATATTCTGTTAATGAAATGAAATGAAATGTCTTTATTTTGTATAGGCCTACGGGGGCACTTACAAATTGTCAGTTACATTTTTTTCTTACCCTACCACCGGGTCAGAATACCTCAACTGAGAAGATCCGGCAAAAAACTCAGTGGGTTTGTCTTTTTTCTTATTTATATCCATTTTTTTAAATTATAATTACAATCATGTTTTTTTTACATGGTAATGAAAATAATCTAAATATAATGAGGTAAATGCATAATTAAACCCGTAATCAAATGGAAGAATGTCGTTATTAACAAGTATCATTATATATTATTATATTATTTATAAGTATCTTATAAAAACGTTTCAAAATACATGAAACTATATCAAATAAAAATGTTGAAAAAACCTTAAGGATGTTTTCAGAGACCTTACAAATATCTCTCCCTCTCAAAATACGTAAGTGTTTACTTATTAGGTACATGTAATAAATCTTTAAATTTACAATTTTTGCTAGAGGTGAATTGATAGAGGTGAAAAGACAGAGGTGAAGAGGAGAAGATAGAGGTGAAGAGGTCTCTTTTTTACACTTTATATTATCTACCTACTATTAATGAAAATGTATGAAAGTAGAACAAGCCTCTTTTGGTATTAAATACTACCATATTTTACATCGTCATCAGTTAAATAGTTTACGATAATTTATTATTAAAAGTACTTCTAATTCAAAATATGTAGATCTAAATTTTAATATAAACATCTACAAAATGATACAGTCAACGAAGATTGATAAACAAATAAAAAAATATATTAAATAACATAAAATGCAATTTTACTCCCCAATGCTGCGACTTAAACAAAACGTAATATTTTTGAACAGGTTACGAAGTCTTAAAAACTACCCACATGACTGGAATAAAAAACATATGGCCACTTAATAAAAACCCCGTACCGAATATACGGCTGAAAAAATTAAAAAAAGGTCATTGAGCCATAGAACCCACACGCAAACACACAATCACCTTCGATAAATGGAACAAATTGATCACAACACAAACACAATAGCTGTCTGCTTGTCTGCGTGTGCGCAGCGGCGAATGGTCGAACTAACTAAAATAAAGTTCGTTGCATAATGCCGAGTCGGAGAAAAGCTCTGCGGTGTACAGTGGCCAGGTCGTCGCCATTTCCTGGGACGCTCCTGTTTTTCTTATTATTTCTTCTTAGCCATCAATATTTAGGTTAATGCGATAGAATTATATATATAACGAAGGCAGTAGGTAGGGCTCGTAAGCAAACGCAGCGATTTCGACTTCACGTGGCCATTACCAAAGTACCAAACACTCTCACGTTCCACAAATCCGAAACAAAACGCCATCTTTTTTTTCTCTTTGACAGTGACGCTTGTCAAATCTAACCACGTGAAATCGACTTCGCTCAGGAGAAAATTTCAACCTGATTAAGATACATTGTTCTATTTTTTCGATTTAATCATAAAAATCATTAAAGTTAAGATTTTTGTGTTCTTATTCAACTGGTCTTCTTTTTTGTTTTTGGGATGAAAGTAATAAGGCGTTTAGTGGTGATTAATAAAATAATGACCTTTTTGTCTCCCATTCATCTTCTGACCGTTTCATACTTTGCCTAATTTTGTTAATAACTACACTAGCTATAATACTACTCGCGCTTTGTGCATTCCATCACTAAATTAAGAAATTGTTTTGTAGTTTGTAATGAAATTTGATGAAAAATGAGTCTAATGTAAAAGACTACGTTTGGGCGCTACATACATCGTTTCTGAACAACGAAGAAAAACCCTCTTTTTTATCTAACTGAAGTAGCAAATGAGCATGCAGTCCACCTGATGGTAAATGGTCACTGCCGCTCATGGACATCTGTAATCCAATTGATGTAGAACATGGGTTCTATCTGTAGTCAATCACAGATGCGTTGCTATTCCCGAGGACTATGATGGTCGTCACATAAAAGTGTGCCAACAACCTTTCCATCGAAACGCAAGAAATGCTTCACGCTAGAAATAGAAACTGAAACATATTTAACAACAAAAATGAAGAATGACCTATAAATATACAATTAATTTAGGCTATCACTGGTGTAACGCGATGTAATTAATAAATAGGAGATCCAGGAAAAGTCCCAGACCTGGCCTAGGCCATGGCTACAGCAGCTGGACTCTGGCAGTGGCCAGAGTCTAATTCGGGCGGCGGCGACTGCGCCGTTGTTTCGCCATCGCTCGCTCCGATGCCGAATCATATTTACAGTTTAGCGAGGATTTTTTCATGAAATTTGGAAACTCGTTGGAAGTTCTTACCTACTAAAGACAAAAGTTAATGTAGCATTCTCAATGGATGTTTTTAAATGTGTTTTATTCTATGGGTTGACGGCCCGCGTGGCGGAGTGGTTACCATACCGGTCCCACGCAATGTGTCCCGGGTTCGATTCCCGGCCAGACAGGTATCTGAATGATGAGTTTAGATTCTTGTTCTGGGTCTGGGTGTTTGTGTATTCGTCTTTGTGTGTGTCCATGGCACCCACGACACAGGAGAAAATCCTACTGTGGGGGCTATGAGTGTAGAAAGCGTATTATAGCGTATAATGGGTTAACATTTGAAATTATTTGGACTTTTCGTTTATAAGTATATAAGGTCTCAAAACACATTTTTATGACGTTGAACAGCCACACTTTCAAACCTACTTTTTCTACTTTACTAATTCTTCACATGTTCATATAAATATTAAGTTCAATATATAAATAACCTATCAATAAGGTATATTATAACGCTAGTTTCAATAAAAACGTACGTAGGTACGTCGATAACACAATAAAACCATGTTAATTAATTAAGCTACTGATTGATTAAGGAAATCCACTGAAGTCACAATAAAAACCTGGACCATAGTCTTCATCAATTAATTTAATCACTACATAGTACAAGACAAAGTCGCTTCCCGCTGTCTGTCCCTATGTATGCTTAGGTCTTTAAAACTACGCTACGGATTTAAATGCAGTTTTTTTAATAGATAGAGTGATTCAAGAGGAAGGTTTTTATGTATAATAAATGCATAATATTGTGGAGGAACACTGTTCATTTTAGATTTTTGACTTTTAGGCGGAACAAAGTTTGCGGGCTCGATTTTTTTTTTGTATAGGTAAATCATCAAGGGCATTCATTTGGTAAATAAATTTTATTAAAATCTATACATTTTAATGACGTCCATTTGCAACGCTATACAGACGACGGAACAAACGTTTCTTATATCTTATTTATAGACCAGTTTTAATATTCCTCTGGTTTGGATCAAACGTAGCTATAAATCATGCTATCCACAAAATCTTCAGGAGAATTCATTGCGTTTTTCAATAAAAATAAATTTATATATTAAGTCGTCTGTCGTGACCTTTGAGAGCGTTTTTAGAGTACTTTTAAAACTTATTTAATTATGTGATACTCTCTCTCTGATACACGTGCTTGTGGTTTACACGCTCGTTTGTCACTTTTTTACCCGATTAAAGTAGCAAGCGAACATGCAGTCCAGATCATGAGATCATGAGATATCTATGAGCTACTTTATAGGTGGTTGAACCAGTGTAGTTCGACTGGGGAGATTCCAGCGCCACACCTATTTCTTTTATTTGCGTTTCGATGGAAGGGTAGGTATAGTTGCCGGTACACTTTTATATGAGGCGACCATCCTAGTCCTCGGGAGTAGCAACGCATCTGTGATTGACTTCAGATACAATGAAGTTCTTCTCTTCTATACGAAGTTGCTTACAAATGTCCATGGGCGGCAGTGGCCATCAGGAGGACTATATGCTCGTTTGCTACTTAATTATTATAAAAAAACAATTTGAATCAGTCTTTCGCACTCGTTGCATTAAAACAACTGGGGACTGTTTGAGGGCGATGACTAACGACATTCTAAATGATAAGTCCAGATTAATCTTGTGACAGTTCCGATTACCCACCAAATCTCTCTCTTAATAAGTGAAGCAAAAACTTGTGGTCCATTTTTAAGTAATGGTATGCCGCGGACGGATTAGTATGAAATTTTGCACGGTTATAGTGGATGTAGAGAAGGAGTGCTGAATGTTAATATTTTTTTTTAAATAATGCATAAAACATACATATAATCAACTAAAAACACACTACACACACTACTATGCATTTGCCACAAACACATGAATAATAAACGAAATAGAACATTCAATAACTTACTATGAAAACACTTTTCAGAAATGCCAGTGTCTTTGTCAAAATACCCGCTATTGCTTTTAAATGCGGTTTAGCTAATTAAAACTCTTTTATATCTAACGGGTGCGTTCAAAATTACGTGAAAATTATTGCATTTTATTTGAATTTGAGAAATATTCGTACTACTTTGGACAATATGAAGTTTAGTTTTTTTAAATTTAAATTACGGTCGAATTTCGACCGATGCGACGGGTGACTAGTACATACCTAAGTCTAAAAAATGCTTTGTAAAAAAAATGTAAACGCTAAACCGGCTGTTTAATTACTGCAGTCGCTTTTTCAGCTCTTAATGCAGGAATGCGACCAGAGATTATATTAATGAAAACGGGCGAATTGCTAAGTACCGGCGTTAACAAGAATGTAGAGATACCACACGTCATTAATTTTGACATTTTTGGGATGT
Organism: Spicauda simplicius; assembly: GCA_949699795.1. Classification (NCBI taxonomy): domain Eukaryota; kingdom Metazoa; phylum Arthropoda; class Insecta; order Lepidoptera; family Hesperiidae; genus Spicauda; species Spicauda simplicius. The sequence goes on along the minus strand of OX453081.1, from coordinate 1,749,971 downwards.
CATGTCCACATAATTTTGATAATCATATAGAGCAGTAATAGGCTAATGGTTAAAACTTGCCCCCAATCGAGAGGTCCGAGATTCAAACCCAGGCACGCACCACTGATTTATGTGCGTAGAAATTAATGATCACTGCTTTTCGGTGAAGGAAAACATCGTGAGGAAACCTACACACCCGAGAGTTCTGCAAAAAAATTAAAAAAGTTTTCGGAGGTATGTGAACTCCACCAATTCGCGCTTGGCCAGCGCGGTGGACTAAAACTCTCATTCCGAGAGAAGACCCGTGTCCAACAGTGGGACAATCGGTTGACGATACATACATGCTCCAAAGCGCTTATCTCCTTAGTTGTACACTCTTGGCAGAGTAGTCGTGGCATACCGTCGTAAAGACTAGACGGAGCGGTGGGCCCAGCCGCCCATCTGGGAGGAGCCCGATGGGGCAACGTGCTCAGAGAATTCCGGTTGAAGTCGTTTCGAGGTTCCGGAGTCCTCTTTTTACCGCAGAGGACGGCCACCGGGGGGGTTTTAGTGCGGCATTATCATGACTGGTCAGTCATCCCAGCTGCCCTGGACAGCACCTCTTGCGGTTCTTCGCCATCGGCTTGTATTAATGGCATTGTTAAATGTAACAATATCTAAAAACTACCACACGGTGCTCAGGTTGTCCAATGGGACAACCTGAGCACCGTGTGGTAGTTTTTAGGTCTGTCTAGCGTGAAATCTACCGCTTGTCCGTACGTACGTACTAACAAGTTATCGTTTCTTGTTAAATGGCTGAGTTATTTTTAAATTCGTATGTGGACCATCGTAAATAGTCTTTTTCCATTTTTTTTGTTCTTTTGGAATCTAGGTACGGGGAGCAGTCCAGGGAATTCGTAGCTGCTACGAATTCCCTGGACTGCTCCCCGTACCTAGATTCCAAAACCAAATTTCTAAGGCATCAATTTTACGGCATCTTGCATCCGAATCGTCTAGGTCTCTGCAGCATACAGGAAGATAGGAAAAACAAGACTTTTAATAATGTTGAGGAAGCAATGAGCAGGTTCGCCAAATCTCGGTACAATTTGCACCGCAATTAAGTATTGTACGGACTTTTCAAAATCAAACGTTTGCAGCGCAGAGATGGACGTAGCGATGACATTCATTACTGCTGACAATTCAGGTTTTTGCGAAATTGACTTTAATAATTTACCTAAAGAAGATGTATTGAAAGATCGCTATTTTATCATTGAGATCTATTGATAGATCTTGTTTTAGAAAATCACTAAAAAAATCAGAAATATATCGCTATATATCAGTTTTCTTTACAATTTTGGTACAAAAAGTCAATTTAACAAAAATTTGACTTATGTCCGTTTTCACTAAGTGTGCTCTTGCTGAAAACGGACATAATAAGTCTAATTTTAGTCACGTAAGCTGTATCTTTACCTCCAAATCAATATTAAGACCAAATCAAGATATCCGATCAAGATATTTTAGGAGCCTTATCCAATTTACACCCAATTATTCATGGCCACAGTATCGCACGCCACGCGTCAGTGAAATTCATGATCCGTTGCCAATCGTGTTCGTTTACACTCTTGCCGAATTATTGACGAGCTTTGCGTAATATCCACGTATTGCAAGTGATTTGAGTAATAACTATTGTCCTTCAATACAGAGGGTGCGGTATTTCATATCTATAAAAACCGGCCAAGTGCGTGTCAGATTCGCGGTCGAAGGGTTCCTTACCTATCTATAAAATACGGCAAAAATTCACGTGTAGAGTCTCACTAGTAGAAGAGCCCCCTAAATAATTAAATAGGACGTATTGTCTTAGCGGCAACAGATACAATAGCATACACAACAATAAGTCACCGGTGAGAATTTCAACTGAGTTTTCATAACAGTTCATGAGATTAAAGCCTGGTGTCGAAGTTTTAGTAATAGAGTCCCATTTTTACCCTTAGAGTGGGATACAACCTATTATTGTCCCACTGCTGGGCACGGGTCTTCTCTCAGACTGAGAGAGTTTTAGGCCATAGTCCACCGCACTGGCCAAGTGCGGATTGGTGGACTTCTCTCACCTCCGAGAACTTTTTTTTAAAGAACTCTTGGGTGTGTAGGTTTCCTTACTATGTTTTCCTTCACCAAAAAGTAATGATAATTGATTTTTAACACGCACATAAATCAGTGGTGCGTGCCTGAGTTTGAACCTCGGAGCCTCCGATTGACAGGGCTAGTTTCAACCATAAGGCTATCACTGCTCTGACCGTCCCTTTGAAGTACGGAACCTAAAAACCGCCAAGTACGAGTGGGACTTGGAGCGCGTGTCTTGATCGAGCACAAAAAATGTTTGTTGTGGTGCCCCCTGAAATATTTAATTTATCCTGAATTTGTTGTGGCGGCAATAAAAATACATCCGTGACAAAACTGTCCAGCTATTACCCTTTGAGATACAGCCTAGTGACAGACATGAATCTTAGTAATAGGTCTCCGTTTTTACTTTACGGAACTCCAAAAACAAATTAGTAGTCGAACGGAGTTTCGTTATGTGCAGATCATAAAATTGTGTAAAAATAGAAATTTATCACAAAATGATTCGACTGGCGAAGACAGCTATTTCTAGTGTGCAGTAATTGTTGCGTTTTGGTGGATGGTAGTTGGAGCTCGAACCTTTCGATCAGATGCCCCCGGGAAGGACGGTGGTATGCGTGGTCGCACACCGTCGTAAAGGCCAGACGGAGGGGTGGGCCCAGCTGCTCACCTGGGAAAAGCCCGATGGGGCAACGCGCTTAGAGGACTCGGGTTGCGTTCCTTTGGAGATCACGAAGTCCTCTTTAGAGCGCTGAGAACGGCCACCTTATTGCGGTAAAAATCCCACATTCCCTGCGTCGCTCCCACGACGTCGCGTAACTTTTAAAGGTTTCCCCCTCGAGAACAAGAAAAAAGTCCTCAGTAGCAGCATCCTATGTAATCGAATACAGGTAGAAACCTTGTTCTATATACGAAGTTAAATAGATGTATTCATGGATAGTGACCACTTACCATCAGGCAGACAGCAATCTTGTTTTCTACTTCAATATTGTAAGGAATCATTTGCCTAGAAAATATCTATGGTCAGTTTTTCGTACAGTCTTTCCCAATGTTTTCCATTTGCGTAGCATATTCTACAAACTTTAAGATACGCAAAGAAATAAAATATTTTTATTATCTACATAGAACGAGCTCCCTGCCTATTGCATTAATTTAATTTTAACAGGTTATAAAAGTAAGGTCCTCAAAATAAAAAGCGTAATGTAAAATAAACAAATTTTAATTTATTGATAATAATAACTAAAAAAAATATTTTACACAATGCATTACAATTAGTATTACACCACTAAGAATAATTATTTTAACATAATATATCAAGACGTGGACTAGCAAATAAAAATTAACTTATACATATTTTAATTTTTATATTTATTTTTAAGTGTCACAATCTGTTGGTTAATTTTAAATTTAACGGCCTAATAGGCAGAGTCTCATGTTCTAAATAGGTATATTACTAGTTCTTAATAAGATATATATGTCTTGGAACGGAAATCAATGCAATACAGCAAAAACTAATATTAGGGTTCCCTTTCACCAAAAATTTGTGTCAAAACTGAGCTATGTGTACCTCTAGGATTGCTTGATTCTTATAGCTGTTTAGTCCTGATGGAAATACAAATATGTAAGAATCGTTTTTATACGAAAGAATCCTATCAAAAGACAAAGCCGGTGCAGCTATATTTCCGCATCTCACTCGCTTAGCTTTGACTACACCGCTTACATCGCACATCTCTGGTGGAAAGGCACCCTTATACTTTAGAACTAGGATATGCCAAGAGGATTTTAGTGTAACTATATTAATTCTGCAATGGAACGGCATGGAATACGCTCTCTAATTAGTCAGTTTGAATGTTAGTAGTGACTTCTTTACTAGATTACTAGAATACAGAATAAAGTTGAGGCTAGATGAGCCAAGAGTACCTATCAGAAAATATAGTCGTAATATTGACTATGTATGTATATATGTATGTGTTTATTTGATGTTGGTTAATTTACGCACACAACTGGAAAACTTTGGGAGACATTTTATGGGTATTATATTAGGATTCCATAAACTTCCACATCTTCAAAGGGTAACATTATGGCGCGCGCATATGCATTTTTCTACATAAGTATAATTCAAATCGTTAACGATTTTCCCAAAAAGTAGTATTTAGTAATACACCTATTTAATACATTAACTCTTCAACCAATACTCCATATAGTGGGTTACATCCGAGGATAACGCATGTCCCCGACTTTCAGTACAATTTATATCAATTAGGTACTTGAATTACCTCTTTGCACTGAAAATCATTTCAAGACATAATCCATGTTAAAAGAATCAAATCACAGACGCTTCCCACCTAATGTCACGTGACAAATGTCAATTGTGTTGTCTCTTTTACTCCTAAGCAATAAAGCTATCCCTCTCTCTTTCAAATACGTTACGGAATCGAGACTTAGACATTTCAAAGTTGGAATCGCATCTGTGATTTACGTCCTTTTTGCACAGACATAACCGGATAAGATAATATAGTTACAGTAATAATAAAATGGCAGTTCCTTCCAATGGTCTTTATATATTAAATATCATTATATATATTCAATAATTCAAAACCGTTACTTATCGTTACACCGATCGGAAAAGAAGCCAGTACAGTAGAAAACAATTTTATTATTAAAAAAGTCTTAACCCTAAGCGTAAATCTAGCATACCAGAGCATACTTCATATGCAATTTTTTATCTGTTCAACAACATCTGTTCTGTGGATGTGTTCTTCCGATAACTAGTTCCATTTTTAAATTCTTTGACAGCGTTGTACAGATAAAAAACTAAATGCGAAACACCCTTACATAGACAAATACATGCATGCGTGTGATTTACAAGTTGGCTATATGTGGTAATAATGTAAATATTCGACAAACAATAGAAAGTGTTTAAAAAAATAACAGATATGGGTGTAAAAATGGCGGAATCAACTGATATGCGATTTCGATTTAACTTCTGTCTTTATTTTTATATTGTGCGGTGTTCATCGCCTTCAAAAAGTAGAAAAGTCAAAAAAGGCGGGGATTTTTAGAGTAGCATTTGTGCAAAACGATATATAATTGAGCATAATACGTGAATCCTACAAGTTGTATGATTAAATACAAAATTGCAGCTTTAAAATTACAATGACTTAAGTTGAAATATCATTTATTCGAAAAAATAATATGGCGTCGACTCCAATTCCCTCTTAATCAGATATTAATGCTTCCATCTAGCGGAATTTATTTCCACGCGAGATTTGATAGGAAATTGCATAATTTAGCACTTCAACAGTGATTTCTTTCATTGTCAAGTTTCATACTTAAGTCATAATAACAATAAATGCGATATATTTGAAAGCATGTAACGTTACCTCTGTCACTCAAGTATGTTGCCATATAATCGCGCCTGCCTTAAATATAAACACCTACTTTATTGTAACCTATCTATATATTATGTAGAGGCTTAAACGATAGGAAAATGAACAGTGACAACCAACGACTTTCAACCACAAAGAAAAGCGATACATTGAGTCAAATTCGACTAACTGATATAAAATGTGTATAACGTCTGTAGTAACAGTATTTTTTCTAGAATAAGGTAAATTGTTGTATTATTGGCTGTAGAGTAAAATCGTAATGTTATTCGACACTTTGTCCATATTTTAGAAAACTGGCAACGTCGTACACCTTACGCATATTTCATGAATATACGATGTTACCAGTTCAAAATAATATGGACAAATTGGAATTTTAATACGATTTTAAACCAGCTCCGATTTTTTTTTCGATAACCCTCATATGATTACGTGAAAATTTCAGAAATATATCGCACCTTTATTCATAAAAAGAAATAACTCAAAATTTATGTTTCGCGAGTTTATACCATAAAGCGAACTAGGTGATAAAGTCGCAAATCAGAAATTTAAAGAAGTTTCTTTTTATGAATATCCATTTTGGGTTAAGTATCTTGATCAGAATAATCTGGTCACTTTATTACATAATATTTTCATCTCATGATTTTGAGGGCATAAAGCCAGCAATACTTCTTTTAAATAAACCTTAAGTGCAAAGTTATATCAGTCAAACAAAATCGACACTATGAAGAGTGCTTGTAATTCGAATACTGCAATGAGGGTAACTCACCGTTACCAGTGAAATGCGTTCCCCAACCAGTAACACAGAATGTCGAAATTTGAAAAATGCTTCTTTTTTAATCTTACACCTAAACTAACTTAGTCTATAGATGAACTGGATGCCAGGTGGTCGGACATCCTCATAATTGTACAATTCATGGTATGCACAGACGGTAACACAGAATAACTGTGACATAAGTACCTTTAGGTCGTAACGTGCAAGTTATAAAAGATGTTGAATAAAAATGACTTCCGTGGGATCCGTGATTTAAAAAACACCTAAATTATTATAAAAAATAGCTCAGAGTAAGTGATGCTTACACATCTTGTAGAAGCGTTTAAAAAAAACTACATATACTTAATTTGATTTAGAATAATTTGCTTTTTTTCATTACCAACTGCTGTGATTATGTGGAACAGAATTAAGTATACTTTGACAATATTATTTTGATTAAATTCAGTAAAGTCAAATTTATGTTTAGCGACATTTCTTGTTTCCTTTTTGTTGTGTTATGTATAGTTTATTTATATTCTATGTTAGAGAGGGAATGAATAATACTAGAGTGAGACAGTGATAAATCAATATATTACATTGTCAAAGTATAAATCATCTTAATTAAGTCTAAGTGTTCAAATTCCATTAATTTATGTAATCAGTGAACATTCATATACATGGACCATTGACAACCGGCGTCTCTATAATTGCACCCAAAGTTATAAAATCTTCCCACACGTCGTGCAAAACATATTTTATTACAAATTAGGTATAAAAACTAAATTGTGTACATTTGTAGAAAAATTATACAATTATTGACCATAACACAAAATGTTATACTCTCGACATTTAGTGCAATATTACTGGGACATTCTGTATATTTCCTATTATACGTTGTACACAGATAATTATACAGTATTGACATACTTGATCTCTCGTACAATAACTACAACATTTTGTGTTACGGAAACCTTCAATGACACGTCATTCATAATCACGTCACGTTTTGACAGAAAGTGTCACGTGACCTAGCGTGACAAGGGATAAGACTCGTGATGTCACATCCAAGTAAAGGTAACTTCAATAATTAAAACAAACTGATTAATTTCTATAGACGTCATAAAAATCATGACAGAATTGGAGTGTAAATTAAAAAGTAACGTGTCGTAATTATGAACAACCTCTGAGACTGGAGACACGCGACATTGTACTACACGTCTTTTCTTTTTAAAGGAAGTAGAAAGGTCGCAAGCAGTCCACCTGATATCCATGGACATCTGTAACCTCATATAGAACGGGTTTTGAAGTTCATACATTGCTACGTCAGATGATAAGATGGTCGATTTAAGGGCAATCACACCCTTTCACACAAAAGTATTGCCTCATTAGGACCGCTTTACGGTTGTAGCTGTAAAGTGTTGTTGTTTTAAACCGACTTCGCAAAGGAAAGAGGTTACATATTCATTTGCAGTACAATCACGAACACGAGAAACCGCGCGTAACGTACACGCCAAAAAAACGTGCAGCACGATACCGAGCGACCCAGTAGGAAAGCATCAATCGATCCATGTATACAGACTTATACAATACGTTACATCCAGAACCGGAGAATACAGTAAAATCGTATAAATATTATCCCACTTGCCTCTGCCTTGAGAGATCCATTCAATAGCTATATATTTTTTTTTATTATTTTATTATTACTCTTACATTAAAACTTCTGTGTAGCATTAACCTAACATACATTACAATTAACTCATACAATAGCATCGAGTTAGGAAAAATTACAATTATACATAATAATATATTACCACAACGGAGTATAGTTAGCGTGGAGGTGTCATGTCCTCATGACGTCACGACGTACCTTACGACGTCACAGGCCCGTGATGGGCGTGGCTTAAGTAATACGAAGATTTGTGCACACATGTACGTTGAGTTTAGATTAATTCTTACTTCAATAAATACCCTTATAATGATAAAAGCTTACTCTTAGCACGATTAGAGAATTTACTGGAACAAAATTCAAATCTCGCATATAAACGTATTATTTGTAAATTGTGCATTTTATGGGTGAGAAAGTTACCTGTCTTAAGACGTCCCACATACTACTTTTCATCTTTGAAAAACTACACGAAAAACGCAATGTGACTTAAGATTGATCTATTTAGATTTGCGCGTAATTTGTGCGTTGAGAGCATCTCGTACTTACCACCGTACAACTAAGATTACATTCAACGTTCACCTAAACGATTGGATAACCAAGTTAAACTTGCGCTTTAGACAATGGAGTCCGACCAAAATCATCTTGGTTGTGCGACCATTTTGTAAATTTGAGGGCGCCACCTCCACACTTAAAATACTACGATATACTATCATAATAATTATATTATTATAGTGACGAAAAAACAAAGTCATTCAATAAATTAAAAGTTGATACAATTTAATAATAATATTTGGTTCTTTAATTTTAAAAGGTTAGGTGATTTTTATATTATTATTATTAAAGTACTTTTACGACATTCTGTTGTGCGAAGAGTCCAAATCTGGAAAGAGAAAGACATACAATTGTTATTTTGTTATATTACAACTTTTTCACTGGCAGACAAATATGATTTTAAATTAATATGACGACTATTTGGCGATCCGCGTGGCGCAGCGGTTACCATACCGGTTTAACAGGCATTGGGCCCTGGGTTCGATTCCCGACCAGACAAGTATCTGAATGATGAGTTTAGATTCTTGTTCTGGGTCTGGGTTTGTGTATTCGTCTTTGTGTGTGTCCATGGCAACAGCGACACAGGAGAAAATCCTATTGTGGTGGTGGTGAGTGTAGAAAGCGTTTTTTTAATATTATCGCGGAATTTATACATTTTATTATGTAACGGATACTTACGACATGCGATTTTTATTTGCTTTCTGCCGATATTTCGACCCAATTTCGTGGTCCATGCAACTGGCTCTAAATATCGGCAGAAAGCAATTCAAAAATCGCATATCGTGAGCGTAACGGGCAATCACATACTAAAAAAGACAAATACATTTATTGTGTAAATAGCTTTCCCTTTTTTTATTTATACTAAGCATGGTAAAAATCCCTGTTCTATATAAAATTAATTACGGGCGTACATAGGCAGTGAGTACTTATCATGCATGCTCCAAATTTTATAAAAATAAACTGTACTGTACTGTATCATCAAAATTGTACACATTACGTTTAGGAACTAAAAATGTATTGAATAATAAAAATATAACTCACCGAGTCACAGAAAAATAAATAGGCAGTATTCGTCCCCTCCGCAGAAAGGCTCCAAACGCTACGCTAATCATAAATCGTTACAACATATCATTACATTACATATATAAATGTATGTGTGAACAACGTGATGCACACACTCGAATTACATCATCCACACAGGTAAACTACAATCCATCCTATTAGCGTAAATGCTTCAGTTTTTTTAATTATTTATTTGTTAAAAATTATCATTTATGTATGTATACATATAAAATAAATAAGCAAGTAATAGTATCGCTCCCTGTTTAAGACGCCCCGAATACAAATCGATGGGGCAAGGAACGACGTGCTGTAAGTGATTGGTTCAGATCGGTGTCGTATCAAGCTTACGTTTGCACTCGCATTCGCGTGAACGCATCGAAACGACAGTTTCAAGTATCGAATGCATTTTGTTAATGCGAGTGATTATAAAACAGAAATATTCACATAGGAAAAGCGTTTGCGCGTTCCATTCACACACCGCGTCGCGAAAGGATTTAGCGGCAACGATCGCTGTGTAAAAAAATCGTGCGACGCCATCTTGTGACGCGTCCGCCATCTTGTGGCGTGTCCGCCATTTTGTTTAGACCATGTTTGGAGGTCGTTTGCGCGATCGTTGCTAAGGGAGTATGACCGCTTGCTACTGAGATTTGCTGATAGATTTAAAATTAAGAGAATGTACGTCCAGCCTTATGTTTGGGTAATTTTATATTAAATTGTTGGATTTAGATATATAGTGGGATTAAAAATTATCAATACCCACGTTTCCGCGATACTTTAGTAACACTAATATCAGTACAGTAGTTTTCGCGTGATACACATACAATACCCTATTGCAATTTCACGATAGATATTTTCATTCTTAGCTTTTTGACATTATAGAAAGCTACTAAGATATCAATCAAGACATATCATGTGATATCCTAGTAGAGCATTCTATCTTATTGAACTCCCTAAAATTTGAACAAGCAACAAATCACCACATCATGATCTTGTCACATTAAATCTATTGTCAAGTGCAGTGACGTCATAAAGATCTCAAAAACACGACTAAGTGGAATGTTTTTTCGACGAACAAGTTATACATAGACTGCTAACATCTTTAGAATAAATATTTACTTATAAGTTTTGGTTCTACTGATGAATAGACCTGACTCAATGCCTAGGACCAGCCTATTTACTCCAAGTTCAACTTTTCTAGACAGGATTCGTTAGAAAATCTTGTTACAAAAAAGGATACAGGTAAATCAACCGTTATTAAAACAGGCTGATTTTATTTGAATCCTGGAAGATTATTTCAGAAATGACTGAATCGATTTTAATACAACTTCTTGCGAAAAAGATATAGTTTACGAGATGAAACCGCAAGTAACAATTATTGTAACACGTGTAGCAGTTAATTCTGCCTCAAATAAAAAAAAGCTTATTTATTTATCAAAGGATTAACTGACTACTGAACCGATACCAATATAACTCTCAAATTCACATATGATTAAAATGCAACACAATTATAAATCCATCTCAAATCTCAGTGTCCAGCGGTCTTAGGGTGAGGGGAGGTGCGTGCGAGGGGCGGTGGGGGGATCGATCTAGTTCCAGATGCGTAGGAACGAGTCCCAGGAACCGGTGGCCACCGCCATCCCGTTCTCGGTGACGCCGAGGCACGACACGCGATTGTCGTGGCCGGCGAGGATACCTGCGGAAGAGATTATGAGGGTTATTTTTTTTTTATCTGACTGAAGTAGCAAACGAGCGTGCAGTCCACCTGATGGTAAGTGGTCACTGCCGCACATGGACATCTGTAATCAACTTCACACAGAACATGGGTTCTATCTGAAGTCAATCACAGATGCGTTGCCACTCCCGAGGACTATGATGGTCGCCTCATATAAAAGTATCCCGACAACCACACCTTTCTATCGAAACGCAAGAAATGCTTCACGCTAGAAATAGGAGTGGCGGTGATACTTCCCCGATCTAACTCTGGTTCTACTCTCTACTACTCTTGTTCTACCACCTTCAAAAATAAATAGATAAATAAATAAATAGAAAAATGTTCAAACATAATGGCTACTGACACATAATGGAATGCATTCTATATAAGATCACGTAAAGAATTATCGCAAAGACTAGCATTTTGAACGTAATTATTTTAACAGAAACAGAAACGCTTGGTACTACTATTATATAACTATATTAAAGAGAACTATCAAAGGGCCTTCGATGGGTGAATACTACATATATAATATACATGCTATGATGCTCGTTTGCTATCCAACGACTTTTATGTTAAATATATAGGAGCTTGGTCGTTTCTCTTCACATGTATTCTATATGTCCATATGTCCCCGTCGTATTGCATGTAGCTTGATTTAGAGGGTAAACGGGGGCTGCCGAGGGGTAACAAGGAATGTCGAGGGGAACGGGGGATGTCGTGGGATTTCTCCTTTATACACCTTAATAATGCATTTGTAGTTATTTAACTCCATATTCAGCATATAGGGGGAACGTACAATATCAGAGAGTTTCGGGGGATACATACCAGCTCGCTCGCTTTTCATCGACTACTTGGTTTTCTCCTAACGTGTTAAGGTTTTTCAATCGTATTGGGGAGTAAGGAAGGATGTCACGGGGTAACGTGGGGCAACGGGGAATACATACAAGCTCGTTTGCTCCTCACCGATTTTAATATATAATATATATTAGAAAGTAGTCGCTTCTCTCCGTATATATCCAGGTGTATTGGGGGGGTAAGGAAGGAAGCCATGGGGTAACGTGGGGTATCGTGGGATAACGGTGGATACGTACCAGCTCGCTCGCTCTTCATCGAGTCCCACACGTTGCAGTTGAAGTCGTCGTACCCGGCGAGCAGCAGGCGGCCCGACTTGGAGAACGCGACGGACGTGATGCCGCAGATGATGTTGTCGTGCGAGTACATCGCCAGCTCCTGGTCCGCGCGGATGTCGAACATGCGGCACGTCGCGTCGTCCGACCCGGTCGCGAACGCGAAACCGGACGGGAAGAACTGCGGAACGTAATAATGGTTAGTGACATAGGGTATGGAAAAATCGTCCGTAGTTCCGGGATCAGAATAGGGCTACAGCATTCCCTGCCTGTCGTAATAGGAAGCTTCCGGGGTTGCGGGCGGCTAGAGTGGGAACTCGAACCGATCGGTCAGGTGATCCCGGGAAGGACGGCGGTATGTATGGTCGCATACAGTTCTAAAGACTAAACGGGGCGGTGGGCCCAGCCGTCCATCTGGGAGGAGCCCGATGGGGCAACGCGCTTAGAGGATTCCGGTTGCGTTCCTTTGGAGATCCCGAAATCCCCTTTATAGCGCTGAGGACGGCCACCGGGGGGTTGTAGTGCGGTAAAACTCCCACATAACCCTGCGTCGCTCCCACGGCGTCAAGTACCTTTTGAAGGTTTCCCCTTCGAGAACAAAAAAAAGGCTATAGATAACTCACCCCCATCATATTCGGAACTGTTCAATCGAAACGCAAAAAATGCTTACACTAGAAATAGTTCTACAGTAGTTTCACCACCTGGGATGTCTTTTACTCAATGTATGGTTAATATTGTTGTTTGTTGGTTGTGGAAATGAATAGCATATGCTGACGCGTCACACGCGCCGGACACGAACGTGCGTTAATCGGTGGCCACCGAGTGTTGTCACAAGTACTGACCGGCGTGACGAAGGGGTTACCATACCGATCTGACGCGCAATTTGTCCCGGGTACGATTCCCGGCCAAAGAGATATCCGAATGAGTTTAGATTCATGTTCTGGGTCTGGGTGTTTGTGTGTGTCCATGATACCCACGACACAGGGGAAAATCCTAGTGTGTCCTATGAGTGTAGAAAGCGTGTATTTCAATGGATTCTTTTAACTAACCGTAACCGCGTTGATATCGCTCTCGTGTCCGGGGAATGTCTGCTTGCACAGACAGTCGCGGATGTCCCACAGCTTGGCGGACGCGTCGCACGCGCCGGACACGAACGTGCGCTGGTCGGGCGCGAGCGACAGGGACATCACGTCGCCCGTGTGCCCGGTGAACTGCCCGCACTGCTGGCCCGTCTCGATGTCCCACAGGGCGCTGGGGATGTGGGAACATATGTGTTAGTGAAATTAAATGTCTTTATTTTGTATAGGCCTACGGGGGCACTTACAAATTGTCAGTTACATTTTTTGAAGTGAAACTTCTTTAGGCGCATGAGGGTAAAATTTTTACAGATGAAACGTCACGCCGGTATGCAACGGAAGTGTCGGAAAAGAGAGAGAGAGTGATCGAGACCGATTGAGAGAGAGTAAGACAGGGCGAACGTAGCATGAGCAACTAGCCGTGGAGTGAGAGTAGGGAGCAAGCGAGTGAGAAAGATTGAGAGAAAAAGTGAGACAGAGCGAACGTCGTATCACGCCTTTTTCCCTTCCTCTTAATCTTGGAAATTTAAAGTTTTAGATTTGTATAAATATAAACAAGATTTATAAATTAGTTCGCCAAAGAAGTTTCACTTCTGACATGTGTACTTTGTACGCACGCATGTTTTTTTTTTCTTACACTACCACCGGATCGGAACACGACCTCAACTGAGAAGATCTGGCAAGAAACTCAGCGGGTTTGTCTTTTTTCTTATTTGCACTTACAATCATGTTTTTTTTTTTTCTATATAGTAACGAAAGTTAACTCCAGTATCTTGCCTTACAGTGATTGCTGTCTCCACAAAATGAAAGGAAATATTTTGATCCTACGATTAGTTAATCTCGACAAAATGTCTTTATTTTGAATACACCAACGAGGGGCACTAACAAGTTGTCATTCTTGTCATTTACAATATTTTTCTTACACTACCCCCGGATTGGAACACGACCTCACCTAATACAATTCTACAGAATATCAGCAGGTTTTGTTTTATAGTTGAACCTGGCGATAAGGGAGACGGGCTACCCGATGGAAAGTAGTCACCGTCGCCTATGGACACTTGCAACACCAGAGGAGTTGCCAATGCATCGCCGGCTTTAAAGGAGAGCTCTTTTCCCACCTTTTTGAAGAGCCCCATGTCATAACGCTCCGGGAATACCTCAGGGGGAGCTTTTATTCCTGCATTGTATATTTCTTTTAACCATCTTGTTTTTACATGGACAATAAAAGCCAAATCCAGTATTAATGTCCCACAGGATGCTGTGAACTACTACAGGATTCTACCATATTGATTACCGTGTTGCCTACTTTTTAATACGATTGAAATAGTAAACGAGTATGCTGAACACCTCGCATTGGGTCGATAGCATGCTGGTTTGATGGTTCAAGTCTTTCATAAAATCACTGCATTTTTTTAAATCATAGAATTGGCAAACGGTACGTAGCCAAACCACGTGACCTATTTTTGATCCCCTTCTCTTCCCATTTTAAACATCCGTAGTATATAAATAGCACACCCCCATCCCACTTTATATTTCAATTAGCAATCCATTATTATAGTCAATACTTTATTATGAACAGAAAGTTGAAAAAAATAATATTTTTCTTCATTAAAGCGTGCAGATAACATTCTTCCCATTACGTTAGCGCCGAAAATTCAATAACGTAAAACTGGAGATTACTACGTTCTCTATGACGAAGGCAATTTTGAATTTATTTATTTATTTGTAACAGCATACGTACATATATAGTTGACAATTTACACATATTAATGTTTATGTTCTACATACTCTACCGGTTATCCGGCGTACAAAATTTCAAACATTATTATTATTTTTTTATTTGACTAAAGTAGCAAACGAGCATACAGTCCACTTGATGGTTAGTGGTCACTGCTGCCCATGGACATCTGTAATCAACTTCATACAGAACATGAGTTCCATCTGAAGTCAATCACAGATGCGTTGCCACTCCCGAGGACTATGATGGTCGCGTCATGTGAAAGTGTGCCGGCAACCACACCCTTCTAGCGAAACGCAAGAAATGCTTCACGCTAGAAATAGGTGTGGCGGTGGTACTTCCCCGGTCGATCTACACTGGTTCTACCACCTTGAAATGTAATTTGTACTAATAGACATTAACAATAACATAATAAAGAAATCAGGCAGAATCATCATCGGATACAAAGAGGTGTGTCCTCACCAAGTCATATCACCGGAGCTGGTGAGGATCTGGTTGTCGTCGAGGAAGCGGCAGCAGGACAGGTAGCCGGAGTGGCCGGGCAGCTCGCGGGACACGCGCACGTTGCCTTCGCGGGTCTTCAGGCTATCGAGATTTAAAAATAGACATTTTATAAAAACTTTCTACAAGACAAAATATCACATCAAAAAAAATATTCAACTCAATTTTATATATATATTTTTTTTGTATAAGAGAAGAAATATTGTTATAGGATTAAAGTAGCAATTTTAATGAATGTGCAGTTCACTGGTATGTGGTCACCGTCACATGGATATGTCACAAAGTTTTCACATTTATTCACATATGGAGCGTTTTGACCGTCTTGGTAACCATACACTTCCAAGTGGTGATAGTTTGTTGGTGTTCAAAAAAAGTTAAATACATTTTTTTATTTATGCTGAAGATGACCTTGAGTCTTTCAGATGGTAACCCATGGACATCTATATGCAACTCCATAGAGAATTGGGGTTCCATCAGAAATCCGTCACGAATGTGTTGCTACTCTTTTTATATTCACACTTTAGGAAATTATTTAATGCTCGTCATGATTAAAGAGGCAAATTTATATTAATTCTTTTATATTCTTAGCTAATTATACGTTGACGTTAATATCTAATAACATAGTACATTATTAAGTATTAAACTCAATTTATCAAAATTTTAGAATCGCTTACCTACCTTTTTTTCATCTGACTGAAGTAGCAAACGAGCATGCAGTCCACCTGATGGTAAGTGGTCACTGCCGCCCATGGACATTTGTTATAAACTTCATACAGAACATGGGTTCTATGTGAAGTCAATCACCGATGCGTTGCTACTCCCGAGGACTATGATGGTCGCCTCATATAAAAGTGTGCCGGCAACCACACCCTTCCATCTCGCGCAAGAAATGCTTCACGCTAGAAATAGGTGTGGCGGTGCTACGTACTCAGCAGTCGAACTACACTGGTTCTACCACCTTCAGTCACCCAGTCTTCCAAATGGGCCCCATGGACATCAATAAGCAACTTCATATAGAACAGGAGTTCTGCCTTTTCGTGGTTACACTTTAGGAAGACTTTTAATGACCGCATTATTAAAAGGACAAATTTAAGTTTAACCTTTTTCCATTCTTAGCGAATATCTAATAACATAGTCACTACATTATTAGGAATTAAACTGATTTTTCGTTTACTTTCCATCTCAATAAGTTACCATTAAATGGCGTACACATTACCTGTAAATCGAGCATATGTTGTCAAGGCCGCCGCAAGCGACGTACGATCCGGACGGTGCGTACGCGCACGTCATCACCCACGACGAGCGCAGCGGTATGGCGTGCACCTTGTTCGTTGTGTGGCTGTCCCACACGATCAGCTTGCCGTCCTGGCTGGCGGACACCAGGTTCCTGGGGGAAACATGTTATGTCAGGAAAGGTAGTACGTAGGGGACTGGCGGAGACAAGGTGCCTTTTGGCAATATAGGTTTTTTTCAGACTTATATACATACATGGCTGTCAAAACTATGGAATTATCTATAGTATAGTAATAGTCCAATTTGCGCACAAAGGGTTCTGCACCATTATCTATAAATACGGCAATTTATAGTACGTGGTTTTAAGCAAAAAAAAATGTATGAAAGTCACCCTTAAATATTTTGTTTAATCTGTATTTGTTGTTGTACGTCTGTGTACGGACAATGGAGTGTTAATTATGGAGTGCTAGGCCAGGTAACCTCCTCGTGGTGCACTCTGGGCATCGCTTAGTAACTTCTTGATCCGTTGACCAGTTACTAAGCGATGGCAAATAACCTGGCGAGCAGAAGTTTCTCCATGTGTGCTCTGTATTATCAGAGGACACTGTGGACGGGGCAATGGCGGGCTCGACGTGTTCTAACCGACCGTCGGGCAGGCAATTCCAGCCACCGTCACATCAAATCGTAATCCCATCACAGGCGTCGTGGATCATGTCTCGCGGCCTCGGATGTGGACCGAGGGTCTTGCCTTAATCGGCCGGACCGTGAGGAAGAAAACCTCTATAAAAAATCACCCCAAGCTCAATCGGAGGCGCACCGTGAGGAGCTGCGTGGCTGACGGGTAGGTCAGTCATTAGTGTGACCCCCGTCACTGGTACCTGCCGACCCCGGTGACGGGTCACGCTTAGGCTTATCCGGGCATGGAGTCCCTGCCCGGATGGACCGTTATTTACTTCCATGATCGTGGGACTAAAAATGAATATTTCTAAAAACCAAAAAACAAACACTGAGGTAGATGAGAAGAAGAAGAGAGAAGGTGAAGAACTAGGGGCATCACAGGCCCAGGGACGAGTGACGAGGAGCAGAGCAAGACGAGGGGTCTTATCTGCTGCCTCATCGGATGCTGAATCGGACTGCTCCCACATGTCGGCGGGGTCAGGACGGTCCAGGGCCACTTCGGTAGCCTCAAGGAAGAGGCTTCCTTCGGCTATGGGAAGCAGTGACGAGCAACCGGCGAAAAAGTCCGCCAAGCCGCTACCGGTGAGAGACGACGACGGGTTCCTTGACCCGAGCGTTCCCGTTGTGACGACGCGTCCCAAGGCCTCGCAGCGAGCAACGGCTACATCCTTGAAGCGAGAAAACGACCAGCTGCGGTCCCAGCTCGCTGAACTTACCGGCAAAGTCGAGTCCTTAAGCGCGGAGCTGTCTCGGCTCCGGGCTGAAAAACAGGGTGGATCGGCGCCGGGGGGCCGAAACTCCGTCAGTGCTGTGTTGGAGTCTCGAAATACCGAGGAAGCACTGATGGAGAAGTTCGCGAGTTTGCTTGAACGAAAGCTTGCCGCTTTCAAAGCAGAGCTGTTCCCCGAAAGAGCAGTAAGACCTTACTTGGGGCAGAACTCGACGTCTGCTTCTCCCGCATCAACTTCGCGATCGAAAGGGAAGAAGAAGTTGGCGCCCGCTACGGCATCAGCACCCGCACCGGCGCATGGCGTGCAGGAGGACAGCTGGAGTACGGTGGTGAGCCGGAAGGCACGAGCTAAAGCCCGTAAAGTTGCGACTCAACCGGCAACAACTGCGCAACTGACCTCCACGCGAGGACCAGCAGTGAGCCAGGTGGTCAATAAGAAGGCCCAGAAGGCGGCCAATAAGAAGAGTACTTCTATAAGGAAGGCCCGGCTCCCTAAAGTGCCAAAAACCGCGGCGGTATCAATCACCATCCCGCAAGAGGGTGGCGTGACATACGCCGCGGCGATGAAGGCCGCCAAGGAGCGTGTAAAACTGACGGACTTGGGCATTGTTGATATCCGGCCGAAGCGCGCGCTCAATGGCGGGCTACTGCTTGAGATCGGCGGAGAGGAGTGTGCCGTTAAGGCTAACGCTCTGGCCAGTGAGCTTCAAGGGGTCCTAGGCGAGATGGGCGTCAAGGTGGCCCGGCCTACAAAGACGGGCGAAGCCAGGATCATGGATCTTGACGACTCGATCGAGCCTACCGATGTCGCCGAGGCCATTGCAGCCGCCTGCGGGTGCTCCGCCACGGAGATCAAGGTGGGAGGCATAAGGAGGAACTCCTCGCGGTTAGGAACAGCCTGGGTCCGCTGCCCTGTGGCAGCGCTTAGGAAGTTGGCCGAAGATGCGCGGGTCCGAGTTGGCTGGGTGTCCGCTAGGGTGGTGGTGCTCAGATCCAGACCCCTGCAATATTTCAGGTGTTTGGAGCTGGGACACACCAGGCCTCAGTGCAGGAGCCCGGTAGATCGTAGCGCCCTGTGCTATGTATGTGGCGAGCCCAATCACAGGGCCAACCAGTGCGTAGCACAGACGCCTAAATGCGTAGTGTGCGCTGCGCTTGGTCGGCGGTCTGACCACCGGCTGGGCGGTAGCAAATGCACACCGCCGAAGAAACGCGGCCGAGGTGGTACCGAGCGGGTTGTCGCCACTGGCTCTGATCGGACGAATGGGCTTGCGCATGCTTTGGCTAGCGCGTCGTCCCATCGCCCGCCCGAGGAATTGATGGAGACCCATAATGGCTAGGTCTCCATCAACTCAAATCCTCCAGGGGAACCTCAACCACTGTCGTGGGGCACAAGACATGCTTCTGCAGACTCTTGCGGAGCGTCCAGTCTCCTTAGCAGTGGTTGCAGAGCCTTACAATGTTCCCGACCATCCGCGTTGGTTCGGAGACGTTGATCGGTCCGTGGCGATCTACTGGGGAGGCGGCAACGGGGATCCCACTTGCTCCAAACTGCACGCGGAACCAGGTTTGG
Source organism: Spicauda simplicius (assembly GCA_949699795.1). Classification (NCBI taxonomy): domain Eukaryota; kingdom Metazoa; phylum Arthropoda; class Insecta; order Lepidoptera; family Hesperiidae; genus Spicauda; species Spicauda simplicius. Next base: position 1,730,105 of record OX453081.1, on the reverse strand, counting down.
TTGCGGTGGAGTGGGGCCCCGTAGCAGTCCTTGGCTGCTATGTCTCTCCAAACTGCAATGTGGCGGCTTTTGAGAGCTTCCTTGACAGGGTCGCTAGCTGCATTCGCGGTTGCCTCCCACGGCCAGTTCTCGTCCTGGGTGATTTCAACGCCCATTCGAGGGCCTGGGGAAGCCGCCGCGACAACGCAAGGGGGAATACCACCCTGGAGTGGGCGGCGGGTCTGGACCTACGGCTTCTGAACCGTGGGGCCGTCAGCACTTGCGTGCGTTGGCAGGGGGAGTCCATCGTGGATCTTTCATGGGCGACTCCGTCTGCCGCACGTTTGGTGACCGGCTGGAGGGTGGCGGAGGAGCTGGTGACTCTGTCAGACCACCGCCATATCACCATCGACCTAGCATTTGATGTCCCGGGTCGGGTCGGTCGTCCAAACGACGACCCATTCCGACGTTGGGCAGTTAAGCGTCTCGATCGAGACCTGTTTCTCGCTGCTGCCTACGTCGTAGAGTGGTCCAGACCAGCTGAGCATACCGACCTGCTCAGCCCTCAGGACGAGACCGCCAGACTGCAGTCTGATTTAACGACGGTGTGCGACGTAGCCATGCCGCGAGTTAGATCTGTCCGCAGTGGTCCAACCTATTGGTGGTCGGAACACATCGCCCAACTGCGAGCGGTATGTCTGCGCTCCCGACGCCTCTACACTCGGTCCCGCAGAAATAGAACTGCCAGGGCCGAGGAGATAGAGGAGCGGTACCGCGAATACAGGGGCGCAACCATGGCGCTCCAGGCGGCGATCGCGGACAGCAAGGCCGGCAAGTGGAAGGAACTGCTGGAGGGGCTCGACAGAGACCCGTGGGGACGGCCATACAGAATAGCAATGGGAAAGTTGCGCCCATGGGTGCCCCCACTGACGGAGACCCTTGATCCCGTCTTCGTCTCGACAGTGGTGGGCACGCTGTTCCCCGGAGCTCTGGAAGGCCCCAGTATCCTGACCCAAACACCGAGCCTTGTACATTGGTCTGACGAGCTGGCCGTTACAGAGACAGAGATGGAGAGCGCGGTCAAGCGCCTGGAGGAACGCAATGCCGCCCCTGGTCCCGACGGAATTCCGGGTCGGGCTTGGGTGCTGGCATTGACGATTTTCAGGGCAAGACTACAGAGTCTATTTACCGCTTGTCTCCGATGCGGCCAATTCCCCGCGGCATGGAAGAAGGCAAAACTGGTGCTCCTGCATAAAGTGGGTCGTCCAGCAGACTCACCAGGAGCATACAGGCCCATATGTCTGCTGAACGAGGCTGGCAAGCTCCTTGAACGGGTTATTGCCACTCGTGTCAGCAGACACCTGGCGAGTAGCGGTCCGGACTTGTCCGGTTCGGCTTCAGACGGCAGCGCTCGACCTTGGACGCAATACTGCGTGTCAGAGCGCTCACTGAGCAGGCCGTCTCCCGGGGCAGAGTAGTCTTAGCCATAAGCCTGGACATAGTTAACGCATTTAACTCACTGCCCTGGGACGCAATAAGGGCGGCACTCGTACATCATCGAGTGCCCGCCTACCTTCAAAAAGTGTTGGCGGACTATCTGTCGGATAGGAGCATCTGCTACCCGGGCCGCTACGGGAATGACAACGAAAGGGCGGTGGTGTGCGGGGTACCACAGGGTTCGGTTCTTGGGCCGCTCCTGTGGAACCTCGCTTACGATGCGGTGTTGCGGACGGTGCTTCCACCTGGTGTGAGCATCGTCTGCTACGCCGACGACACCCTCGTCCTCTCAGAAGGCGAGTCCTTCGAGGGGACCCTCCGATTGGCGGAGATGGGTGTGGCACGGGTTGTGTCACGCATCTGCGGCCTAGGGCTTCGGATAGCGCCTCAGAAGACTGAGGCGCTATGGTTCCACGGTCTGAAGCGGGCCAAGGAACCCCCTAGTTTGTCAGTTCGTGTAGGTGACACTGATATTCAGGTTGGCCGGTACTTGAAGTACCTTGGGTTGGTGCTCGACAACCGCTGGAGTTTTGACGAACATTTCGACCGTCTCGTCCCTCGAATTCACAAGGTGGTGGGTGCTTTGCACGGACTGTTGCCGAATCTCGGGGGACCTAGGGAAGAAGTCCGCCGCCTCTACGCGGGTGTCGTGCACTCTATCGCGCTCTACGGCGCCCCGGTTTGGTCGCACAGACTGACGGGGAGCCGGCGCCGTGCGGCAAAACTCCTCGCTGCGCAGCGTACGATCGCGATAAGGGTTGCACGCGGATATCGCACAATATCCTATGAGGCGGCAAATGTCCTGGCGCGATTTCCGCCCCTGGACATTCTGGCGGAGATGAACGCAGAGGTCTTTAACAAGATCCGCGTTCTCCGCCAGAGGGCTGAACCCTCGAATGAGACGGTCGCAAAACTTCGTCGGAACGCCAGATGGCAAGCTTTGACGCGCTGGCGCGACAGACTGCGGGAGCCGCAGAAAGCGCGTCAAAGAGTCGTCAGCGCCATCCTACCCAACTATCGGGCCTGGATGAGGAGCGGAGGTCGCGTCACCTACCGACTGACTCAGATACTCACCGGACATGGCTGCTTCGGTGAGTATCTGAACCGCATAGGCCGGGAGCCGTCCGCAGTGTGTCACCATTGCGGACACGACCAGGACTCCACGCAGCACACGCTCGAGCACTGCCCATCGTGGGAGTCAGAGCGGCGGGTCCTGGTCGACAAGATCGGGAACGACTTGTCCCCGGCGGCCGTCGTCGCAGCGATGGTACGCTCCAGGGACGCGTGGGACGCGGTGACCTCCTTCTGCGACACTGTAATGTTCGCGAAGGAGGGCGCTGAAAGAGCCCGAAAGCGCACAGATTCCTCTCGGCGAAGGAGCCGCCGGGGCAGACGTAGATAACGTCTCTCCGGCGCTGTAACCCTGTAGTCGGGGAGTAGAATACGGCTACGGTATCCCCTGCCTGTCGTAAGAGGCGACTAACAGGGGGCCTCTGGGGTTGTGGACGGCTAGAGTGGGAGCTCGAACCGTCCAACAAGCAACCCCGAGAAGGACGGCGGTATGTGTGGCTGCATCTCGCCGTAAGCACCGGATGATGAAAGGGGATGGTACACGTCCCCCAAGAGATGAGCCCGTGAGGGGCACTGCGCTAGGGGACACCGGTTCGTTCCGTTGGAGTTTCCGAGTCCCCTACTACAAGCGCTGAGGAAGGCCACCGAGGAGGTTTTAGTGGGTAAAAATCCCACATAACCCTGAGTCTCTCCCTAGGACTCGGTGTACCTTTTGAAGGTTTCCTCCCCGTAACAAAAAAAAAAAAAAGGAGTGTTAATTATAATAGGGTACCGTTTTTACCCTTTGGGTGAGGAACCCTAAAAATCTATTTCATCTGACATGTTCTGAGTATCGAGTGACAAACCGCAAGAGCTAGTGTGGTCAATTAGTTTAGTCACAAACACCGGTAGGCAGATCTTGGTTACTAAACCTACACAAACATACTCTTTATATGTCAAATCATGATTAAATTATTTGTTAATAGGAGAGCTAGGTTTTTAATTTGGCTTATTATTTGTTACCCGAAGGCAATTTGAGCTAATTTAGGAAATATTCGCTAAAATTTGCAGCGAAATGTGGCTGTGTTGCTTTATATAATCGGACACACACATATTGTTTAAAATAATTATGCATGTGTTAAATAGCTTTTTTTGGCCCTCGGTAAAAAAAGAAACAGGTATAAATACTTATTTTAATAATATTATAGATTCGAAAGTTTGTACGGATGTGTCAGTGTGAATTTGCTTGTATCGGTTTAGTACGCACTTCCACATATTTGAAATGGTGTGTCCAAAGTTTGCTAGTTTGCGCTCCCTTTACGTACTAACGTACTAACTTCACGTACTAAACCGATACGTTTAAATTACGCTGCTAACAGGTTACCTACTGGGGACACAGCCTTACTCTTTCACGTAAGAACTACCAGTCTAGATTTCGTTCAAATTGGGCAGGCTGTTTATGACCTGTATTAACACTTGGTACTCTTATTACCATGGTAAACATGATCAAAGCTGGGGAATCAGTGGGTATAAACTTGTTAATTATACTTTACTGAACTTCATCAGACTAGTCTAGCCGCTATAATATGCGGGTTGTCTACAGCCAACATTATGTTTTACATGAATATACAGCTAAAAGTTAAAGATACAGCTTCATCTGAAAAAAGGTCTAGTCTAGGTCAGAAGGATTCAGACTTGATGTTCTAACTTCACCGTGGTTAATGGCCTTCTTATCATCCCACTAATATTATATTTTATAATTAGGTATATTCAAATTGGATAAGCCGTTTCTGAGATTAGCGTTTTCAAATACACAGACAAACAGAAAAGATTTCTAAAAACCATTATTTTGGGTTCGATATCGTAATAAAGACCTCTAGAAATGGTTTTCACCTAAATTTATTCCATGTACAGACAGCGACTTCTTACAGATTTATTATAGTATAGAAGATTTAAACTATATATTGTCGCTTAAGTTCCAACACCGCGGATCTCAAAATTACCGACTTTTCAGGAGAGTCTGTCAGTCAGTGAGAGGAGAGACTGTCTCAGTTTATTTGCTAATAGTTATTTTTAATTCTACAACTACCAAATAATATATAGCGTTTAAAATATTAATATACTCAGATTAGTTTTTATGAAAATGTAACACGTTCCTATATTATTTTGTGATACCATTATTTCATTAACTCAAACTGGACATTTTTTTGGTTACGCGGTGTTAGAGCTTAAGCGACGATAGGCATTAAAAATACAAAAACAAAGAACATTGTTCAATTTTTATCAAGCTCGCCTGCAAAATTTGCGTCTGCGTCCTACTATTCAATCGAAACGATATATAACAGTTACAGTTTTGCGTCCGTGCGTATTTACAAAGAAACCAATCTATCCACCGCCGAGACTAACGATCCGGCGTTATTCGACGAAAACATTGTTATTGAATGGATATGGAGCATTTATTGGCTACTCGGAAAGTGATTGAGGAAAACACGTCCGGGCCACGCACGGAGCGAACCGAGGCGATCGCACAACGACTAAATAAAAAGTTTGCTACTATACTAGACAAGCTCCGCTGTTTTACACGCGCTTCTTATAAATAAAAATTCTATGTTACAACACAAGACGCGCTTCGCTGCTTTACACGCGCTTCTTATAAATAAAAATTCTATGTTACTACACAAGACGCGCTTCGCGGTTTTACACTCACTTTTTATAAATAATGTCTATGCTACTACACAAGACCTGCTTCGCGGTTTTACATGCGCTTTTTTTATAAAAATAAAAAGTCTTTGTTACTAGCATAAGACGCGCTTCGCGGTTTTACCCGTGTTTTTTTTTTTATAAATAAAATGTCTATGTCACTACACAAGACCTGCTTCGCGGTTATACACGCGTTTTTTTAAAAAATAAAGTCTATTTCACTACACAAGAACGCCCGATCTGCTTCGGGCTAGAAATAAGTGTGGCGGTGGAACTCACGGGTCGAACTACATTGATTCTACCACTTGTTAAAAAAAGTTACATTGTAATATTATTAAAACAAAACCCAACTTCAAAAAATGTACATTACTATATTAGACGTGCCCCGCGGAATTACACGGGTTTAAACATGTAATATTGTTAAAAAACCCCGAACTAAAAATTAATGATTGCCGTCAGTTCCAGTCGATTGTTTTTACGTGGACGAGTTTTTCATTTGCATTATGATTTATTTATTTTAACACTTATTGCATTTTACCATTCTATGAGCCAAAAGCAGCAAAGATAAATTTTAATATCTTCATTTTATAGTATCGTATACATTGGTATACGATACTATAAAATATGTATTGACATATTTTATGCACTAAATAAACGACTGATATTTTGACATTACAAACGGACACTTAAATTTTATTAATATGCATAGATGTATAACTAAAGATCACGTTTACGTCAAGGAAAATTTTGTAGCGTTCCTCGAAAATCGCTCGTAAACGGAACTGCCTAAAGATTTAACAGTCTTTTATTATTAAACAGCGTGCATTTCACCTCAGAGTGTGTCCTTGCCACCCATGGACGTCTGTAATCAATACTCGACGGGATCGCAATCCTAAATGAGGTCGGCCACAGGTGCATTACTACCTCTGAGGGCCTCGCCTCGAATAATTAATCCGCCTACGGCCTCGCGGTGCGAAAGGCCTCGCGCCTCTCAGGGCCTCCCAAGACTTGGTGTTGGGGGCCGGAGGATCTAGCTTTGATTTTTTTTATCGACTTTTTTTAGGTCGTAAAATTGCAGATCCACATAAATTTCGTTTCCATTTGACTTTTTTTTTGGTCTTGAGAATTGCCCATATTAAGTTTAAGTCTACACATAGGCATTTTTTTTTGGATACTCATTAGTTCATTACCGTGTCAGACGTGACCAAAGCGGCCAAAGCAGCGGGAATAACCTAGCAGATTATAAATAGAAAAACGATATTAACATATACTGCCATTTATTGAGAGTTGCAGGTTATTTATAGTCATGTAAAAGACCCATAAACATACATTTTACGAGCATCATGAAAAATTCTCGGAACTTTCAGTGATCACATTGTTTACTACACAACATAAACATAAACAAAAATATTTCACACAGAGCAGTGAGAGTGCAAGTTTCAATCATGACTACCTAATGATTGAAACTTGCAATCTCGATCGGGAGGTCCGAGGTTCAAACCCAGGTACGCACCACTGATTTTTCTAAAATGATGTGCGTATTAAAAAATAATTATCACTGCTTTTCGGTGAAGGAAAACATCGTGACGAAACCTACACACCCGAGAGTTCTTTAAAAAAAAAAAGAGCTCGGAGGTGTGTGAAGTCCACCAATTCGCACTTGGCCAGAGCGGTAGGCTATGGGCCTAAACTCACTCTGAGAGAAGACAGGTGGTAGAACCAGTGTAGTTCGACCGGGGAGGTACCACCGCCACAGCTATTTCAAGCGTGAAGCATTTTTTGCGTTTCGATGGAAGGGTGTGGTTGCCGGTATATGAGGCGACCATCTTAGTCCTTGGGAGTAGCAACACATCTGTGATTGACTTCAGATAGAACCCATGTTCTGTATGAAGTTGATTACAGATGTCCATGGGCGGCAGTGACCACTTACCATCAGGTGGACTGCACGCTCGTTTGCAACTTCAGTGAAATAAAAAAAAGACCCGTGCCCAGCAGTGGGACAATAATGGGTTGATGAGATTTCACACAAGCTTCCACACGGGACTCTGCCCGCGCCTTTTTAACCGACCCCACAAAGAAAAGCGGTGTCTATTTTACACGTACTATTTTTATTATGTGAAAATATTTTTCACTTTCAGTCAGGATTTTATCTAGGAATTGACATACATATATGTATATCGCGCTGAATGTATGCTCGCGGTGGAGAATGCTTACAGCATTAAGTCCACCTTTGTACTATATTTAAGGTACATAAAGATTTTGAGAAATAAATGTAACTTTTAGAGATGCGCCGAGTAGTGGTTACACTGAATAACCGAATCGAATAGCGGTTTCACCGATTGCCGAATACTAATTAACTTTATACAGTTTAACTTTTACCAAACCGAATATTCGATCGAATCATTCGGTTTACCATTTCTTATTAAGAAACAAGTGAGAAAGTGTGTTCATAAAAAAAATGTTGAATTGAGTTTAAAAATAAATGTCGATTAGTTTTTTAGAAAAAGTGCGAATTTGATTGAGGTTTCTAAATATATTGATTTGATCATTATTTGCATTATTTTATTAGCTTTATTCTACACACTCTTCATAGGATTTATTTGCCTAATAACATAAATCTTACGGATAAAATACCTTTTTCTTCTATACCGTGACGTGTAGCCAAGAAAATAGAAAAACTCGAACCGAATATATTCGGCGCCAAAACCGAATAATTCGGCCGAATACAAATAATGAAAATAGTGCCGAATACCGAAAAACGTGAATATTCGGCGCAACTCTAGTAATTTTCATTGCTAGCTGAACCGGAACCTAAATAACTATTTAGACAAAAATGTTGTTAATATCCTAATATATACAAAAAAATCCAAGTTATTTTTATGTATAAATCTTCATAAAATCTAACAAACTAATAGTCTTCAGACTCCCAAGATTTTTTCCCACAAAATTAATTTTTATTTGCCGTTTTCTAAAAGACCTACGCTCTGAGTTGGAGTAAAATGTATTTTTTTTAATTTATAAATTGAAAATCGCGTAATTTCGGGTGAGTCGGAGTAGCGTAAATCGAGGTGACGTAACGCCCTGTAGTTCCGGGATCAGAATAGGGCTACGGCATCCCCTGCCTGTCGTAAGAGGCGACAGAGGCTAGAGTGGGAGCTCGAACCGTTCGGTCAGGCAATCCCGGGAAGGACGGCGGTATGTGTGGTCGCATACCGTCGTAAAGACTAGACGGAGCGGTGGGCCCAGCCGCCCATCTGGGAGGAGCCCGATGGGGCAACGCGCTCGGAGGATTCCGGTTGAAGTCGTTTCGAGATCCCGGAGTCTTCCTTTTCAGCGCCGAGGACGACCACCGGGGGGGTTTTAGTGCGGTAAAAATCCCACATAACCCTGCATCGCTCCCACGGCGTCGGGTACCTTTTGAAGGTTTCCCCCTCGATAACAAAACAAAAAAAAGGCGAGGTGACGTAAGGCGAGGTATGACTAGTGCTTACGCGTGGGATCCGCTGCTATTGTATTCCGTGTATTGACAGTATTCGTGGAACTAACATCCCGGCAGACCTATACATATTTTACTTACGTTTAACTCAGTTCACTCGGGGAATTTTGAATTCACGCAGTGCGATAATTATTTTTAATTTTAAAATTAAATTTATTAATATAATCTCAATAAATTAAATAAAAATATTCAATGGCATTGTGTCTATAGGTAAATGTTCATAAACCGCAATAAAGTCATTTTGTAATCTTACGAGAACCAAACTTATTCGTTCCTGTAAGATTAGTGTTTTTTTTTTTTTAATTTTTCATATTTCTAGATAGTACCCATAGTAACTGAATATCTCAATTACATCCTTCAGTTTGTTCTGATTTTGTGACAAAATATTTAATAACGGCATGCAAAAAGAAACATATTGTCATATCGCACGTCTCACTCGAAGCGTTTGAGATAGTGTTCTACCCTTACTACGTCAACGGCAAACAACTTCTTCGACATTACTTTTGTCACATACAAATATCTTTGATTTATTGCACCGAGGGACCGATAGGTGTAAATGCTCCACACTCACCTGGAGTCGCTGCCCCAGTGCATAGCGTAGATCTTGGCGAGGTGGCCGCGCAGGGTCCTGCGCGTGCGCATCTGGATACGCCCGATCGGCTCCAGGTTCGCGGTCGCCTGCGCGAGCGAAGTGTCGCACGCCGCTTTCCTCGCATCCTGCATAAATGGAAATAAATTATTATTACGATCCACAAAGACTTGCAATCATTACAAAATAAATTTAAATAAAAAATAATTATTTAAAAAATAAGCTTCTTAGTAACGTATTTTGTCTTCTTCGCAGAAAATTCCTCTAACTTGATAATTCTTTGGTGAAGAATGGCGTCTGTAATTTATTCAGTCAGTTTCATCCAAAACAAACAATTACGCGAAAATTCAAATCAACTTTACATGCATACGTACTAACAAAGAGAGTTAGAGTCGCTTGAATATTAGATTAATTTAACCCGTGAACATAGTAACTCAATAGTTCCTAAGGGCATGGGTTTCCACTCAGAATGAGAGGTGTAGGCCATAGTCCAACACTGGCCTAGTGTGATTTTATAGATTCACACACCTTCGAATAGTTATTTCTTTAATCAACTCAAGTATAGGTTTTCTCACAACATTTTCCTTCACTGTACAGTAGTGATAGCATAATTTATATTATTCACTTTCGAAAAATAAGTGGTGCGTCGCTGGTATTCAAACTACGGACTCCCGAATGAAAGGCCGTGTTTCAATCATTATTTCTCTGTTTACTACTGTAGTAGTAGTGAGCAGAGATCATCTAACTACTATTAAAAAATCCTATTATATATAAAACGCTTTCGACACTCATAGCTCCACAGTAGGATTTTCTCGTGTGTCGTGGGTGCCATAGACACATACTAAGACGAATACACAAACACCCAGACCCAAAACAAGAATCCAGTCAGACTAAATAGACTAGACTATGACTAAATTCATCATTCAGATACCTGTCTGGCCGGGAATCGAACCCGGGACCCACTGCGTGTCAGACCGATACGGTAACCGCTGCGCCACGCGGGGCGTCAGATACATAAGTGGGTGTAAGTTATATAACGCAAAATTTGCAGAATATTCGACCTACATCCCTTTTAAAGCTTACATAACTAGTTATATATATAACTTGTTCGCGTACATTGATCGCAGGGTCGACTGAGCAGATCCGATTTACACTGACATGTAATTAGATCTGCAACTATGTGCTCCAGAAAGGATATTGGAAAATATCGTACTTTTGTACGATCCGGTTCGAAGGACCAAGTGTGTGGCGACAAACGATGGCGTTTAACGATGTTGCATTCTAGTTTGAAGGGTATTGTAAGTAAAAGATATTCATATAAGTCACTTTAAATTAGTACTCAAAAAGAGATAACACTATGTAGGATTGTATATATTAGAGCAGTGATAGCCTAATGGTTGAAACTTGCCCTCTCAATTGGGAGGGCCGAGGTTCAAACCCAGGCACGCACCACTGATTTATGTGCGTATTAGAAATTAATTATCATTGCTTTTCGGTGAAGGATAAAATCGCATAACAGGAAATCTACTCACCCGAGAGTTCTTTAAAACAGAAAAAGTTCTCGGAGGTTTAAGACCACCAATTTGCACTTGGTCAGTGCGGTTGACTAAAGCCTAAAACTAAGTGGTCACTGCCGCTTATGGACATCTGTAATCAACTACATACAGAACATGGGTTCCATCCTCAATCACAGATGCGTTGCTACTCTTGAGGACTATGATGGTCTCCTCATGTGAAAGCGTGCCGGCAACAGCAACCCTCTATCGAAACGCAAGAAATGTTTCACGCTAGAAATAGGTGTGGCGGTGGTACTTCCCCGGTCAAACTACACTGGTTCTACTACCTTCATATGCACCTCGGTTAAGTCCGTCTCCCTTATCCTTGCTCTTCAGATCAGAACATCAACACTATTTTGGACAGAAATAGATATGGTGGTAGTATTTTCGAAGTAGAAGTAGAAAATCTTAACGCCTTACTTACTTCACTGTTAATTCATAGAATACAATTACGATCCGGCTCGATGGACCAAGTAATACGTTACGTTCAGCTTATTTCGTACCTATTTCTGAAATTACTTTCATGTAGTGTTTATAACTACATATACGTATGGGAACCATAATACTGAACTCGCGTCCTTCGTTTGCGAACAAGGGCATTGAACACATGTAATATATTGCGGGTATTCAACGATTACATAACGGGGAATACCCGAGGGTGCATATTTAAGAGGGTAGTCTAGAAACACAAAGCAATTTATTTATATAGTGTCCATTAATAATTAGTTATTTATGTTTTCGTCACGGAGTTGGTCATAAAATTGTAGATTTTATACAAAAAAAAATCCTGTAAAATATCAAAAATGTGCAACATTTCTGCGAGTTTTTTTCTCATTTTATCTCTTTTTTACGAAATCTAATGCGAGTTATTAACTTATATTTCTAAAAATCCTGGTGGTAGATAAAAAAATATGTTCTGGCGTATTCTCGAATCAGTATTGTTATTTTACTATTATCAACTATCCATTAGCCTGCGGCGAGTCCATGTACTCCGTTGGATTCAGAGGGCACAGGACCAGGTAGAGTGACGCCATTTAGGGGAGGCCTTCGTCCAGCAGTGGACATAAAAGCGCTGATGGATGGATGGATGGATAAGTCCATATAAAATGTATTAAAACGACAGGAAATATGCCAGTCGCGGAGTTTTGTGGTTGTGGCCATTGGCTCGTGTGCGGCGACGCTGACACAAAATATGTATGTACATAATATACTTGCACTTGATAATAATAATCTTGATATTATTCTCCTTTGACCATAAATCGAAACCTCTAGTGTCGTACACCATTAAATAAAGACCTTATTTACCAATATCCACACATCATTGCAAATATCACATACACCCGGTTGCACCCAGTCGCACGTTGATTGCCTCATCACATTCGGATGCAGATTCAAATCACTGTTTATGTGTTTTTTCCGTGGGACCACCCAAAATGGATATGTTGATTTGGTTTGTTATATTCATGTGTTTGTGAGCATTCTAGGTCAATTCGGCTCGGAGGACCAAGTTTAAAAACTAGATCTTATCAGATTCGTTGTAAACGTTTTAGTCTTTATTATTTACATGCAGGCCACGTGATGGTATGTGGTCACTGTCGCCTATGGACATCTGTGATCAACTACATACAGAACATAGGTTCCATCTGAAGTCAATCACAGATGCGTTGCTATTCCCGAGGACTATGATGGTCGCCTCATGTGAAAGTGTGCCGGCACCCTTCTATCGAAACGCAAGAAATGCTTCACGCTAAAAATAGGTGTGGCGGTGGTACTTCCCCGGTCGAACTACACTAGTTCTACCACCTTGAAAACTATACTAGTTTGTAAACTATACTACCAAAGTGCGTCAAGGTGGTAGACACACACATGAAGAATTAATACCTTAAACACAAATAACCTCAAATATATCAATGTACCTGGGATTGGAATCACGAAACATTGAAATTGAGGTAAAATTTTACAAATTAAAAGCAATTGTTTCCTCAAGCACCACACTTAATACCCATTATAATAAAGGGTTTAAGGGGGTTTTCCCGAATTACGTGGCGTGACGAAGGTTCATGAGGTATGACGTCATATCTACTAGAGAATATAAAGCGATCATTACAAAAATTAATAATAAGAGACATATCGTTACTTAAGTTCTAAGTAACTCAAAAAATGCCCATTTTGAGTTAATGAAATAATAGTATCTCAAAATGATATAGGAACATGTTATATTTTCGTAAAAAATATTATTTTAATATTGGTCTATTAATATTTTAAACGCAATATATTATTTGGTAGTTGTTGAATTAAAATAACTATTTGAGACAGTTTATTTGCTCTCCTGAAAAGTTGATATTTTTCAGTTTCGCGGTGTTCGAACTTAAGCGACGATATGCGTATTGAAAATGGTTGAATTAAAATTAATGTAACGTCACAGCAGGGCGTTTCGAATGTGTTGCCATAAAGGAAAGGAGTATCGATAAATCATAAAGTTGACGTCACAAGACTTTTACGGCATTCTCTCGTCAACCCATTATTGTCCCACTGCTGGGCACGGGTCATCTCTCAGAATGAGAGAGTTTAGGCCATAGTCCACCGCGCTGGCCAAGTGCGAATTGGTGGACTTCACACACCTCCGAGAACTTTTTTTTTTAAGAACTCTCGGGTGTATGGGGTTCCTCACGATGTTTTCCTTCACCGAAAAGCAGTGATAATTAATTTCTAATACGCACATGAATCAGTGGTGCGTGCCTGGGTTTGAACCTCGGACCTCCCAATCGAGAGGGCAAGTTTCAACCATTAGGCTATCACTGCTCTACGGCTACTCTTTACGGCATTATACTGCACATTTTCTCACTTCGATAAGTCGTAGAGCGCTCAATAAGCAGTGTCATATTTATATGACAAGATAAAAAGTCAGACAATCATAAAATTTGCTCGACGTCATTAAATTTATTGACGACCATGCCGATATATTTGGACATGTACAAGTCGAAGCAATAAATACGCTATACGCTTTCTACACTCATCGCACCACACTAAGCTTTTTTCCTGTGTCGTGGGTACCACGAACAAACCCAAGACGAATACACAAACACCCAGACCCAGAACATGAATCTAAACTTTTAGATACCCGGCTGGCCGGGAATCGAATCCAGGACCCATTGAGCGTCAGACCAGTATGGTAACCGCTCCGCCACGCGGGTCGTCAATAAATAAATAAATCAATTAATAACACTCACGAGGCACGTGTTAATCAGTTTCTCAACACATCGTCCTAATGTGCACTGTACTAGCTTTGATATCAACACACCCGGCCCACATGCGGGCCAGTTATAATATTGTTGCGTGTAAAACAACTGGCGTGGTTATTTATTGACAGACTAGTTATTTCTAGCTTATTAAATGATGTACGCCTTGTGCATTAATAGAGCTTTTTTTTACAAAACGAGCATGCAGTCCACCTGATGGTAAGTGGTCACTGCTGCCCATGGACATCTGTAATCAACTTCATACGGAACATGGGTTCTATCTGACGTCAATAACAGATGGGTTGCTACTCCATAGGACTATGATGGTCGCCTCATATAAAAAATAAGTAACACGATAAATTAATGAGGATTTTTTCATTAATAAAACCAAGTTACATCTAAGAAACTAGCAGCTGAAAAATATTAATCTATTTATTATCAAAAACAATAGCAATGAATACATAAAATGTTTTCTATAAAACTCCTCGCTTCTATTTATCAAATAAATGATATTTATGAAGTACGGCAAATCGAAGCGATTAAAAATCAATTTCTTGAAGCCCGTTTTAATCAGTTTCTCGTCACATCTCCCTAATTTGCACTGCACTGTACCACCTGTGATATCAACGCACCCGGCACATGTGGGTAAGTTGTAATATTGTTGCGTGTTATACAACTGCTGTAGTTATTTACAGCAGCGAAAAATAACTAGTCGTGATAGACTAGTTATTTCTCGCTGTTTGACCTAACTCATACATGCCATACTAAAATCATATATGCCTTGTGCAATAATACAGCCTCATAATAAAACAAGAAACGCGAATATTAAATAAAAATAGAAAAAACGATTTTACTAAAAATACAAACGACTTCAACGCTACAAGAAAGTGAGAAATAACTTAAATAAATATTGGTTTAGTACTTAGTTCAGAATCACATAATTCTAACGTACATTTACTGCATTGTACTTGCTTCGATATCAACACATCCTGGCCACATGTGGGCCAGAGGTAATATTGTTGCGTGCGAAATTACTGCCGTGTTGATTTACCGACGGACTAGTTTAGTGTCGCAGCTTCACACAACTGTTAATTGGTACACGAGTTTACTCGATACATGATTATTTGTGCTACAAAGATATGTCTTTTGAAAAGTATAAGTTATAAAATTAACCCCAATTTCTCGCCACCTCCTTCTTCGGATCGACTAAGATATCAATTTTTGAAGGAATTTGTTTCGTACTATTGACACAGGAAATCTGACTCGAAGGACCAAAAGTTGTCACTGATGTTAATTGCATTCTAAGAAAGCAATCTCACTTGTTAAATTAAGTACACTATATTACTATTTAAATATGATCTAACAAGAAATTGCGTGCCTACTCGATAATTATCCTTCGTCAACTAAATGCAATTTTCTCTCGACAATTACAGTCACAGTTATTATTTTACGATGGTTCGATGATATTAAAATACTCTTTAGTTTTTGGGGATTTTGAAATAAACTATAGGGTTACATTAACTTTTATGCAAACGTGATGTATTCCTGTACCGGAGTCCCAGATTTTCCTTTGGGTGTAGGACCTTGAACAGGATGGAAGGACGAAAATAAAGGTCATAATTATTTTTGAAATCTCCGTCCTGAATAATCGTGTTAAGACACTATCATCGCAGACGGACTAAATATCACTTTTTAAGTGTGCACCTTAAACTTTTAAACAGTAACATCAATATCCAAACAGTCGTTTTACCTTGAATCTCGTTCGTCCAAAAAAACCGGTGGTTTTACAGGTGGTAGAACCAGTGTAGTTCGACCGGGGAAGTACCACCGCCATACCTATTTCTAGCGTGAAGCATTTCTTGCGTTTCGATGGAAGGGTTTGGTTGCCGGCACACTTCACATGAGGCGACCATCATAGTCCTCGGGAGTGGCAGCGCATCTGTGATTGACTTCAGGTAGAAACCATGTTGTATATGAAGTTGCTTACAAATTTCCATGGGCGGCAGTGTCAACCTGATGTGGACTGCATGCTCGTTTGCTACTTCAATTAGATAAACAAAACCGTATACATATTTACAATGTAGTATTTCAGAGAATAGTAAAGTTAACAGCACATTCCTATCAAAGCAACCCACCTGAAAAATCAAATCTGATTTAATTCTCCCGGTATTTTTTTCGTACATCCAGATTACAATGATCTCAAAGTAAATTCAACGTATCGACACACCGTATCCTTGGGTATTGAGAGCAAAACAAACTATTATTTCCAACCCACACTGATGTAACGTGGACAAGGAAACGTATAGACCTAACGCAACACGTATGTTTTGGTATCGCATGTCGATCTGATAGTATGTAACATTTGTCAAATCAATAGTGTTGTTACTCGAATTGTTTCACCCGAAAATATCTTCTTTAAACTATTGTTCAATATATAAATCGAAAAACGCCGAAAAATGTTAGTATCTTATGTCACATGACACCTCCTTTTTTGAGTATTTATTATATAGGACATAGCTATACACACTTTAGAAACATTTCAAATGTCTGCCCTGGTACTGTTCAAAAGATAGAGTCCTATGTCAGATGTACTGGCAGCCTCCAGCTGAGCAAGTGAAAAAGGGTCATTTTCACGGTCAGTATGAAATTTTAAAAACTGAAATCACTATATACCAGTGGCATATTAAATAAACAATTAGTTAGAAGACTTATTCCTATGTAAATCAATAATATCATATAATCAAAAATAATATCAATCGGAGTCTATTCAGTTCGTTCATCTACGCCTCGCTTATTCTTCCCAGCCTCGTAAACAAGTAGTATGGGTAAAAAGAAACGGTTCATCTCAGCTTAACCTTCAGAAAAATGTGTTATCCATCCTAGGATAATGCTAGAGTGTATCCCATTAACATTTTAGAATGTTCCAGAATGCTATCGTTACTTTTTGGTCGAACATTACAATTTCTTTTTTATTACATGAATTTGACAAGACGATGTGAATCCGATATTCCTTGAGTGAAAACCAACACCAAAATACTATTAAAGTGGCATATAGGTAAACCTAAAAATGATCTGAATCAGCTCGGTAAAATTCATAGATTTTAAAATCGCATAATTTGTTCAAACTCTACCTAATATAATTAAGCATTATTGACCCAATACATGTTCATGATTAATTTGTTTTGGTTTTTTATACTGTTACGAAGCAAGGTTATTAAAATAGTGAAAACGAAAGATATATTCAGTTTCATCCAGGTAACTCGAGTTGTTTAACTTGAGTTCAACTAAAGTTATACGAATTTCAACTCGAGTCGCGTTTATCCCGAGTTGGCCACATATCTAGTCCATCACTCTGCCTTTATACAGTGGGTTCCAGTAAGCGTTCACAACGCTCACAACTGCAGTTTTTCCCATTCCACTAGCCTGTTAGCGTTAGAGACGTAATATCTAGTGGAATGGATAATCAACGATCACTTCGACCCACCATATTAGATGGGCCGTCGTGAGCTTAGCGTGAACGTAAGTCATGACGTCATGAGTGACGTTCTTAAACCACAACGACCGCGGCCATTATGTGGAAAGACTGAAGGAGCGTTTCGATCGTTATGAAAGCTCACTGGAACGCACTCATAGTATAAGGTTAAAAAATATGATAATCCGTTACCCGTATAGCATTCTTGAGGGTCTCCGCCTCCTGGCGCAGGCTGTCCAGCTCGTTCATGTTGCCACGTACCAGTGCTCCGCTACCGCTAAACCGCCGCGCGCCTCACTCTACGCACGCAACGACCACCTGTTGAATGTAAGACATGTTATTTGTGTTGACTATGGGCGTACCGCGGTTTTACGTTGACTGGGTACGTTAATAGTACCGCGGTTCTACACGCATTTAAAAAACATAACTATAAGTTTTGATAATGTGCATGTATTTTTATGGTCGAAACTTGCCCTCTCAATAGGGAGGTCCGAGGTTCAAACCCAGGCCAAACACTGATTTATGTGCGTATTAGATATAATTTATCACTGAAAACATCGTAAGGAAACCTACATACCCGAGAGTTCTTTAAAAAAAAGTTCTCGGAGGTGTGTGTCCACCAATATGCACTTGGCCAGCGCGGTGGACTATGGTCTAAAACTCTCTCATTCTGAGAGAAGACCCGTGCCTAGCAGTGAGACAATAATGGGTTGCCGGTAAGTAGATGAATATTAATGCAATGTATGGACTTGACAAAATTAGACTAATATAATCGGGGAATTTAATACATTTTAAAATGTAACGGGTACTTACAACAGGTTACGGTGTGATCACGGCAAAACTTAGCAAAAAGAATTCTTAAAGAAATCTAAAACAGCATAATAATGACAACCCGTTACATTTTGAAAATACAACTAACTCAAAGTAGGAATATAACTGCTTTGCATGAACCACACAGTTCAAAAATCATGAGTACTTAAGTTATGGATACTGCTTAATTAACCGACTTCCCAAAGGAAAGAGGTTATCTATTCGTCACGTATTTTTTTTTTTTTTTTTTTTATGTTTGTTCGGGCGAAATGGCTAGAAATCGTCGACCTACCGACACGATTATATGACATTGTATGCGCCTAGTTTCACAGGCAGTCCCATATTGAGGAAAATGAAAACCTTCCGGCGGTTTTCCGGGAAAATTGGAAAATGTCGGTTTCTTAAAATCTTGAATAACTTGGGTGTTTCTAAACCGATTTCCATTTTCTTTCTTTCATTTGATAGGAAATTTTGTCACGCAACTTTTTCTCTTGGACATGGGTATGCTGTGATGCTTAACTCTTTGAGTTATGGGGTGGAAACCACCACCACTCCTCAAGTTTTTTTAGATATTTTTTTATTTATATCCTTATATATTTGAGTTTATCCAAAACGGCCTGATATTGGAAACTCGGTGCTTTAACCTCACTGCGGTTACTGGCCTTTTAACGTATTTTTATTATTATAATGTCATTCATAACATAGATAAAAATAAATGCTAAATTTTTATCTGGATCTGTAAAGTTAACGTTTTCGTTTTTGTATTTTTATTATTCAATCCCTATATATGTAAATAGTTGTACCCTGGACGAGTTGCTACGTCATCACAAAAAATTACACCAGAAAACTTCGCGAGCTTATGAATAACAACTTTGCTGAAGATCATCACATGATCAAATGAATAGTTTATGATTCTATAGAGGAAATACAGCTAAACATTTTTATAAAGACGAAGATAAATAAAATAAATAAAATAACTGTAGATCTAACAGTAGCGTCTCCGGTTGACGTTAAGGGAGACATAGTTATCCCAGAGCGTTCCAATTTGGTCCACGAAGTAGCAACGCATCTGTGACCCACCTCAGATCAGATCTTGCCTGAGGTTCAGTACAGATGTCCAACGACGACAGTAGTCATTCACAATTAGGTGGACTTTTTTATTATTTAACGCAACGATAAGGCAGACGGGCTACCTGATGGAAAGTAGTCACCGTCGCCTATGGACACTCGCAATACCAGAGGAGTCGCCAATGCACCCGCTGTGAAGGAGAGCTCTTTTCGCACTTTTCTTAAAGAACCCCATGTCATAGCGCTCCGGGAATACCTCAGGACTGTAACCAACCTATTCCCAAATTATAAAAATATATATAAAGCACTTAAATACATAAATTGATCCTTCAAAAAGTTTTAATTGACTCTGCTTCCAGTGTTTCTATTTTAAGTGAATCATAAATAGTACAACATTAGTGGCTAAATGCAGAAACCAGCTATATAAAGTCTACTTCAGAAAAATAGTCCAAGAGCCATCTCATTCGGTCAACACAACAACTGGCAGACTGGAAACAAAATAGTCTCTACGTTTCTGAAAATAAAGTCTCAAATTGAACTAAAAACAGTCTTGACCTGTTGTTGGGTACTCCATCAGGCTAGAGGAGCGAGTTTGTGATCTAAAATGGGCTCAATGCCAACGGTGGAATGTTACAATTTGTATGGATTCAATTAAACCAAAAAAGTTCATATACAATGAACTGCCTAAAGTAGATAGTGAGGTAATCTGTTACTATTTTTAAATATTAAAGTAGGTAGAAAACAATAGTAACTTCGAAGTGGTAAAGTTTTATAGCAAAAGGTATATGATTGGAACGGGTCGTACCATCGCCACACTTATTTCTAGCAACCACACCCTTCAGCCGCGAGAACAGTCTTGTAGCTCGATGGATGTGGTTGCATGCTCACATTCATACGCGACGGTTCCCGAGGTGGAAACCTTCAAAAGGTATCCGAAGCCGTAGGAGCGACGCAAGGTTATGTGGGAATTTTACCGCACTAAAACCTTACAATCTCTCCAAATGAACGCAACCGGAATCTTCTGATCGCGTTGTCCCATCGGGCTCCTCCCAGATGGGCGGCTGGATCCACCGCTCGGTCTAGTCTTTACGACGGTATGCGCCACACATACCCGCGTCCTTCCCGAGATCGCCTGGCTGGACGGTTCAAGCTCCCACAGCCGTCCGCAACCCCGGAAGCCTCTTTTAGTTGCCTCTTACGACAGGCAGGGGATACAGTAGCCCTATTCTTATCCCGGAACTACAGGGACGATCGGCGAAAATACTAATAAGGAATTATGAGGGTCGAAATATTTTAACAAACGAATCCATTCGTCATCAAGAAATCGATTACACTATCATTTTCAAGTACCCTTATGTTTAAGTGTACCACAAACAAATCAACAGTGTATCGTAGTTAAGTATGCTCTTACCTATTAATCACATCTCAATCGCAGTCTATGTTTATTAATTAGGATTGGCTTGATTTGGTGGTTTAGCTTAACGGTAGCCAAGCATCTTATGCCAACCAACCTCCGATGGTCTAATTTAATATATATGTAGTTGATTTGAATGTTCCAATTACTAGAATGAGTAATCGCCACTTACATACAAACGCTCGAAAAGTATTACCTCCCTTCTGACGCAGTCGAAAATATAAAAAATAAAACTGGCTAAGTGCAAGTCGGACTCGAGCACGAAGGGTTCCATACCCATGTTTTGTATGAAGATGGAACCCATGTTTTGTATGAAGTGGATTACAGATGTCCATGGGCGGCAGTGACCACTTACTATCTAGGTGGACTGCATGCTCGTTTGCTACTTCAGTCAGATAAAAAAAACGTGTTTGTTGCATAGGACCTTAAACATTTTATTGTCTTTAGTATTTGATATTATGGCATCATCTGTAAAAAAAAACATTGTCTAGCTATCATGGTTACACATGAGATACAGCCTGGTCAGACAGACGGACAGCGGAGCCTTAGCCAAACATCACACTCCGAACACATGTACCCTTTATAATTAGGGATCTATTTATGTTGTTAAACTCGACGCCTGTGAACCTAACCACGTTTCTAAACCTTTATGTAATTACCAAGACGGCGGAATTAGCAAAACCACGTGCAGTTCATGAAAGCTGAGTTATCGCTACAGTTGTTCTATTTTTGATACAGTTAAATGAGACTTCTAAAAATAGTAAATACTAGAATTAACACTATTGTAAAGTATTACTTTCTACACTCTCAGCTCCACACTAGGATTTTCTCCCGTGTCATGGATGCCATGGACACACACAAAGAAATACACAAACACCCAGACCCAGAACAAGAATATAAACTCATCATTCAGATGCCTGTCTGGCCGGGAATCAAACCCGGAACCCACTGCGTGTCAGACCAGTATGGTAATCGCACCGCCACGCGGGTCGTATCCTTTATAATTAAGTATCTATTTATGTTGTTAAACTCGACGCCTGTGAAGGGTGTGGTTGCGGCACACTTTAATATGAGGCGATCATCTTAGTCCTCAGAAGTAGCAACGTATTTGTAATGTCTTATGAGAAATAAAGATTCTGTAAACCTAATCAGTGGCCTCTTCTTACTATCAGGTGGACTGCACGCTCGTTTGCTACTTGATACAAGTGATATGCAAGATTGAAAGCGAAATTACATAGATCCGTTATGGAAATTTGAGCCATAGTAGCGTATCAAATCACGGTGCTACGACGCTATAATCAACTCGACTTTGAAATCAATACCAACTCTAGTGAGAAATAAAAACCGGCGAAGTGCGAGTTGAACTCACGCACCAAGAGTTCCTTACATATATAAAATAAGAGCGCTTTCACATTAGGTCACAAGTAGCGCGGCTGCAGCGTGTCAGCCTCGCGACATCAACGGATGCTTTCTTATTATTGAAATAATTATTCAGTATTTATTATTTTTATTACTATTTCCATTATAAAAGTACAGCGCGCCACCCTAATCAAAAAGATCCCGCGGATATAGCCATAAAAAGAAAGCATTCCCTGCAATCGCGCGGCTGGCGCGCTGCGGCCGCGCTACTTGCGACCTAATGTGAAAGCGCTCTAAAAGAAAAATGCGTTTGGTGTATGGGAGCCCAAAGGAATTACTTAGGTATATATATTTATTTCTGTTTTCGTATTTCTTGTTACAGCGGCAACAAAAATACATCATCTGTGAATAACTAATTATTCCTTTCAGTTTCAATTGATTGTTTTTAAGCAATTGATTTTCTTTATGTAATAATATGTTTATTTATAGATCTTTTTTTATTTTTCGTCAAAGTAGTATTATAAAGGTAATATGTATATATTTTTTGGCATTGCCTTTTAAATACCTTTTATTTGACACCCATATTTTTATGATAATAAAAACAAATTATCCCTTCCTCCTTTTTTAATCTCATTTAAAAACTATATAGCCTATCATATGTTACTCTGCAACGTGAGTTGATCCAATGATATGTCATAATCATGTTACAATGTGTCAAGTCAAGCAGGTGCCAACGAAATTGCTATACGCTCGGAAAAAACCCCCTCCTTCTGATGCATTTGGGTAGTCAAGTCAATCATGCGAACGAAGAGTACTAAGGCTTTACTTTATGATTTTCGGATTTAAATAATTATTTTCCAATAAACCTCCTTTTGTACAGTATCTGTCTGAATAGATGTCTGACGTGTGTTAAAAAACAAAAGAGTGTAGTCATTGTTAATACGGACGCCGTAGAAAGTATAGTAAAGTATCTTAAATATTATTAACGATTATGTAGTGATAATGTGATGTGAAATAAATATGTAATGATAATGTAATGTGAAATAAATGTGTAGTGATGACAAGATATTTTTTTATTTGATTGAAGTAGCAAACGAGCATGCAGCACCTGATGGTAAGTGGTCGCTGCCGCCCATGGACATCTGTAATCAACTTCATACAGAACAAGGGTACCATCAGAAGTCAATCACAGATGCGTTGCTACTTCCGAGGACTATGACGGTCGCCTCATGTGAAAGTGTGCCGGCAACCACACTCTTCTATCGAAACGCAAGAAATACTTTACGCTAGGAATAGGTGTGGCGGTGGTACTTTCCAGGTCGAACTACACTGGTTCTACCACCTTGTTTTATTACATACAATAGAATATTATTTTCAACTGTACACATGACAATGATCAAGGCACCTCAGACGCGGAGTTGCGTGCGATGACGCAAGAGGACAATTACACGAGACGATTCCTTGAAGCAGTGATAACGTTAATGATGACTTGAGAGGCCACGCGAGACCATTATCAGCCTTGCGTTAAACCACAGTACTAGTATCTACAGTATTCTAACTTCTTACAAACGCACGAAACGAAACGAACGCAAGTTGTACCTACGCGCCACGATTTCGGCATGCACTCGGTACCCAACAGCTAGCGAATGTGCCGTTGTGGCGAGCGGGCGATGTGACGTTTTTTAAGCAGTGGATCTTTTTATTTAAATAATAATGTAGCGAAGAGCAGTTATAAACTATATTAGGTTGTTTTTGATTGCTTTAATTGTGCATAAACACGTCCAGTGTTAATAATTTTTATTTTGGTTGGTAAAATATTATTCAGTGTGAAATTTATAACTATTCATTTTGTACGATTTATTATTAAGTCTCTTAAATATTAAAAGAACGCGTTGTTTTTTACCTTAATCTAATGAATAAAATACATAATAAGTAAGAAATAAAGTCAAGTATACAGATGTATTAAAATACTTTAGGCGGGTAGCCCTAACGCGAACTCTCGTCCAGCGCGTCTGTAGATATAAAATTCAAGGACACGGCAGAGTTAGACTACTGTATGATATTAATACTGTGGTTAAACTGTTCAAGAAGAGTAACATTGTTAAAGTATTAAAGCATATAAAATCGACTGCTTAAAAACGATTGATTTCCTTCCTTGATGATGTAACTACATTTGATTTAAGCAGTAGATTTTTTTTGTTTTATAACAATTCATTTAACTAAAGAAATGGACATGCATACATACAGCCGCTAAAAACATTACATTATATTGTGATATAAATAATCGAAATGTGTATAAAAACACCAAATATTTTACATGTATTTATTTATATAGGTACTTATTATGCGTTAAACTCACTAGCTGCCATATATGCCACATCCTCATGTAATACTGCTAATGTAACTACCCTGCTTTATTAAATCGTAGGCACAAATTGTAACTTGTTTGTAGCTAAGTAAATGTTTGTTTTCTATACGCCTAATATTGTAATTTCAAAGAGTTTTCTCAATAAGTGAATTGTAAATTCTGAATGAGAAATAATAAAGGTCTTAAACCATAAACATATTGTGTGTTTGTTACTATTTCATACAAAAAGTACACATTAGTTTATGACCTCCATTAAATAGGATACGGAATAACGTTGTAGACGCGCCCTAAGCAGGGCGAAGCCGCGTAAACGGCCCAGTATATCACAATCTAACCTGGTTAGATCAAGGAGTTACAACTGGCTCTTCTGTTTCTAACAACGCATTTATTACAACAGCTTTAGGTAGAACCTTCCCTCCCCCCCCCCCCCCCTACATAGGCTCCTAGGCCCCTGGCCTACATCTAACTGGCATATGTAAACATGCCAAGGCGACAGTGAGCACTTATCATCAGATGAACTACATTATGATTTGCTAAATGACAGTACTATATTATGTAAAGAGAAAAGTTCCACCGTCTTCAACTCAGCGAAACCAAAGCAATTTATTACGTAAAAATATTTCCAGCACAGTTATTGCAATGTCCATAAATTTTCACCTCAACAAGCCTTGCGGACGTAACGTGTGAAACACCGTGTTAAACGCGCACAAAGACAGACAGACGGACGTCAATTCACGCCCTATTTACGCTTGTTGTTTTCGTTCGTATTATTGTATTGGAATCGTGACGCGTTGAGGAGACAATAAGTTGCGCTAATTATGAGTTTCGGAAACCGGTTCGGTTACGACTGTTAAGGACGGTAGAAGTTAGGGTTTTCATCCTTTAAAAAAATCGACGTTTTGTTAGTTGATACATAATTAGTAGTTCCAGACGTTGTTAATAGATCCATACTAATATTATAAATGTGGAAATGTGTTTGTTTGTTCCTCTTTCACCTCGCCACATAGCTATTATATGATATGGTTTATATGTTGGGAAATAGTTAGGAGGACGAAAAGTGACGTAGACCACTTTTTACCGCGTTCTCTCATTCCCATGACAATATCGACGTTTTGTTAGTTGATACATATTTAGTAGTTCCAGACGTTGCTAATAGATGGCGTTAGTAAAATTCATTTGCAAGTTCTGAATCACGCTATCAAATGCTAATGTTAGTTCCGTTTAACTGTGCGGGTGTAGCCGCGGGTAAGAGCTAGTTATTTTATAAATTGTTGCAAAATATTTATACTTTAGAAATAAGTATAGTATATATTAGCTTATTCCCGCAGCCTTGTCCACTTCGATTACGTTTACCTTAATGAGTATCTTATGTGCTAACGTCATAAATTATCTGTCTCTTAAACGACAGTCAAATCCCACCCGTAGTTACTGCGTTCGCAAATCCTCCGAATTTTTCGCCTTTATATTATTAAGTAGTGATATAATTTCGCCAATTCTCCTACCTATTTTCTGTCGCCCTTTTTTCACAGAAACAAAAGTTTCATCTAAGTTACCGATATAAGTATTTTTTTATAATATATAGCGGCAACCCTACCTGTTAACATGCCTTTTTTTTGTAAATAACCGACAAGCTATAGTTAAAACGTCCGGTAAACGGTTTTGTGTATTCGAAGCATCGAACGGACATACAGATTGGTTATTAAGCGGCCTATACAAGAATTAGGTCGAATAAAGAATTGTCCCTTTTCGAAGGGCGGTTAAGGAAACAAGTTCACGTCTACGTATTCCATGGCAGGTACTAAAATAGAAACATTGGGATTTGATTGGCCTTGTAAGTTTAGCGTTGAAGAAATTCAGTAAACTAGTCACCCGTCGCATCGGTCGAAATTCGACCATAATTTAAATTAAAAACTAAACTTCATATTGTCCAAAGTAGTGCGAATATTTCTCAAATTCAAATAAAATGTAATAATTTTCAAGTTATTTTGAACGCACCCGTTAAATATAAAAAGAGGAGTAATTAGCTACGCCGCCTTTAAAAGCAATAGCGGGTATTTTGACAAATAAACTGACATTTCTGACGTTATATGCTTTCATAGTATGACATTGAATGTTCTATTTCGTTTATTATTTATGTGTTTGTGACAAACGCACGGTAGTGTGTGTAATGTGTTTTTAGTTGATTTTATGTATGTTATATGCATTATTTGAAAAAATATTAACATTCTGCACTCCTCTACGTCCACTATAACCGTGCAAAATTTCATACTGTCCGCGGTATATTACTTAAAAATGCACTACAAGTTTTTGCTTCTCGTAAAATGCACCAAAAGTTTTTGCTTCACGTATTAATATATAGATTTCAATAGAAAATTCCTTATAAAATCGGACACCCGTTTGTGTTTAACGCCCAAAGTTTTCAGTGCAGATCGCATCAACCCATTATTGGCTCACTGCTGGGCACGGGTCTTCTCCCAGAATGAGAGAGTTTAGGCCATAGTCCACCGCGCTGGCCAAGTGCGAATTGGTGGACTTCACACACCTCCGAGAACTTTTTTTTTTAAGAACCCTCGGGTGTGTAGGTTTCCTCACGATGTTTTCCTTCACCGAAAAGCAGTGATAATTAATTTCTAATACGCACATAAATCATTGGTGCGTGCCTGGGTTTGAACCTCGGACCTCCCGATCGAGAGAGCAAGTTTCAACCATTAGGCTATCACTGCTCTGCTATCACTGCTGCTCAGTGCAGATATCGATCTCCATTTTAGCTGGAGTCACTTGAGCAAATTATTTTATGCGCGGGAATAGGTATGAAATTGGTATGATGACGTTCTTCACAAGCGAGCATCAAAAAGTTAGACCACATAAATTATGCCGTGCCTACAATAATATATAGTTGCATGCTATTGTATGCTATTGTTTCGTGTTAAAAATATTGAAATCATAAATCATTTATTACAGGAAGTTTATGTATAAAAAAATATAACTAAATCTACAGTCATATAGCTAGAGATAAAAGAGCAAAATACTTTTCGATGACTTCGAACACAAACACAAATGTTGGAGTAATTGGAGTTGTTGGGTCGGACTTTTTTTTAAGATTGAAGTAGCAATCAAGCATGTACTTGGTAACTATCGCCCTAAAACATATGTATAACAGAGAACAGAGGTTGTATCTGAAGTCAATCACAGATGAGTTGCATCTCTCTAAACCTAAGATAGTCGCCTCATATAAAATCGGCATACACACCCTTTTACCGAAGCGTAACAACATTGACTAGCGGTGTTTGAGGACAATATTATGCAAAGCCGAGATATTCCAATATATTGTTTTGTACAAGCTTTTAGATTGGTTGTGAACGGTTTGTGGGTCAACATCCTTCACCAGGGTTACACCTATTTCCTTTAGTTAATACACGAATTTCTTTGGAGAGGGTTGACATGCCGAAACGCAAAATAAGGTTTACAGATTCTGAATAAATTTCTGATCTGAAAGATGAGATAAGAGAGGGAGACTTAGACAGCTATTCCAGCATAGATTTTGAGAAAATCAACCCACTTATAGCTCTAAAAGGAGAAGATGATCGCTGCTAATCAACATATTTCATCGTAAAAAAATCTAATGTGATAGATTTCATCGCTTCGTCAGCGCATCGCTTCCTACCCACATATCCGACCAGTACCCAAAGTTCCCTCCTATGATGCATAACGCCGGATACTCGCAACGTGAACGCAATACAAATCACTTGCGTACTAACTGGCCTGACATCATGACCCTTCGTACTACGGAATAGGATTCACAATCGCGCAGCGAGCACGGTACGGTAAACGAGTTCATAGTACTCTACATAATGCACGGTGGGTTACTAGTTTTGATTTTTATTGCATCAGAACTTCTTTTTCGTGATGCAAGTAGCAGGCTGGTTTGCAGGCAACCTGGTATTCAGTGGCCAATAGAGGCCACTGACACCTGTTAGCATTGAAGTAGCAGAGCATGCGGTCAATCTGATGGTAAGCAATCACTGCCCCTGGATATGTCCAGATAGATATGTCTAACAAACTTCATATGGAACAGAGCTTCTACCTGAAGTTAATCGGAGATGTATTGCTGTTCAGTGATAGCCTAACGGTCCAAACTTGCCCTCTCGATAGGGAGGTCCGAGGTTCAAACCCAGGCACGCGCCACTGATTTATGTGCGTATTAGAAATTAATTATCACTGCTTTTCGGTGAAGGAAAACATTGTGAGGAAACCTACACACCCACACAAAAAAAAAAGTTCTCGGAGGTGTGTGAAGTCCACCAATTCGCACTTGGCCAGCGCGGTGGACTATGGCCTAAACTCTCTCATTCTGAGAGAAGACCCGTGTCCAGCAGTGGGCCAATAATGGGTTAATGAGAGAGAGAGTATTGCTGTTCCCGAGACTAAGAGGGTCGACTTACGTGAATTTAAGCCGGCAACCACAACTTTCCACCGATATGCGAGAACTGCTTCACACTAGAAATAGGTATGACGGACATACCCGGTTTAACTATATTCGTTCTATCTCCCAATAAAGTAATGGACTCGTTTGCAGTCCGCTTGGTATTCAGTGGACAATGGAACCCACTGACACTGAAACTGGACATAAGATATCCTATAACAAGCTTACAAATCACGGACTGCAAATCGTAAAAAATAAATCTGATTTGAGTCGGACTCATTCAAACCGACCGTAAGTAGCCACAGCCGCTACCCATACCAGAGATGAGACAAGAAACCTACCAAAGGTCAACCATAAAGACTAAATTAGAATCACTCGGAAAATTTTTAACCCTTACCTCATCTTTGGTATAACTCCGAAAAGTAATTATGAATCCTTACCTCACCTTTCAACCTAAAACACAGCACCAGTCAACACTGCTATTATTATTATTAAAAGTTGTTTTTAATATTTTATCTTACAATAATATATAGTTATATTTAATAATAATAGAAAAGAATGTTAACCTTTTAAAAAAATGAATAATTGTCTACGCTATCTTATTGGGTGCTACCTGTTATGATAGACGTAAGTCTGAATAAATAAATAAATAAATAAATAAATAAATAAATAAATGCTGAAATATGTCAAGCCATGGTGTCTTCGGAGTCAAATCACAAAGGTTTTGAGTACTATCAAAACTTTTCTATTAACTTATTACACCTTACGTGTTCAATATTTCTTTTGGCACGAATTTCACAATCGGGCTATTCGATCGTTTGCCAATAAAAATTCTAATAGCCTACTCGATAGATGAATCATAAGATATTTTTCGTAAAGTTGTGAATAGTTTTATCAACAAGTGGTCGAACAAACACTATCGTTGTAGAAAATAAATCATCTACCAGCCCTCTGGCATCCTCTGCTGAGTTTCCCCTAGTGGGACGTTTAGCCAATAGCCACCACGCTTGGTATACGTGTTGGTAAACGCAGTGGGTAATGATGTTACATAGACCCTACTGCACCAATTCGCACTTGGCCAGCGCGGTGGGCTATGGTCTAAACTCTTTCATTCTGAGAGAAGACCCGTGTCCAGCAGTGGATAATAATGGGTTGACGACGACTGCTCATCTGTTCAATTTTGTCCCTGAGTCACCTGCTACAACATCCATGAGAAGAAAGGGGGTATTGTATTCAAGACAGACGCTACACCGCAAGAAATCAAATGTTATCAGAAATTTTTTGAACTGTAAAAATTGTATTTGATCTCAACCATAACAATGTTTAAGTAAACCGCGCTGTCCAATAAACTCCTACCGTCACGATTCTACGGAGGCATCATAGCTCCTTATTTCTACCTCATATACACATGTGCCCTGTAAACCTTACTGTCAGATCCACGGTAAGTTTCGTAGGTTAACTTCGCAAAAAATAGCTTTTGCTAAGTTTTTACTTGTAACTTACACGAAGCATACTTTAATGGAGGCGGAGGTCAATAGTCCTTAATCATCAGTCCGATTGCAAACTTGCTTACTACATCTATAATTTTTAAAAAATCTATACATTTGTATGGAAAACATACTTTCCAATCGAACCAACCCTTGTCTCTAGTTCGATCTCAAGCTAGTCCAAAAATAACGTCAAAAATAGACTTCTACTTCTGATTGTTATCCATCGATAACAAAGATAAAGTTCAAAATGTTTTAAACCGGAAGGTAGTATCCCCGTCGTCTAGTACATAGTAACGCGCACAGCTGTAACTTCTTGTACATATGTAGCGGTTTATCGAGCGCGTCTCTTGACTGAGCTACGACACCGAATCCATGACCGATCGCCAATTAATTATTCACTCTGTGTTTCTACTGTTTAGTTTGTATTCTGAAAATCAATGCAATGGTTTCATATTTTCAAAACGCGTTAATAGTATCAGGATATTAGTGGAAATAAAACCACCTTTCACTAAACTTATTTTTTATGTGATTTCAGAAGCAAACGAGCATGCAGTTCACCTGATGGTAAGTGTTTACTGCCACCCATAGAATACACAAACGCCCAGACCCAGAAAATGGACCCTGTCTGGCCGGGAATCGAACCCGGAACCCATTGCGCGTCAGACCGGTATGGTAACTGCACTGCCACGCGGTTCGACAAATTTGTAAGAACGATGTTGCGTACAAATGTGTATGGGTGGCAGTGTAGAACAAATGTTTTATTTGAGCTCAATCAGAGGTCTTTGCTAGAGGTCTAGTCTCGAGAACTAATAAGTCGCCTTATATGAAAGTGAGGCGACAACCACACCCATCGAAACGCAAAATAGGTGTGGCGATGGTGCCTCCCTGGTGGAGTTACACGGGTTCCATGTATCTTATGTATTATAAAATACCACTACTACAACTACCGTGTAACGTGGTACATCGCTCTAAAGCTGGTATGAGAGTGACCAGGATGAAAATTGGTGGAAACAGTATGGTTCTATCTAGGAAGTACCAGCGCCTCTCCGATTTTTATCGTATATCAGTTCTTTGTTTTAAGTGGAAGAGACGGGTGCTGTGCCAGCTTTCTTAGATATGAGGTGAACATCTTCAACCTCAGGAGTAGCAAAGTATCTGAAATCCGTCTCATATGAAATGGATACAATGTTACCTGAGCGGCAGCAACCACTTACAATCAGGTAAACTGTGGAATAGATTATACAATATCGAATTTCATACATTTTTTTTCGATTCCTATCCTATTCGATTCCGATCGTAACACGTTTATGGACATTTACTATATCAGTAGAGCCAATCTATTGCCGGCATTGCTCGGGAGCCTTTTCTTCTATCTTCAAGAGCCCTACGTCACAGCGCTCTGAGAATACCTCAGAGGAAAGTTCGACCTCTCGATAATTTTACTATGCTATTGATTTGCCGAGTGCTTAGTAATCGCCTTATCACCGTCGCAAAGCATCTGGTGGCATTGATAGCCCTATCACTAATGATCTAGTGTAATGTTCAATTTCTTTATTTCCACAATCTATGTAAATTTTTTTCATTCAATCGTCTACTAATCGGAAATAAACTTGCTTCTTTAAAATACCTATTTATCTAATCATGTATTACCATTATATAGATAAATACATTATTCTTCGAAATGATACGGGTTCTTTTGAAATTGACCACGTATACTTTCCCGTCAGAGATCAAATTGAACCTCATATTAGTATCAGATTACACTAATCAAACTCGAGCCTAGAAATTTTACGCCACTGAATTAGGATGTTCTATCATCACAAATTACTAATCAGAACGACTTAATGAGTCATTGACTTCGGCAAAGGAATATACATATACGTATGTAGCATGCAGGCCGCTCCCAGTTCGACAAAAAGTAAAACAACTGCTACGCATGGAAAATGGACGCGATCACAATCATCCACACATCTCGCATCACAGGAAGTAACGGCAACGTCCCGCTCAGCACGGCATCGGCAAAAATCAAAGCGATTGCAACAGGACTGACCGACAATGGAATAACTAGCCGCTCACCTCAATCTATCATCGGGCCGGGTAAAAATAACGGGGGGCCGGAGAACGGAGAGCGTTCGGTCCGCAGCTTCACACAAACCGGGTGCAAATTCGCCACAATCACTATCAGAGAACGTTGTGGAACGTGTTAAATGCAAATCCGTCGTGCAACCAGCAAAGGCCGGGCTCGAACTACGCAGGTCCCTCCCAGGTAACCGGCACATGCGCGGTCCCGGCGCTGCTAAGAGACATGCGCGGATCGTAAGTGGTCGTACCCTAGGACACGCGGGCGCGGACGCGGACGCGAGCGAAGGGGATTCGACCGGAAACCATTTGCGTGGACACTAGTTCGTAATACCAGTCCATACGGTTGAAATTGCTGTAAACGCGTACACATAGTAAACTTGGTCTTAAACCCGCGTTTTATAGGGACAATCGCCCATCATACCATACGTTTGCAAGATCGCCTCCGCCACCGCGTAACGCGCGACATCGCGCGACATCAATATGACCAAGCACTAAGCGTGCCACCACGCGTGCGAGCGGGACGATTGCGCCGTACGAAACGCATTATGCATCGGCGCCGGCCACCGCCTTAAACGCATGGAACATTCAACCCTAATTATGTACTCGAAAACGTACGTCACTACCAACCCTCTCTTGAAATATGCATACATATTCATGTTGCAAGGCATACATATACCTAGTCTTTTATCATATCGATTATCTAACTACCAATATGTCCCATATCGATAGCCTCTACACTTTGCCCTTTGGAAATGCGAAACAAGATTATGATCACGTTTTCAATAAATATACGTGTTGTATATCTTTCTTCACCATTATAACTTCAATGTCTTTACGATTTCTATTACAACATTCCTCTATTGCAAATAATTGTTACGCAGCCTATTTCATGTCAGCTATACATATGAAATAATATCTATCTTTATACTCATTTACTAGAATAATGGAAATACTCAATAATGAACATTAATTTGAAGATGAAAGCACGCGTAGTTTGACTCCGCAAGGACGATCGACACTGGTGTATCGATGGTCCTTGCGGACCATCAATACACCAGCGGATTAATAGCCAGTACTAAGACCTGTTCTGATTTTAGTGTAGTAAAAAAGGTACTATACTCATGTCAGAAATGCAACTGGGAGTAACCCCACTTTTCTGCCACTGATTACAGATGTCCATGGGCGGGATTGAATATACCTTCAGATGGACTGCATGCTAGTTTGCTATTTCCAAATTTAAAAAAACGAGTTTTTTTGAAGTGAAACTTTAGGCGCATGAGGGTAAAATTTTTACAGATGAAACGTCACGCCGGTATGCAACGGAAGTGTCGGAAAAGAGAGAGAGAGTGATCGAGACCGATTGAGAGAGAGTAAGACAGGGCGAACGTAGCATGAGCAACTAGCCGTGGAGTGAGAGTAGGGAGCAAGCGAGTGAGAAAGATTGAGAGAAAAAGTGAGACAGAGCGAACGTCGTATCACGCCTTTTTCCCTTCCTCTTAATCTTGGAAATTTAAAGTTTTAGATTTGTATAAATATAAACAAGATTTATAAATTAGTTCGCCAAAGAAGTTTCACTTCTGACATGTGTACTTTGTACGCACGCATGTTTTTTTTTTATCTGACTGAACTAGCAAACGAGCATCCAGTCCACCTGATGGGTAAGTGGTCACTGCCGCCCATGGACATCTGTAAGCAGCTTCATATGGAACATGGGTTCCATCTCAAGTCAATCACAGATGCGTTGCTACTCCCGAGGAATATGATGGTCGCCTCGTGTCAAAGTGTGCCGGCAACCACACCTATCTAGTCTATCGAAATGCAAAAACTGCTTCACGCTATATAGGTGTGGATGTGGTACTTCCCCGGTCGAACTACACTGTTTCTACCACCTTGTAATATATTACGAATACGAACGAGCATAGATTACGAATAACACAGACAGTGTAAGACAGAGTTTATATTATCATTGATCTTTTATTAACTAAAACTGTCCAATCTACCGATTGCAAATGTTTCAGCTGAGGAAAAAGTCGTCAAGCCATAAAATTTGACGGCAGTGGTCACTTACCATCAGGTAGGTTGCATGTTTGCAAGCTAATTGGACGACTTAAAAAATCTATTACATCTTCACGTCTCTATAGCCATTTTTATTTGGCTCTTCCCTTAAATACACACGCACGCTTTCTACACCCATAGCCTCACAGTAAGATTTTCTCCTGTGTCGTGGGTACACGAATACACTAACACCCAGACCCAGAACAGGAATCTAAACTCATCATTCAGATACCTGTTTGGCCGGGAGTCGAACCCGAGACCCATTGCGCGTCAGACCGGTATGATAACCTCTGCGCCACAGTGAAATAAAAATATACCTAGGTAAACTTGTTATTTA
Source organism: Spicauda simplicius (assembly GCA_949699795.1). Classification (NCBI taxonomy): domain Eukaryota; kingdom Metazoa; phylum Arthropoda; class Insecta; order Lepidoptera; family Hesperiidae; genus Spicauda; species Spicauda simplicius. The sequence goes on along the minus strand of OX453081.1, from coordinate 1,695,121 downwards.
CCTTAAAATACGTCTACCTCTAGTACTAACACCACCTTCTAGTTAACGAGTAACACACGAAACGTCTGAACTAAATAGGCCCCCAAATGTATTAATGGCCATTTAACACGAATAACTGTTATGGCCGACTACATTTTATTTTCGTGGGGCCAATGGGCCAAGAGTGCCGAAAACGGTGAAAGTAATACCTATACAGTGTTTGCCAATATACATTTTGAAATTATTTCGTCGTCACCCCATTACTGTCTCAACGCTGAGGAAGGTTCTTCTCTTAGTGGTGCCAACCCATTATTGTCCCACGGTTGGGCACGGGTCTTCTCTCAGAATGAGAGTGGCGTGGCGTTGCGGTTACCATACCGATCTGACACGTAATGGTCCCCGGGTTCGATTCCCGGCCAGACAGGTATCTGAGTGATGAGTTTAGATTCATGTTCTGGGTCTGCGTGTTTGTGTGTTCATCTTGTGTGTGTAAACGGTACCCACGACACCGGAGAAAATCCTAGTGTGGGGCTATGCGTGTAAAAAGCGTGTTTTTTTTTAAAAGAATGCTTAGATTTTCTTAACGACATGACTAAATCTGTGCTAAGCAGGTCGATTTGATTTATACACTCAACTTATAAGCCTACAAGTAGAATGGGTTCTGTACACTCAACTAAAACGGGACCGCCAATTAGACACCTCTTTTCCCGATGAAAAAGAATTAATTAGGTTCTCCTCGCCTCCGTATGCGTGGTGACACTATAGTGCCATGAACCAGACAATCATGACTTCATTTCGGTGAATAATAATACACCTGTAGTCTTTTTTTTATAACTGATGTAGCCAACGAGCATGCAGCACACCTGATGGTAAGCGGTCACTGCTGCCCATGGACGTCTGTAATCACCTTCATACAGAACATGGGTTCCATCTGAAGTCAATCACAGATGCGTTGCTACTCCCGAGGACTATGGCCGCCTCATGTGAAAGTATGCCGGCAACTACGCCCTTCAATCGAAACGCAAGAAATGCTTCACGCTAGAAATAGGTCTGGCGGTGGTACTTCCCCGGTCGAACTACATTGGTTCTAACACCTTCAAAGTTTTAGTCTATTCACATTTTGAAAAAAAAAAAAAAAAAAAAAAACATGCGTGCGTACAAAGTACACATGTCAGAAGTGAAACTTCTTTGGCGAACTAATTTATAAATCTTGTTTATATTTATACAAATCTAAAACTTTAAATTTCCAAGATTAAGAGGAAGGGAAAAAGGCGTGATACGACGTTCGCTCTGTCTCACTTTTTCTCTCAATCTTTCTCACTCGCTTGCTCCCTACTCTCACTCCACGGCTAGTTGCTCATGCTACGTTCGCCCTGTCTTACTCTCTCTCAATCGGTCTCGATCACTCTCTCTCTCTTTTCCGACACTTCCGTTGCATACCGGCGTGACGTTTCATCTGTAAAAATTTTACCCTCATGCGCCTAAAGAAGTTTCACTTCAAAAACAACGAGCCAAGTGAATTAGAGTCTATAAAATACGAGTTTATTACCTTTACTCCAAACTATCATTGATTACGTGTCCACCCATCATTGCAATGTACATTACAAAAACTTTAAAGAAATATTGTTTTGGTTAAACGTTGTAAACTTTTATTAAGAGTAATACTTACCCCTTTAAATGACTTGCGTTCAAGATTATAACATCTTTTGATAACAGTAAACGCTTTAAATATAATCCCTAAAAAATAAATTCAGTAGTTTACGTCCGATGTGAATCACACGCACAAACAGTCAAATTTAAAAAAATGCATAGAAATTTCATTCGTGACTTAGCTTCAGTCCCCTAATCTTTTGCAAATTCATTCGACGTGTAGACACGCGGCATATTGATTTTTATTATATGTATCGAATAACACCAGTTGGTTGCAAAGCTTCAAAAATGATTCATAAGGAAGGTTATTCCACATTTCGCTCTATTATATTAATTACACTATTCAAACTTAAGATTCATTTTCTTGGAATGTTTGGAATGTAATTCGTAGAAATATATTTAAATCAAGAGGCACGATTTAATGACTCAACATTAACCAATTAATGTCGCACTGTTGAGCTAAGTTATAACGAGAGAATAAGATGGACTTGAACGAGACAGAAAAAAGAGGGAGATGAAATTCTAGCGTAAAGCCATTCTTGCGTTTCCTTAGGTGTGGATAACGGCTGACTTTTACATCGAGGCAACCAATTTAGCCCTCAGGAGTATTAACGTGTCACTGTGTCTTTAGACAGAACCCCTGTTTTATAAGTAGATTACAGATACCCATGGTCGGTAGCGACCACATGTTGACAGGTTGGCGACAATGCTCATTTTCTTCTTAGATTTATATTAAAACGAGGCGTCGTCAACCTATTATTGTCCCACTGCTGGGTACAGGTCTTCTCTCAGAATGAGAGAGTTATAGGCCATAGCCCACAGCGCTGGCCAAGTGCGCGTTGGTGGACTTCACACACCTGCGAGACCTTTTTTTTACAGAACTCTCGGGTGTGTCGAAAAGTAGTGATAATTAATTTCTAAGACGCACATAATTTTAGAAAATTCAGTAGTACGCCCCTGAGTTTGAACCTCGGACCTCCCGAGAAGGGCAAGAGGGCAAGTTTCAACCATTAGGCTTTCACTGCTCTCAAACCAGGCAGCCAAGTGCAAACCAGGCATTAATCTTTATATTCATATTTTTATACGTTTGAGACGATTTTAACGAGCTATTAGCGTTTAGTCTCAAATTAAAACGCAGTATGGGTTACGTATCCATTACCTAGCGCCTATTGAAGAAAATAAGATAAATGGAGGAAATTTATATTCATCATAAAGCTTGGTACAATCATAAACAAAACGCTACTCAATTAAATGGGTAATTATTAGACATGGAATTTCATGCACTATCAAAATCCCAAAATATGCATGCAAATATGCACTTTGAATGTTTAAATATACGGAAAATGTGCACTATCAAAAAAACCTTTGATTTTTTGAAAAACCGCTGGATTCAGAGGGCACATGGCCTAAACTGGTGCCAGTGGTGAAAGATTTATGTCCAGCAGTGGACTTTAAAGGCTGATGGCAGGATGGATGGATGAGATATCATTTCACCTACAAGAATGTACACAACTACTAACAATATTTTTATTATATAACACGTACTACGGTATGCAGTTTTAAGAAATTCTAAATTTATTTTTGCCGAAATGTTGACCCAATTGATCGGTACATGTCAAAATGTATCAATTCCGCGACAAAATTACTCACAGTCATAGCAATATTTTTTCCTTGCCACCAACAATACAAGCCTATAAATTATACCCATGGTTGCAATCACGGCAATTGTCATTCACCATCATTAAATATAAGTGACATTTTATGTTCCTGTCCCACGCAAATTATGGGTTCCTTTGTCTTTCTAATTATACAGGCTCATATTATAGTTACAATCTCATTATCTTATTTGAAACCCCATTACATAAATGATGCAGTGTATGCAATAGGCTTACGTACAAATAGATTGGTGTCACATTTTTTATGGAGTTGAAGTAGCAAACGAGCATGCAGTCTACCTGATGGTAAGTGGTTGCTGCCGCCCATGGACATATATAAGCGAACACAAATCAAACAGGAGTTATTTGTGAAGTCGATCACAGATGCATTTCTTCCCTGGGGACTAAGATGGTCACGTCATATATAAGTGAACCAGCAACCAATGAAGCGTAAAAACTGCTTTAGGTTAGTCATAGGTGTGGCGATTCTGCCATCTGGTAAAACAAAGTAAGGAGTTTCTCAATATGCGAAATGTACTCTGAACACACCACTTCCACACTTATATATGCATTAAAATCCACACTAAGCACTGTTGCGTTTTGCTCTGAAAGGTGTGGTCAAGGTTATGTCACCCTGTCCTGCCTGAGTCATTCCAACTAAGTACTCAGGTACCCCTGAGTATGGTATTTGTAGTTAACCTTAGATAACTCTATTCTTAACTGTGGTTCATTACAGGTGTCAACGGGTCCACTGACACCCATTTACCATTTGCTGGATTGCGACCTCATTTGTGACATCACATATATTTGCAAACAATAGTTTGGAAGACTTGTAATAGATAATTATACATATTTGATGATTTTTTATTGCTTTGTATCTTTATTTTAAATCCCACTTAACCAGAACTACTAGATTTAATGTAAAGTATAAGAACTATATAAAGGTTGCCATGCCAAGCAATCCTTGTTTATATTCATTATTATATGCTTTGCATTTTTCAATGTACACAACAAATCAGTTATGATAATAATGCCAATGAGAAAAATAACAGATAACATACTTGAGATATATTTTTTGCTTTCATTTGTATTATTTTCCTGTTTGTTGAAACTAACCTTCTGTTTATATTTAAAAAATGATAAACAGAATTAGTGCCTATTGTTTTGGAGCATTCGTTTAATTTTATTTTATTAATGAGTCCATACAACAATCATGATTCAGCTTCTATAGGTAGAAAGCTTTGTAGTTTACTCAAGAAGCATCACCTTATGAGTGGTGTGGTGGGGTCGCTAAACCTACCTACTCTTTCACCTACCTTCTTGCAACTTGACTACCAAAAATAAAAGCTTTTTTTTACGAGAGGGAAACCTTCAAAAGGTATCCGAAGTCGTGGGAGCGACGCGGGTTATGTGGAATTTTTACCGCACTAAAAACCCCCCAATTGCCGTCTTCAGAACGGGGTGGAGGACTCCGGAATCTCCAACGTAACACAGCCGGAGTCTTCCGAGCGCGATGCCCCTTTCGGGCTCTTCCCTGGTGAGCGTGAAACGCTCTCCGTACCTTCTGGTCTTTACGGCGGCATGCGACCACACATGCCGCCGTCCATCCCGGGGTTGCTTGGCCGGACGGTTCAAGCTCCCACTCTTCCCGCCCTCAAACCCGGAAGCCCCTTTTAGTCGCCTCTTACGACAGGCTGAGGCTTACGGTCCCCTCTGCCTGTCATAATCTAATCCTACATTGATTATAATAAACCTGAAAATTAACTATAAATTTAATAAAAAAGTGTCCATGAGTGGCGGTGATCACCCACATTTAAGAGAATTGCACTTTTGTTAGTTACTTTTATTTTATTTTAACAAATCCATTATCAGTTTCCATACTATTAATTAAAGATATTGTATGATTTGTTATCTTATTATATAAGTCGACTATCAATTATTGGGTAAAACAAAAAATAGTTTTGTATACCTAGCATTGTTATTCTTATTTCTGAGGTAAAACCACTGATTATACTGATAAATAAAAACTACCATACCGTTAATTACAAGCGTAATGCACAAAAACCCGTATTGCCATAAATAGAACTGTTAACACATCCATCATGCTACGACAGAAAGTCAGTCAATGCTGGCATTTCACTCATTTACATATGTTACCCTGCCATTACATGTCTGCGTATGGTAATGAAGGCAATCATGTGTTGAGGAAACAATGGTACACTCGACATGGAAATAACATACAATTTGTTTATACATTATCAGCTTAAATAAATTAAATAAAAGCATCTACCATGTGATCATATATAACAGCCTCTGCCTAAAGTAATTTTTATAGAAATTATGTAGCCAAAGGAAAAGTCAATCCACCCGATTATAAGCAGTAACTCCATTATTTACCATCTTTATAAAGAACTAGCCGACCCGTGCCCACTTCGTTGAGTGTTAATTATATTTTGTTCAATCGTAATAAGATATAACCTTATAGCACTCCTAAATAGTGTAGCTTTTTTTTTTATAATTTAACCTAACGATAAGGCAGACGGGCTACCTGATGGAAAGTAGTCACCGTCGCCTGTGGACATTCGCAACACCAGAGGAGTCGCCAATGCATCGCCGGCTTTGTAGGAGAGCTCTTTTCGCACCTTTCTTGAAGATTTTCTATCGTCAGCTATCTGAATTTGAAAGAATTTTCATGATCGTTTCGGTGTTTCTGAAGATTGCCCCTTATAAACAAACAAACTTACAAACTTTACCTCTTTACACAGAGGTTTGGCCTGAAGCTGATAAAAGATATAAATCTAACTCCTGAATATTAGTAGTAGGTAGTAAGTAGTAGGTAGTAAGTAGTAAGTAGTAGTAGTGGTAGTAAGATCGACACTGTTCAACTAAAATACAAGGACTGTTTCACTTAAAGAATAGGTGTAACAATGGTCTCCAATGCATTATTCGGTCTACAATGTTATTGTACAAGTTCTAGTATTATTTTCATTTTCTAGTAGAAAATAAGAATGAGAATCTTTAATAAACCCTATTTATGGTAAGTGCTTTTTGAGATTGGATATAGATACATTGCTAATTGTAAGGATTAAGGTGGTACACTTCTTGTGTTACTTAAAACCTTAAAACAAAAGCTATACCAATATAAATATTTCTATATGATTCATGCTGTGGATTTGCATACAAAAAGGATTTTGACATAAAACAAATATATTCATTTGTCATCATATAAAATGATGAATGAATCATGACTCTTAAATACTAAAAAAAATGTTTAATGCATTAATATGCAATATCACACAACCATAAAGTTGGAAAAACCTTATATTGATGTAGTATCAGCAGTTTGTATCATATTTCAACCTGTCATTAGATATGGCAATATAATTATGTTCTTACACCTGGGTGCAATAGAACTTTAATAATAAAATATGCCTACTTCTACTTCGTAACACCATATTTATTTAACAGATCACATATCTCAAGATGTTATCATTATAAAAAATTTTTGAAAATATAAGCCTTGAGAATAGGTAGTTTAGAGTATCCTTTTTGACAATTCTAGTGGTACTACCAACACTTATCTGCCTAATAGCATTGTTAGTGACATTGCTGTATTCTAAGTTTGAAAGATGTGGTAAGGAAAATATATATCCCAGGCATTCAGCTCGACCCTGTACTTCAAGGATAAGAATAGGGCTACGGCATCCTCTGCATGTCATAAGAGACGACTAAAAGTGGCTTCCGGGGTTGTAGGCCAGCTGCCCATTTTTAGGGGAATCTGATGAGGCAACGCGCCCAGAGGATTCCAGTTGCGTTCCTTTAGAAACTCCAGAGTCCTCTTTGTAGCGCCGAGGGGGGCCACCGGGAGGAATTTTAGAGCGGTAAAAATTACACATAAACCCCGCGTCGCTCCTACGGCGTCGGGTACATTTTGAAGGTGTCCCGAGAACAAAAAGAGGCATTCACAGTTAGTCCTCAGAGGTAGCAAGCATCTTTGATTAACTTCAGAATTCAAATCATTGATCAATCACCTGGTATTGATCACAGATATCCATGGTCAACAGTGGCCACTTACCATCAGGTCTACAGCACACTCACTACAATAAAAAAGAAATAAGACATAGTAATGGTTTGACACTTAAAAGTAAAGAACTCCACAATTCATTCCTTACATGTTGTGGAATTTGCCGTGGGTCAATTTCATTGACCTTGCAAACACTTCTTCTGCCTTATCAAATGGCACAGTTCTTGGATGCGACATATTGTAACTTAGTCCACAGTTCACAAGGTATACTCATTAAAACATTCCATAACATAAGTGACTATCAGTAATCTGTTACTCAAGGGGACATAAACATTTGTGAAAATTGAAACCAAACAAAGTCTAAACTCTAATTTGAAGTTAATAGTAGATGAAAAGTATTAGAAACAGTAGGGAGGGCCTAATGACACACCCATTTGTATTATGAAGCAGTTCTTATGTTAATGAAAAGGTCTAGATACTGGTTGACTTAGTAAACCTTAATCTATGGGAGTGTCAAGCCATCTGTAATCAGCTTCTAGTTGAATCTCCATTCTGCATAAAGTTGCTTTCAGATGTTCATAAACATTAATAAGCATGTACCCTCAGATGGACTGCATCATCTCTACCACTTGAGCATTACTCTTTCTCACTAACATCAATCCATTATTAGCCCACGGCTGGGCATGGGTCTTCTCTCAGAATATGAGGACTTTTTCTTTTTTTGCGTGAGAAGAACTCTCGGGTGTGTAGGTTTTCTCACGATGTTTTCCTTCACCGAAAAGCAGTGACAATTAATTTCGAATACGCACATAAATCAGTGGTCTGGTTTGAACCTTGGACCTTCCGATCGAAAGGGCTATCAATACTCATATAAACATTACTATAAAGAGTCAGAGCAGCTTGTCTGTCGTAAAACACAAGGTTTTGACTTTTGACCCAAAAATTAACAAATAAAACATAAAAGGCATAAGGCATTAAAGCATAGGTCCATTGAAATGTTAAGCTTAATGTGGCAAATTCACGTGCACTTAAGATAACCATCTTAGTGTATTATGCCTAAAATAAGCTGAATCTTTAAGGACATCTTAGAGAATGATTATACTAGCTGTTACCCACAACTTTGAATGCACGGATTATAACATATTTTGCCTTAATGGCTCTATGCAATAAATATCTGATTGCCAGTGTTATTTCAGAAGACAAAATATAATAATTTATGTATAAGTAAATAAAGTTGTTCCAGCATAAATATGTTATGTATATGTAAAAGGCTACAATGGTAGTAAACGAGCATACAGTCCTGCAATAGCAAAATTAAAAGCGGATTAAAATTAAAAGAATTCAAAAACCGCCTAGTGAGTGAGTAAGTACCCATTAAGTATTAAAATGTGTCAATTCCGCTATAATATTAGTCCAAAATCTTTACTAACTACTAAGAGTCTGTTATATTACAACAAAACAATAATTGTTTACATTAATGCCCATATTTTTTAAGTATATTGAAAGTTATGGCCGAAACTGAAAACCTGAGTGTCCAACATACACTACAATGTATGGGCAATAACATAAACGACTATGGTGTTGATGAAATATTAAACTCATCCTAAGGGTACAAGTGCTTTGTCACTCCTGAGAAATGTTGACCTTACGTGAAACTTAACCAGTGTTCACACCCTGTAAAAAAAACCGCAGTAACTCATCCCCGATCCATTCATACTTTTATATTTATTACTATGCAATAAAACTCCATATATTACTTAAAAAAGAACTTAAAACGCGTTCTACACTCATAGCCTCACACTAGGATTTTCTCCTGTGTCGTGGTTACCATGGACACACACAAAGACGAATACACAAACACCCAGACCCAGAACAAGAATCTAAACTCATCATTCAGATACCTGTCTGTCCGGGAATCGAACCCGGGACCCACTGCGTGTCAGACCGGTACGGTAACCGCTGCACCACGCGGGTCGTCAAATAACTGAAACCTACCTACCCTACCTGAAGCCAACTACAGTATCTTTACTAAGAGTTTATTATATTTCCACAGAACATTCATACTTGTGCTAACAACTAGATGGCGCTCAGTAGTAATGTAGGTTTTACTGCTTCTTTAGTTTTCATATGATAATACATAAGCTAATTTTAAAATAGGTGAGGCAAACTTGTTCCTTTCTTCCAGATGACAGATTATAAACAAAAATATACAAAAACAACTGTTGTTGTTATCTTAATCATAATGATACATCATACAACATACGGGATAGAATAACACAAGACAACAGATAATATTCTTAACATACAAATATATAATAAACATCTGCTACCAAGGAATTAAACAAAATATCCCAACCAAACAATGAGCAGATAGAAACGGAAGCAGCACAAAAAACAGCAGATGTTACACACCTGTACAGGTAGGGTGTTTCAAATGTGAATATTGTCTATTTTAATTAAAAGTAAATCCATTTTCTTCAAATTAGCAATTCTAATTACAGTTTCCAAATGACCTTTCATGCAATTTTTATTATTATTCAAAAGTGTTCAGTAGTTTTAAGTTAATTGACCATCACAATTAACTATAAAAATATGAAATATCTTTAATACCAAGGTTTTCAGTATCTTAGGCTTAATTAAATATTGGTGTTTAATTTGTTTTATTATATTTTACTGTTATTAACTATAATTTAATCATGTGATAAAACTGTTCTTAATTGGAATAGAAATTATTCAAATATTTATCCTTCTTACAGAATGGTATATGGTAGTAATTAAAAATTTAATGTTATTAACATTTTTCCTCGTATTAAAGTTCGTAAAAACAGCTGTAAATCTATTTTCAAATAAGAACATGACCAATCCTACACAGAAGTGGCCATGTGTGTGAAGTTCGCAAAAACATGTAACGCAAATCGATATGGGCATTCTCAAGCAAACACACACTAATAAATAGTTTTCCACGCATTTTCCACGTTATATAAGTGGTTATTATATCCACAAAACAAATTACGGAGTAGTTACAACACTTACAAGTGAGACTGACTTACTGAGTCACTACTTCGGCTATTATTCAGGTTTTTCCCAAACGAAAACCTCTGGAAAACCGGGATAATAGCCGAACCCGCCCATAGCGAGGGGTACTACAACACATTGATAAGACAAACAGACAAATCGATGATCCGCCGTCTAGCAACAGGACGGTTTCTTGCTATACATGTATATATATACAACATACTATAACGTCTGTACCGACGAAATTACCACATCCTGAACCAAAATATGATTCAAAGCGTGCCTACCGCTTTAATAACGATATACTCAATTGATTTTGTCATGTAATATTAAACCAATACCTAGGGTGTAGCACGCACATTTAACACCGGCTACCATTATTTCAGCCACATTTCTAAACGCCCACAATGTAATAACACGTCGCTTAAACGATCACTAATCTCATTAATCAAGCGATAAAGCAGCGAAAAAGCATAGAACAGTAATAAATGATACGAACTTTACCCGATCAGCAACTCCTCGGCAAATCCTACAGTGGTTTTCGGGCGCGTCCTACACCACCATTAAGACTGGATCTTATCCTTTTGGCACATTTTGTATCCTTTTAACGTCACTACACTGAACAATAGATTTATTCACTCGTTTTCAACACGAAATCTACAACCATTTAGATTTTCATACACCTTCTTGATCCGATTCTAGGCACTGAGCCACCATTTGCAAATTGCGTCAAAGTTCCTTCGTTCTGATTGGACGGAGCTGCGCTAATGTAGTACGGTTCTGTGTCGCCCTCTGAACGAGGATCGAAGAACTATAAAAACTGCCAAGTGAAAATCAGTTTAATTCCTCCACAATACATTCCAACTTGATGTTTGTTAGTTGTTCATAAGTTCTTATGGAACAAAATCAAAAGGGTGCGGTATGGGAGCTGTGAGAACCCCGTATCGTGACGTCAAACTGGGCGTGAAATGCTAAAGGCGGGTTATTTGAAAAAAAATATTGATTGAAAATGATAAAATGAAATTGATACTAAAATGTGTTGTTACTTTTGTTATTTGTATATCTAAAATGTTCACATTGTCATTTAATTGTTATACCTAAATTTGTAAAGTATTTTAAGGCTTCACAATATTAAATATCGTTTTTTTTTTTAAATCAGCAAACTACTCTACAGCGCGGTATCCCCGCTCTTACTATCGTAACACCTTGCACACTTGGTAGAAAGAAAGAAAGGTTAAAATATAGTTTACTTTTTTTACTTCTTTAAAAAATATTATTAAACTGCACAATTTTTATTAATGATACGAATCCCAATAAGTTCATGTACTTTGAAATGTTAATAGTATTATTTCCAAATTAAATTTACGCAGGTAATATTAATATTGTGTTGATAGAGAACTTCCAAGACTGAAGTTGTTTTGTTTTTTTTAGTCGATTCGATATTTTCATATGACAAAGTTTGTGTTATTTTTTCGTAAGTACAATAACGGTGACAGATGATTTTGCAAATCATTTATTAGAAAGTAACTTCTACTGTAGATGTCAGTAATTAACCCCAGTAACGTAGTCCTGAAATCAAGTAATCAACGCATTAGTATTTAATCTCAGACTGAAGTGTAATCTATGTTGGTCTAATCAAAAATACGCCAAGGCTGTTTCGCTATCCATACCATTCAAGGGATTGCCTGACGTTCGCTGCTTATATTCTATCAAAATACATTTACCAACAATAAAAAATAGTATTGGCTTTGATATTACTGAAGGCGAGTGGCTGGAAGTTTAGTGTATAGGAGTTATAATAATTTTGATGATAACATGTATGTAATAGTTTCTTCCTATAATTCCTCAGTTAAATACTATGTGCGAACTATGTTAGTGATTTGGTTTATATTTGATTATTTGTTAATATAGTTTCGCTATAAAAACTTAAATAACAGACGGTTGTACAACCAAAGTTTCTTAGATCTGTTTGCTCAACTAATTGTCTGTGGATTTTGCTACTGTGTAAAAAGACCCTAGTTCTTTTATCTCAAAAAAATTTCATAAAACTTAAAATTATAAAGGCATAGAAACTTTTAAAATACAAGTAATACATAGGACACACAACGATGATTAATTTATTAACTCCCTTTCAAAAAAATAAAGTGGCTTTTTATCTTGCTTATGTGGCTTATTTTTATTAATGGTCACCGCTGTACCTTTGGTTTTGGTAATAATAAGGAAGATGTTTCTTAAATTAAAATATTTAGCCTTGAGATCACTATGTACTCTATTATAGTCTTTATTATTGTTATTTATTTTTTTTACAAACGATTTATATAATCTGTTCTGCTGACAACACCGACAGTCACTGACAGATGACAGGGCAGTAGTTTTTACGCCAGTTTGCGGATTTGTCGCGTTGTACGGTATTTGTTTGTTATTGTGCGGTAAGAAAAACAATATACGATTGTCTAGTTGTTACATAAATACACTGCCGAGTGCATTTACTGTAAGAATTTTTATCTGTAATATCAGTGTTTTTCTTAAACTTAAGACATCTCAGAACTGTGATTTTATTATAGTTAAACGTTTTGTAGATGTTATTGTTTTTTATCTGTTATCTATTTGGCATCCTCTCAAGGATTTCCAGAGACTTCTCTTGGTAAGTTATTAAATTAAAAATATGGTGCTTAAGTCTATTGTGCGAATATGCAATTTAAATTTTAGAAGGCCACAAGAACGTTTTATTTATTACAATCTTCGATTGAATGCGTACAGGTGATATGAATTTTTAATTTTCCAAATGTAAACGTACCTTGAAAATGATTCATTCTATCGCCATAAGTGATAGTAGTTCTAATATATATTTGACTTTTTTCTTAGTACCACTAAATACATTTTAAAGGTGTAAAAGAAAACAATTTTGATATCACTACATAGTATAAAACAAAGTCGTTTCGCGCTGTCTATCTCTATGTATGCTTATATCTTTAAATCTACGCCACGGATTTTAATGCAGTCTTTTTTAATAAATCAAGTGATTCGAGAGGAAGGTTTATATGTATAGTACATGTACAATATAGTGGAGGAACACTAATAATCTTATGCGGAACGAAGTTCGCCGGGTCAAATAAGGACTAAATAATCTTGGACTTATTTATAAATCTCTTTGAATAGGTATATATATAGGTCTTATGATCTAGGATTTCCTCTTTTTAGCCTTAGATTATTTATTTTATATCTCATCTGTTGAAAGAAAATTTATTAAATTTTTTTTCTTATTGGAAACTTATTAGATTTGCATTATCTTTTCTATATACTTTCTGTTTTGGTATCCTGTTTATGTTTTCTTTTAGCCAATTCTATAGATTTGTTTTGAATTTTTCTAAACAAACTGCTGATCTTATTAAGACCATGGAGATGAAACCATTTTTAATAAGTTGATATTAACTGTATTTAATTTTTATATGAATGCTTTCTGCTTTGTAGTACCATATTTGGGGGTGGCGGGGGGTATCCATCCTCAGCGTTGAGAGGAGAACTCTGGGATCTCCAAAAGTACACAACCAGAGCCTTCTGAGTGCGATACCCCTTTCTGGCTCTTCGCTAACTAATAATATAAATACTACTCAAATACCTAAATGTTATCTATAATAGTCAATTTATTTTTTTATGTTAATATATCTTAATGCTAAATAATCATTAGTACATTAATAACATTCACCTAAAATCCATAATGACGTATTTTTTTAAACTCTATATATGTCAATTGATTTAATGGTCTGGAGGAGCAATTAAACCATCTCAGTTTAAACCAATAGAAAATCCGAATTGGACTTTCAAACTATTCTCATTGTCTCAATCAGTTAATTAAAACTACCTGTATAAACAGTGGGCTGTTTAATTTTTACCTATCTCTCTTGCGAAATTTACAATTTTGAGTTAAGTTATTATCAATTGGTATATTGTAAGAAAAGAAGTAAATATGGATGGGTTCAAGGACTCATATTGCTTCCTTGTTTAGTCAATGTTCATGTGACTAATTGAAGAACAAAGATCCGTTGAAGGTCTTCGCCCATAATTACTCATCAGACATTGATAGTTTAGGACTGTATGTGATATGCCATTGTTGTAAGGATGATAAATATTTGTTGGTAAATATTGAATATGCATGTTTTTTTTGGTTTGTAAGACATAATTTTATTTTGTGTTATTAATTATCTTAATAATTATATGTGAAGCAAAAACTTTTAAGATACTTGGCACAGATGGAGGAATATGAAATTACGCATGGTTATAGTTGATGTAGAGAAGGATTACGCTTTGCTATATTTTTTTTCAAATAATGCATTTAACATTTGACATTTAACATAGGTACATAAAATCAACTAAAACCACGTTGCACAAACTACCTTGCATTTGACATAAACACATACATAATAAACGACATAGAAAATTCAATGTCTTACTATGAAAACACAAGGTCAAAAATGTCAGATGTCTTTGTCAAAATACCCGCTATTGCTTTTAAATGCAGCTTAGCTAATTACACCTCACCTTTAACGGGTGCGTTCAAAATAGCTTAAAAATTATACTTAACTAGGTATTTATTTGAATTTGAGAAATATTCGTACTACTTTGGACAGTATGAAGTTTAGTTTTATAATTTAAATTACGGTCGAATTTCGACCGTTGCGACGGGTGGCTAGTCAATTGAAAAGCATCACTCCCATTCTTCCCGTGTATGTCGTGCAAAGCAACTGACATGCGCCATTCAGAAGATTGGCAACAGCGTCCAGTGTAACAAGAACTCCCAATGTAGTTACTAACGCATGCCATATGTGGTGACAATTAGCAAAAGCCATAAGATGAGGTCTCTATGCCCATAGTGTTAATTACACATCCAGGTCTGCTATGGAAAGTAAGTACTATTAATATTGCAAAATTCATGTTTTCTATATATTGCTATGTCAAGAGCGAGTATTACATACCTATATTTTCAGTAGGAGCACAATTCACATGACCCGCCATTTCGCCAAATATCATCACATTGTTCGGGTCGAGACGATAATTTACCTAATGTCGCAAGTGGCTTTAAATGTAACTTTCGTAACTTTAAATGTAGCTTTTTTTATGATATGTAACATTTCATTTTATCTGACTGAAATAGCAAACGACCTGCAGTCCACCTGATGGTTAGTGGTCACTGCCGCCCATGGATGCCTGTAATTTACTTAAAACTGAACATGGGTTCCATTTGAAGTCTATCACAGATGCGTTGCTACTCTCGAGGACTACGATGGTCGCTTAATGTGAAAGTGTGACGGCAATCACACCCTTCCAACGACACGCAAGATATGCTTCACGCTAGAAATAGGTGTGGCGTGGTACTTTCACGGTCGAACTACACTGGTTCTGCCACCTTAAATTCGAAAAAAATATGAGCATTTTAGGGGTGGTATAGATAGATAGGAAAACGAAAGGGATATGTGGATTAATCCCATAGGAATGCTAAGAAATTCTTACAATAGTATGAGCGAAATTCATACACAAAATACATGTCGGCGCGACACCGCGTATTTATAAAAAAAACGTCGCCGAAAATAATTATTTTAGAGAGTTTAAAGATCGAAAATTGTTTGTTTATTAAACTAGCAATATTTAGTGATTTTTAGAATTGTAATTTAGTTTACCCTCGATAAATTTGTTATTGTCACCTCACCAAACATTGTTATAAAAAGGCGAGCGCCTGTCGGTAGAAAAAGATTCTTGTTTAACCGTCGAAGCGATTGGACCTCCTCAACTGTGAATAAATCGAAGAAGTTTACTCCTGTGTTTTACTTGAAATCTTCAAGAAGGGACAGTAATGAAGACTCCTGGCCATCCTGACGTCATCACATTTCACGCTATCACTTCGTTATACATAATATATAACCTCCTTCAGAACTTGGGTAAATTTATAAAATCTTTAGTGTTTGGAGATTCCTTATACATTTAGAATGAAATAATAATGTATAGGTAAGGTTTTTTAAGATTACCGTTTTCCTGTTCTATTCCACTTAGTTTTCAACAGTCGATTACTTTGTGTGGTTTTTTTTTTGGGTATAGATGACTAAAGAATACCGAAATAATATATTTTTTCGTTCGAGAGTTCAATTTCACATTACAGTTACATAAGCGTTGTTCAAACCCCCCTTCTTCTGTATCGCATCGTAAAGTATGAGAAGACACCCCCCCTCCCCCATACATAAATCGTTATATAATACTTCCACATATCTCCTAGGTCTGATATTGCCTGGATGGATCAAAGTGGAACCGTATTTTTTTCTTGGATATACGACGCTAAGGAAGTCCATCGCGAATTTTAGTATTTCTACGAAGCTAAAGTTTTTCCTTTTTAAATGTTCTGTTTAATGATACTCAAACTCCATTGAAACGTAACAAACACTAAGGATTTTTTCGTTTTTCGTCCACAAACACTCATAAGCCAATAAGTGTTTGTCACTTTATAAAAATAAAGTTGTTACGAGGTTAAAAATTAGTTTGTTACGAGGCTGTGTGCTTGCATACTTGTATTTTTCTAAATGATTGTTACTTAACTTACTACATAGTATAAAAAAGTCGCTTCAGGTCTGTCCCTGTGTATGCTTAGATCTTTAAAACTACGCTACGGATTTTTATGGAGTTTTTTTTTTAGATAGAGTGATTCAAGAGGAAGGTTTTTATGTATAATACATGCATAATATAGTGGAGGAGCACTGATAATTTTAGATGTTTTGACTTTTAGGCGGAACGAAGTTCGACGGGTCAACTAGTTTTGAATAATTTAGAAATATGCTCCCGAGGTTCTTACCTTTAATTTCAATTTATATTTCTGCCAGGTGGTGGAGCGAGAATGGATCTACCGGGAGGTACTACCGCCACACCTATTTCTATCGGGAAGAAGTTCTTGCGTTTCGCTCGAAGGGTGTGGTTGCCGGGTCACTTACATTCAGGCGAAGTCAAGCTAATTACTAATGTTTAGGGTTACATCATTATTATATATCGCACGGTGACGTGCGATATATAATACAAGAGTGATACTTACGTAACTGTTACAATGTTTCCAAAATTGACAAAATATATTGCACTAGCAGAATCCGCGTCTTCGTTCTCGCGAACCATAATCTAATAATTATCAGACCAGTGGTTCCTAACCGTTTGGTGACGTAGGACCATTTGGCAAAATATCTGTCGACCCATGGACCATCGGTATGAAGGTGTAATTTAAGATAAAAATAAATCTGAAAATTAATATGGGGTTATTATTTTTTTAATAAAACACGCGTACGTTGTTGTTGAAACAAACAATATTTAATGTGCTTTCTATATACTCTTTACTAATTCCTGATCCTTGGTTTCGTCACGCCTCGTCCCTGTAGTTCCGGGATCAGAATAGGGCTACGGCATCCCCTGCCTGTCGTAAGAGGCGACTAAAAGGGGCTTCCGGGGTTGCAGGCGGCTAGAGTGGGAGCTCGAACCGTTTGGTCAGGCGATCCCGGGAAGGACGGCGGTATATGTGGTCGCATACCGTCGTAAAGACAAGACGGAGCGGTGGGCCCAGCCACCCATCTGGGTGGGGCAACGCGCTCAGAGGATTCCGGTTGCGGTCGGACCGAGTACCTGGAGTCCTCTTTATAGCGCCGAGAACGGCCACCGGGGGGGTTTTAGTGCGGTAAAAATCCCACATAACGCCGCGTCGCTCCCACGGCGTCGGGTACCTTTTGAAGGTTTCCCCCTCGAGAACAAAAAAAAAATGGTTCAGTCACGGCTGTTCGCTACTTGACTGTCATTGCGTTGACTTCTTATATAACAATATTTTTTGGATGGTTTCTTGGACCACTTCGGGTGCTTCCTGGGATCAGTGGTCCGCAGACCACCGGTTGGGATCCACTGTATTAGACTTAAGATCCATTGCTGGACATTCTTCCTCCCCGTTTTGTCAACAGACACTAATATATTAAACACCAAAGCCAAATACTAAGTTTAATTGAGCTTGCATAAATTGGGCGGATTTCTGAAAATACTTTCAACCGCTTTACCCCTTAGGGGTGAATTTTTCCAAAATGGTTAAAAAAGGTTTTTCTTTTTTCAAACCCGAAATACAAACATTAAGTTTCATTAATTTACTATCAAAATTAGCGTTCTTTCATACAGACCTGCCACTGATTATATATGACTCATATTTAGGTCTTTACATCTAAATATAATGTAATGTACCTTATATGTAAAATTGGGCGGATTTCTGAAAATACTTTCAACCGCAATTTTACCCCTTAGGAGTTAATTTTCCAAAAATGGTGAAAAAGATTTATTATACATATTATCAAACCCGAAAAACAAACATTAAGTTTCATTAATTTACTATCAAAATTAGCGTTCTTTCATACAAACCTTTCACTGAGTATATGTCACTGTTAATTAGGTACCTTACGTGTATATTTCAAAAAATAGTTTTGATGGCCATAGCGATAAAATTTTTAGCTTTTCGCCTGCGTTCAACCCGGTCACTTGCGGAAGACATTAAAATTTCATTCATCCGTCCATTGTCTGTAAAGCAAAATAAAAAAAACGTTCGCATGCCCTTCATCTCGTTAAATGTCGAATTAATCATTTACCGCTCAGTTAACTTTAACTGTGAAGTCATATACTCGTATTAAGGTGCATATACAATTGTCATATCTATCAAATAGTTTAGTAGTTTTGTGCTTGTACAGTTTAGACAATGTTAATGCGTATACAGTGTTTTTGAAGTGAAACTTCTTTATCGGGGTTGGAAAAAAATTTAGTGTAACATTTTTTCGTTACGCGCCATCTTTTTCTGTTACGCGCCATCTTTTTCTGTTACGCGCCATCTTTTTTTTCCGTTACGCGCCATCTTTTTCTTATCCCTACCACGCGTGATATTAGATAGATGATTATAGATTAGATTATTAGATAAAGTTTAATAAAAGGCGTTTATTAAACTTTATCTAATTTAACTTTATTTAACCAATTTCTGTAAAGTTGCATATAGTAAATTATTTTTTGAAAAATAACGTCATAAAGAAGTTTCACTTCTTACGAGTGTACGCTAGTACACGCACACATTTTTTTTTTTGCTTTTCGAGAGTGAAATCTTCAGAAGGTACCCAACGCCGTGAGAGCGATGCCTGGTAATGTGGCATTACCGCACTACAACCCCTCCTTCACTGTCGCAATCAAATTTCAAAACCCGGAAACAAAATTTAAAACATTTTCACACAAAATCACCATAAATAAAAAAGAGAGTCAAAGAGATAACCAAAGCATACAAATAAATATTAACATATTGAAAATCAAAACTGACTTGGGTCGCCCGTATCCGTTAGCGAGGGTCCAAGTCTGAATAAATAGATACAAAAAAACCTTCCCCGGGGGGCCGTTTTCGGTTTTTGCAAATATGACTTCGGGATATCCAGAAAAACGCAATGATAACATAATAAAATAAATCTATAAATGGGCTCGCGTACATACATATGATTTTTTTTATAGACAATAGTACAAAACTTTTTATGCGCGACTCCGATTCGCATTTTGTGGGTTTTTTTGTGCAACTACCTACGTTGTTTGCTTTATACGTTTCTATATACTTCAAGAATACTCCATGTACTACTAAAAGTTGTGTATGTGGGTTTATTTCTGTTATTGTCATATTTAATTTCTGATCGCACGTGACATTATTTTTTTTGTTGGAAGTAATTTAAGACATGTGTTAATGTTTAAGGTATATTTCGTTGATTGTGCGTCATAGCACTTAATTAAAGATCTGATGATCTCATGATAAATACCTATAAAAGGTATACCTTTCTATACTTGTCTGGTATAAAATTGTACATTAATTTGTCTTATCGAGACAAATTAATGTACAATTTTATATTTAAGTATTTATATGATATTTTTGATGTGGTTAAGAATTTATATAATTTACTAGCTTTTACCCGCGGCTTCGCTCACGTGGAAGCACTTAAATAAATATCAAAGACCATTTCAAACCAAACTGAAATATTATGTAATATTTAAAAATACTACGTCTTCTTTTTCTTTTTTTGTAAAAATCAATGGTTGCCTGTATGTATTCCATAGAATCGTAAGTTAGTCATTTGATCATGTGATGATCTTTAGCAAAGTTGTTATTCACGAGCTCGCGAAGGTTTCTGGTGTATTTTTTTGTGATATCGTAGCTACGCGCGTAGGGTAGCTATAGCTTGTATAAAATAATTTTAAATAATTTCATCAATGAATATCCTATGTCTCTTCCAATACGTCTTTGAATATGTGTGTAAAGTTTCATGGTAATCGGTTGAGTAGTTTTAGCGTAAGCGTAACAAACCAACTTACATTTTTTTATTAATCAAATGTTTATTGACCATAAAAAACAGAATAATGCGGTCTTAACGCGTAATAGCATTTTCTACCAGTCAGTAAGGAAGTGCAGAAAAAATTGACCGCGGTGCCAAAATAAGAAATGAGCACAAAAGATAAGAACATACATTTATAATATTATAAGTAGGGACATTTTTCTTATACTTGTAACACATTCGTTGTTATGTCTGTCTGTTTTGCCATATTTTGGGAGCGAAGTAAGGACCGAAATCATTAAAACGTCATAGACTAGACTAGCTCAGGCTTCATCAACATATCATTAGTTCTGTTTCCAAATAAAAAATCCTAAAGCAATCAAAATATAAACGTTATGTTGATGGTCTGTCCGTAATCGCCGAGTTGCGTGTCCCCGGTACTTCCGGGGCGTCAAGTTTCACGGATCTATGGTTTCTTACCTTTTTTTTTGTTCTCGAGGGGGAAACCTTCTAAAGGTACCCGACGCCGTGGGAGCGACGCAGGGTTATGTGGGATTTTTACCGCACTAAAACCCCCCCGGTAGCCGTCCTCGGCGCTGAAAAGGAGGACTCCGGGATCTCGAAACGACTTCAACCGGAATCTTCCGAGCGCGCTGCCTCTTCGGGCTCCCGGATGGGCGGCTGGGCCCACCGCAACGTCTAGTCTTTACGACGGTATGCGACCACACATACAGCCGTCCTTCCCGGGATCGCCTGGCCGAACGGTTCGAGCTCCCACTCTAGCCGTCTGCAACCCCGGAAGCCCCTTTTAGTCGCCTCTTACTACAGGCAGGGGATACCGTAGCCCTATTCTGACCCCGAGGCTACAGGGACGTGCTATAGTGTTACTTACTTTACGGTTTATGTTATTTTAATTTAGTTACTTTGGTAGTTTTCAAGGTGGTAGAATCAGTGTAGTTCGACAGGGGAAGTACCACCGCCACACCTATTTTTAGCGTGAAGCATTTTTTGCGTTTCGATAGAAGGGTGTAGTCGCCGGCACACTTTCATCTTAGGCGACCATCATACTCGGGAGTAGCAACGCATCTTCGATTGACCTCAGATGGAACCCATGTTTTGTATGTAGTTACAGATGTCCATGGGCGGCAGTGACCACTTTCCATCAGGTGGACTGCATGCTCATTTGCTACTTCAGTTAGATAAAAAAAGCTTAGTATCGCGCTGTTAAATTTTGTTTATTAAACGGGTCCGAGATACGTTCCTCTGATTTTAAGTATTGGGAACGTTACGCTGGTTCGGAAAACGAAGTCTCTCGTCAAAGGGTGTAGACCAGCTATACTCAACCTGCGGCCCGCGGGCCGCATGTGGCCCGCCCGGCCTATTAGGCAATTTATTATAAGGCAATCGAACAACAATGGGTTGTCAATAACGCTTCAGCATAACCGTTTTCGTTACAATAATCGCAACACCAACCCTTTTCCTCCTGTGACACACATAAGAAAATTAGACCTTAAAACAATTTTGAAGGATTTTGCCCACTAGTGGGCACTAGAGCTCTCAGTTAATGACAAGGCGATGTCAACACGCGTCATGTTGAATCAATTTTGTGAGCATTAACCTTGATTGCACTTACTGCAGCTAATGATAACTTAATGGCTGTACAAGTTTTCTCTATATTTAGGTCGCTTTACACGAAGAAACTGCCGGTATTCATCAATATCTATGCTAATATATAAAAACAAAATAGTGTGTTTCTGTTTGTTGCTCAATCACGCCACTGGTCCGATTTAAATGAAAGTAATATTTACCCGCGGCTGCGCTCGCGTTATAGCCTAGATTTTTTTGACAGACAATCATGTCAGCCAAAATATTAAAAAATATGTGTTACCTGTAAAAATATGTGTACAAAGTTTCAAGATAATCGGTTAAGTACTTAGTTTTGGCGCGAAAGCGTTACCACAGTATTAATTTCATACAGTAGTCTAACTCTGCCGTGTCCTTGAATTTTATACCTATAGACGCACTGGACGAGAGTTCGCGTTAGGGCTACCCGCATAAAGTATTTTAATACATCTGTATACTTGACTTTCTTTCTTCCTTATTATGTACTAGCTGTTGCCCGCGACTTCGTCCGCGTTTCCGTTGTTTTTCGTAAAAAAAAGTAGCCTATGTCCTTCCTCACGGTTCAGTGGTTTTGATGTAACAAACAGATTAACTTTCGTATTTTAGTAGGGAAATATAATATGTCATATCTACAATACTGTTGAAAAATATCGCAATACGGAACCGCACAATATTATTGTTAATAGCTTTGCCCGCAACTCCGCCAGCGAGTAACTCCTTGTGTGTTATTGAGTTAATGTATTGGTAATATTGTTTAGATCACGTTCACATGAGGCTTAAGAACCTTTTTTATTTTTGTTTTCGAGGGGGAAACCTTCAAAAGGTACCCGACGCCGTGGGAGCGACGCAGAGTTATGTGGAATTTTTACCGCACTAAAACCCCCCCGGTGGCCGTCTTCGGTGCTATAAAGAGGACTCGGGCTCCTCCCAGATGGGCGGATGGGCCCACCACCCAATCTAGTCTTTACGGCGGTATGCGACCAAACATATCGCCACCTTCCCGGTATCGCCTGGCTGGACGGTTCAAGCTCCCACTCTAGCCGCCCGCAACCCCGGAAGCCCCTTTTAGTCGCCTCTTACGACAGGCAGGGATACCGTAGCCCTATTCCGATCCTGCCGAAGGCTTAAGTACTTATATAACGAAAATACTTCAATGCAAAGCTTCCGGGTAAACTATGTTGAATGTTGATCCATCCGGCACGTGAACGTAAAGATTTTTGGAACTACTGACCCGGGAAAGAGCGACGTACAACTGACCATGCGAGAAACAACTGACACCGAGATCTACTCCAGCAACACGAAAAGTCTGCCCTTGAGCCTTATTAATTGTCATTGCATAACACACCGATACTGGGAATTGCGTTCTTTTAAACTGGAATGGAAAATTATTAGGTACTAAGGGAATTCTGGGAATAAAGACGGTTTCTCCTGCACCGCAACCTGTTAAAATTTGAGCCTCGATAATATTTTGTTGCAACCGGGTTACTTTTAGCCGAGTTCCATTGCAAAGTTGTGGTGGTCTTAAATTTCGGAGCAGAATAATCGGAATGCCAATTTTTAAACAAATTTCATGAGAAGGAAGTCCGGGCATATTTAAAGAATTTAAAAATTCTATCGGGTAGTTAGTGGCGTCTTGTTCATCGACCATTCTATTTATTGAACTATAAACTTTGCTTTCCCCTTGTATATTCGACAGTATTTTATTATTAATCTCAAATGCCTGGTCATTGCGAGGAGTTAAGGTGGATCTTTCGCATAGCCAAGAATTGTCCCTATTTAATATATTTGTTACGTCACCGTGACACTGTTCACTGTTCACTGTTCACTGTTCATTTTTCATTTTTCATTTTTCATTTTCTTTTTCATTTTTCATTTTTCATTTTTCATTTTTCATTTTTCGTTTTTCATTTTTCATTTTTCATTTTTGAAAATTTCATTTTTCATTTTTCATTTTTCAATTTTCAATTTTCAATTTTCAATTTTCAATTTTTAATTTTCAATTTTCATTTTTCATTTTTCATTTTTCATTTTTTATTTTTCATTTTTCATTTTTCATTTTTCATTTTTCATTTTTAATTTTTCATTTTTCATTTATCTTTTTTCATTTTTCATTTTTCATTTTCATTTTTCATTTTTCATTTTTCATTTTTCATTTTTCATTTTTCATTTTTCATTTTCATGTTCATTTTCGTACAGATAGATGACTGAGTTATAAACGTAAGAGTAGACAAATATAATCAGAAAGCTTTGAACTGCTAAGCTATCGGGAGTTACGTGTTATTGTGAGTCAACCATAAAAGATGGACATATGCTGTCGTAGGATATTTTTTAGATAATTTTAAGGAAAATATTTCCGTCATACATGATTTCTGTGTAGCTTTAACCATTAAGGTTGCACACGCGACAGAAGCTTAAAAAAGTAACTTCTCCCGTTTTCCAACATTTCCCTTTACTGCTCTGCTCCTATTGATTGTAGCGGGATGAAAAGTATACTATAACCAGCCCAGGAGTATAAAGAATAATCGTACCAAGTTTCGTTAAAATCCACTGAGTAGTTTTTGTTTCTATAACGGTTATACAGACAGACAGACAGACAGACAGACAGACAGACAGACAAAAATTTTACTGATTGCATTTTTGGCATCAGTATCGATCCCTAATCACGCCCTGATAGTTATTTTGGAAAAATATTTCATGTACAGAATTGACCTCTCTACAACTTTATTATAAGTATAGATTTTGTTCAGTAGATTAAGGTAAAAAACAACGCGTTCTTTTAATATTTAAGAGACTTAATAATAAATCGTACACAAATAATAGTTATAAATTTCACACTGAATAATATTTTACCAACCAAAATATAATAATTTTTATTAACACTGGACGTGTTAATGCACAATTAAAGCAATCAAAAACAGCCTAATATAGTTTACAACTGCTCTTCGCTACACTATTATTTAAATAAAGAGATCCAATGCTTAAAAAACGTCACATTGCCCGCTCGCCACTACGGCACATTCGCTAGCTGTTGGGTACCGAGTGCATACCGAAATCGTGGCGCGTAGGTACAACTTTCGTTTCGTGCGTTTGTAAGAGGTTAGATTACTGTAGATACTAAGAATAAGGTGTAAGAGGTTAGATTACTGTGGCGTTACCAACAAAGTTACATTCACATTTATAATATTAGTAGGGATTTTGCATGCTTCTTTACTTAGTCAATCTACAGGTCAATTACTTTTGAATTCGATATTTTTCGCTATTTATGTCCCGTTGCAAAACATGGATAATTCAGCTAGTTTCGGCTAGCTAAATTTGGTCCAACTATAGTTTATGGTTGATTTGATTTCAACTTACGACAATTCTTATATTAATACGTGAAGTAAAAAATTGTGATTCGTTTTTAAGATTCTTACCGCAGGCGGAGAAGTATGAAATCACCCGCTATTGCTTTTAAATGCAACTTAGCTAATTAAACCTCTTTTTACCTTTAACGGTGAGTTCGAAATAACTTGAAAATCATTACAATTTATTTAAATTAGAGAAATATCATACGTTACAATATAACACGGCCGTACACGTCGCCGAGAACAGAAGAAGATGGAAAATATCGCAGAGAAGAAGGTCATCTCATGATCAAGGTCACGACCCCCAGCATTGGGGAACGACGCAAGGAGGAGGAGAGAAATATTGTAGGTACTTTGGACAATATGAAGTTTAGTTTTTTAACTTAAATTAAGGTCGAATGTCGACCGATGCGACGGGTGACTAGTTCTTATAATGGGCTATTTGACAGGTTTTTAAAATCCATTTTATATTGTCTAGCAGAGGTTAAGGAACCCAGTAAAAGTTGTTTTTTTTTTAATTTTGGTACATATTTGCTGAAAAATATCAAATTAAAAATTGAATATTTAAATAGCGCGCAAAAACGCTACTTTGACATATGGCGGGTTGGTGACGTCACTTGCCTGTATTATCATCTGTGGCTCATGTCATCCACATACATTTGTTGTAAACAAAAAACGAAAGTTTACAAGCAAGTGACGTCATCATAAACCCGCCAAATCAGGAGCATTTTGTGTCACGTGACAAACGTTTAAAAAAATGCATTTTTATTTAAGGATTTTTAAATAAATTTAATTATTATTTTCAACTTATGTTAATAAATAACCATTCTTAAACTCATAATATATACTGATAACAGTAATTGACACTTAATTTTTCGCATTGTCAAATAGCCTATTTCTCCTTCTCTGGAGTCGAATCACTAGCACCTTCATAATATTATCTACTTGGAATTATATAATGATTGTGTTAATTGAAATTATTTGGAAGTTTATAATAGTTTTGATGTTCATAAGAATGATCACTACATAGTATATAACAAAGTCGCTTCGCGTTGACTGTCCATATGTAAGCTTAGATCTTTTAAACTACGCTACAGATTTTAATGCAGTTCGTTTAATAGATAGAGTGATTAAAGAGGAAGTTTTTTTATGTATACATGCATAATATTGTGGAGGAACACTGATAAATTTAGATTTTTTACTTATAGGCACAACGAAGTTCGCTGGGTCAACTAGTTTGGAAATATAGAACAATTTTGGGTGTCCACCAATTCGCACTTGGCCAGCGCGGTGGACTATGGCCTAAACTCTCTCATTCTGAGAGAAGATCCGTGCCCAGCAGTGGGACAATAATGGGTTGACGACATTGAAATTATTTGAAAGTATAGAACAATTTTCGAATTCATTAAAATTATTTTTAGCTATCGAACAATTTTGGTGATGAAAATGGAAAATAATTTATTTCTCATAAATCTTGGTGATTACCCTAAGAAAATAGAAAAATGGAAAATAATTTATTTCTCATAAAATGGTTACATCTTCTAAGATACTACAGTTGAGGCATCCTTTTATGTAAATATTTACCTGTGCCAGGATACCCCGCTCTTCCATTATATGTATAAGGTATTACAAAGACAAGTTAAGTTACATAGAAACTATCCAGGTATTGGGACTGTTGCATTTCAGTTGTTGAGTGAAAGGCAGAAAGTTTTCTCTGCAAGATCTAGGAAAGGAGACACAGGCAAATTCAAGTAATTATGTTTACAGCAAGGTCGGCATGAACCGGTGCGTCGGGTGGCCACCGCTTTCTAGACTGATCTGATGCTGTTGGGGTGTGTGCACACTGGTCTGGGCTGAAATAGAAAGAAGAAAAATCATTTATTAGATACAATATAACAGAAAGAAAATAATACTAAAACTTATATCACTAATTTCGATATGTACCTATTAAAACTAGCAGAACCCCGCAGCTTCGCCCGCATTAAAATAAATCGATGTATTGACTGTCCCGTGGGAATAAAATATTTTCGCACAGAAAAAAGTAGCCTATATGTTAATCCAGAGTGTCAGCTAACGCCCTACCGATTTGTATGAAAATCGCTCGAGCCGTTTAGACGTGAAGAAGTAACAAACATACACACTCACAAACTTTCGCCTTTATAATATTAGTATAAGTATATTAGCATAATTAATATATTTGTCTAATTTTGTAATGTTATAACGTTCCTTGTAAACGCATAAAATGCACTACAGTATGTTACTTTTTGAAAATGAAATTTCTTTAGGCATGAAGAGAAAAAGTTTAAAGTGTAACGATTATTTTAACGGAAACTAACACCGATAGTTATACATCACTATTATTACTTAGTAGTAGTGTAGATATTAAATTAAGAATATAATTAAGTTATGTTCGTAATATCTTATAATTAACTAGCTGTTGCCCGCGACTCCGTCCGCGTTTCCGTTGTTTTTCGTAAAAAAAAAGTAGCCTATGTCCTTCCTCACGGTTCAGTGGTTTTGATGTAACAGACAGATTAACTTTCGTATTTTAGTAGGGAAATATAATATGTCATATCTACAATACTGTTGAAAAATATCGCAATACGGAACCGCACAATATTATTGTTAATAGCTTTGCCCGCGACTCCGCCAGCGAGTAACTGTTGTGTGTTATTGAGTTAATGTATTGGTAATATTGTTTAGATCACGTTCACATGAGGCTTAAGAACCTTTTTTATTTTTGTTTTCGAGGGGGAAACCTTCAAAAGGTACCCGACGCCGTGGGAGCGACGCAGAGTTATGTGGAATTTTTACCGCACTAAAACCCCCCCGGTGGCCGTCTTCGGTGCTATAAAGAGGACTCGGGCTCCTCCCAGATGGGCGGATGGGCCCACCACCCAATCTAGTCTTTACGGCGGTATGCGACCACACATATCGCCACCTTCCCGGTATCGCCTGGCTGGACGGTTCAAGCTCCCACTATAGCCGCCCGCAACCCCGGAAGCCCCTTTTAGTCGCCTCTTACGACAGGCAGGGATACCGTAGCCCTATTCTGATCCTGCCGAAGGCTTAAGTACTTATATAACGAAAATACTTCAATGCAAAGCTTCCGGGTAAACTATGTTGAATGTTGATCCATCCGGCACGTGAACGTAAAGATTTTTGGAACTACTGACCCGGGAAAGAGCGACGTACAACTGACCATGCGAGAAACAACTGACACCGAAATCTACTCCAGCAACACGAAAAGTCTGCCCTTGAGCCTTATTAATTGTCATTGCATAACACACCGATACTGGGAATTGCGTTCTTTTAAATTGGAATGGAAAATTATTAGGTACTAAGGGAATTCTGGGAATAAAGACGGTTTCTCCTGCACCGCAACCTGTTAAAATTTGAGCCTCGATTATATTTTGTTGCAACCGGGTTACTTTTAGCCGAGTTCCATTGCAAAGTTGTGGTGGTCTTAAATTTCGGAGCAGAATAATCGGAATGCCAATTTTTAAACAAATTTCATGAGAAGGAAGTCCGGGCATATTTAAAGAATTTAAAAATTCTATCGGGTAGTTAGTGGCGTCTTGTTCATCGACCATTCTATTTATTGAACTATAAACTTTGCTTTCCCCTTGTATATTCGACAGTATTTTATTATTAATCTCAAATGCCTGGTCATTGCGAGGAGTTAAGATGGATCTTTCGCATAGCCAAGAATTGTCCCTATTTAATATATTTGTTACGTCATCGTAAACCGACGATATAAGATGTAGTTGGGATTGCACTATACAACATAACTCAGGCGTCAGAATAACTTTTCCTTGGTGTAGTTGTGGATAGGTACCTTCGCCAATCTTTAACAGTGTATCAGAAAATTGACGATCATCCGGGTTATCTCCAGTTCTCACTCGCATGTTTATAGTTAAATGCACCGATTGTATATCACGCCACAAATAAGAACTTCACTGTTCACTGTTCACTGTTCATTTTTCATTTTTCATTTTTCATTTTTCATTTTTCATTTTTTATTTTTCATTTTTCGTTTTCTTTTTCATTTTTCATTTTTCATTTTTCATTTTTCATTTTTCATTTTTCATTTTTCATTTTTCATTTTTCATTTTTCATTTTTCATTTTTCATTTTTCATTTTTCATTTTTCATTTTTCATTTTTCATTTTTTCATTTTTCATTTTTCATTTTTCATTTTTCATTTTTCATTTTTCATTTTTCATTTTTCATTTTTCATTTTTCAATTTTCATTTTTCATTTTTCATTTTTCATTTTTCATTTTTCATTTTTCATTTTTCATTTTTCATTTTTCATTTTTCATTTTTCATTTTTCATTTTTCATTTTTCATTTTTCATTTTCATTTTCGTACAGATAGATGACTGAGTTATAAACGTAAGAGTAGACAAATATAATCAGAAAGCTTTGAACTGCTAAGCTATCGGGAGTTACACGTGTTATTGTGAGTCAACCATAAAAGATAGACATATGCTGTCGTAGGATATTTTTTAGATAATTTTAAGGAAAATATTTCCCTCATACATGATTTCTGCGTAGCTTTAACCATTAAGGTTGCACACGCGACAGAAGCTTAAAAAAGTAACTTCTCCCGTTTTCCCAACATTTCCCTTTACTGCTCTGCTCCTATTGATTGTAGCGGGATGAAAAGTATACTATAACCAGCCCAGGAGTATAAAGAATAATCGTACCAAGTTTCGTTAAAATCCACTGAGTAGTTTTTGTTTCTATAACGGTTATACAGACAGACAGACAGACAGACAGACAGACAGACAGACAGACAGACAGACAGACAGACAGACAGACAGACAAAAATTTTACTGATTGCATTTTTGGCATCAGTATCGATCCCTAATCACGCCCTGATAGTTATTTTGGAAAAATATTTCATGTACAGAATTGACCTCTCTACAACTTTATTATAAGTATAGATTTTAGTTTAGTGACATAGTGACATCATCCTAAGTCCATAATGGCGGACTCCCTAAGATGGTGGACCTATTATTTTTATGCATCTACAATATGGGTAAAAATGATAGGGTTTTAAGAGAACATGAAAAAACAACTTTTGAAGGTGGTAGAACCAGTGTAGTTCGACCGGGGAAGTACCACTGCCATACCTATTTCTAGCGTGAAGCATTTCGTGCGTTTCGATGGAAGGATGTGGTTACCGGTACACTTTTATATGAGGCGGCCATCATAGTCCTCGGGAGTAGCAACGCTTCTGTGATTGACTTCAGATAAAACGCATGTTCTGTATAAAGTTGATTACAGATGTCCATGAGCGGCAGTGACCACCTTCAGGTGGACTGAATGCTCGTTTGCTACTTCAGTCAGATATAAAAGAAAAAACTAGAACAAATTGCGATACAATTTTTTTCAATTGAAATTTTCAAAAGTCTCATGAGACTTGTCCCGTATTGCAGTACATTTTATTACGCGATACAGTGAAAGGATTTTTGGCCCATTGGTTTTATGTGCAACGTTACACTTGCTCCAAATTATCATTAATATGTCTTAATTTATCACTTCTTGAGACATATGTAATCGATTGCGTATAATTA
The DNA here is from genome assembly GCA_949699795.1 of Spicauda simplicius. NCBI lineage: Eukaryota > Metazoa > Arthropoda > Insecta > Lepidoptera > Hesperiidae > Spicauda > Spicauda simplicius. The sequence goes on along the minus strand of OX453081.1, from coordinate 1,663,909 downwards.
AATACAACAATTACAGAGAAAAATGACAACCCAAAGAGATCTTACCAGTGTTTCAAGTGCGTGTCGTCGGTGGCTTTCCTCAGCGCTTGCTGAGGTACCCGGGATCTCCAATGCAATATACCGATGGACGTGTAACTGTCTCTCTGTACCTTTCGGTGTCTACGTAGACATGTAGCTATACCGTCGTCCTTCTTGCGGTTGTTGGCTGGGCGGTTCGAGCTTCCATTCCAGCCGCTCCCAATTCCAGACCCTCTTTTATGCTCGGTATCCACCAAAGCGGAGAGGAGGCGAGAGGTGATGTACTGAAAAGCTGGCAGGTTATTTCCACCAAAGCGGAGAAGACAAGTGTAGCGGAGAGGAGATGTGAGCTTTGTATAGCAGAGATGTGATGTGAGCTGTGAGAGATAGAAACCAGTCAAGTTATGTCTGGCAGTGATGTGCTGCGCCGCTAGGCCGCCGGACTAGATACTTCTCAGCTCTGCCGCGCCGCTTCCTCTCTCAGCGCACAAAATTCTATAGAAAAATGAGACGTCTCTCCTCTCCGCCTCATCCATTTCCACTCGAGCTAAGCTGAGAAGAGATGTGGAAATAACAAAATCGCATTGGTTTATTCAAACACGTCTCCGATACCGGGCCTTAGTCTCTTTAGACAGTCAGGGAAAACTGTAGCTGTAGAAACTGTATTCTACTCCCCGGCTATAGGGGAAATAGTCACCGCACCTAACATGTGTTTTGTCCCTTAATCACTTTTACGACATCCATATAAGCGTAAACAAACCACGCGTGTGTTACTCACGTGTCTATGTGTGTGTAGCGTAGATTTTTAATTTTATCTTATAGCAAGAAAATACCTGTATTTTTAAGTAGCAGTGTGAACGCACCGCAACGTGCAGTCTCCGAGCATTTTACTGTTTAGTTAATAACTAAACAGCCTCTCACTAAACAGTGTTTTCACTTGCCACTTGACTGCTACGTTTCTTTCGAAGAGTTTATGTTGAATAGAAATGTTGAGGAGTTCTACTTATGTACTTTTTATTTTATTTTTCCTGTACTTGATAAAAGTGTATTGGTATATTTCTGTGTGAAAATAGACATACGTCTTAAGTTTTCCTATTGTAAAAAAATGGCTTTTAACTGACCCGTTATAGTTTGATTTTGCTAATGGCAATAATTAGACTTATAGGTATCTTGTTCACTAGGAAAACAGAATTTTAATAAAAAAATTACAAACTAATTTGCTGTTACATAATGTTGATATGTTTATTTATAAAATACTAGGCTACTCCCGCGGCTTCTCTCGCTTCGGTAATGAATATCCTATGTGTTAAAAAGAGGTTTAAGCGTATAAGAGTAAGAACACACATACATCCTCACAAACTTTAGCTTTATGATATGAATCCCTACTAATATATAAATGTGAATGTTATTTGTTTGTTACTCTTTCACGAGTATAGGTAAAGATTTTGTTGAAATTTGGCACACAAAAACTTTATGACCCAGATTAAAACATAGAAAGAAAGAAAGATAAACATTTATTTCGGTCCATCAACACAAAGACAGAATAGGCACATATATTTAAATTACAAATAAGTTATGAGGGTAAAAATAACAATATTAAAAAAAAAAAAAACAAAAATCCGCTAAACCTAAAACAATAAAAAAGAAATAAAATGTATCAGTAACGTTAAAAGTTTCACAAAGAAATAAAATAAAAACAAAATAACATAATTATATTGATGGGGACCGAAAAAGGGGCTACAGTCAGCCTATGCCGTGGAACCCACGACTTTTGATTTTCAGGAAACTTCTATTTTTTTTGTTTTATTTATAATATTCAATATATTTTTACTATGTTTTTTATTTTATTATTATTTTTAGAGCGGTCGGATTTTGTATGTTCATATTCAAATAACACCTAAGTATTGTTCTGTTGTGGCTTATGATATATGTTTTAATTTAGTCTCTCATCAACCCATTATTGTCCCACTGCTGGGCACGGGTCTTCTATCAGAATGAGAGAGTTTTAGGCCATAGTCCACCGCGCTGGCCAAGTGCTGATTGGTGGTTTAATTAAGTCTAATATAGTTGTATCGATAATGTGTTGTAGTTATCACGAATAAACTTATTTTTTTCTTTTTTTCTTTTCAACACCGTGGTTACACATTACCGAAGCAGGCGAAGTTGCGGGAATGAGCTAGAGAGAAATAAGACCGCCTTTAATTAATGTAAAAAAGGTGGCACCTCTGCATGCAACATGGAAGTACAATTTTTAAGTACATAATAATATTGTACATTAATAATGCGCGTTGCAACAGGTACAATGATCTTTGATTTGCATAATTTTTATGATACTTCGCAAACAGGCGGTAAGTTTTGTGTACTTTTTTATGTACTACGATTATCCTGCGAAATCTCAAATGATTAAGATAATGGAGGGCCACGGGTAGGCCTTTGTTACGGATTTTTGAAATATTTATGCTTTGCTGAATGTGTTTTTTAGGGTTCCGTACGGGAATGGCGTGAATTGAAGCCTTTGCTTTTTTTATATGACACAGGGTTGAACCTTTGTCTAGAACTGTACTATCACTTGGAATTCTATAGTGTATTTCTATAACAATAAACATTAGAAAAACAAATATGAAGTTGAATTTAAAGAGGGTTCTAATGCAAATAAAATGATTTGGCTATATACGTCCACCTATTCATCAGCATTTGAAAATCCACTGCTGGACATAGGCCTAGGCAATATATGAGGCACACAGGTACTAGGCACACACATTATATAAGGCTACCATCCTAGTCCTCGGGAGTAGCAACGCATCTGTGATTGACTTTAGATAAAACCTATGTTCTATATAAGTTACAAATGTCCACGGGCGGCATCAGGTGACCACTTACCATCAGGTGGACTGCATGTTACTTCATTATTATAAAAAAAAGACAACGATCCTACGGAACCGTTGAGTTCTTCTTGATTTAAATATAAGCGATATGCGCAAAAGTTGTAAGAAGCCCTACATGTGTGTTAGTTCGACTTACAATTGGCCGGTTTATTTGTTGTTTTTGTTATCTTTTTCACCATATCAGATGCATGTAAATTTAGTAAGTATATTTTTAATTTTAATACTCGTATGTTCATTATATAAATATGTATGAAATTCGCATAAGTAAGCCATTAAAAAGGAATCATTTTTTGAATAATATTTTGAAGTACTGAATATAAACGTTTTAAATAAATTGAAGAAACAAACTAGAAAGAATTTTACCCGATCGTAAATAGTCGTTGCAGCTCATCTGTAACCAACACTATATAGAACATAGGTCCCACCTGAAGTCAATTACAGATGCGTGGACACTCCTGAGGACTAAGATCGCCTCGTATTTAAGCCAGATAACCTTTCCATCGAACTGCTTCTCGTTGGAAATAGGTGTGATGGTGTTACTTCCGTACCTACCCGTCGAACCAAACTTTTTCTGCATTGCAAAACCAGGTTATGTTTTATAATATGGTATAAGCATACAGTCTACCTGATGCCCGCGCTGCCCTTAGACATTTATAATCAACTTCTGGTACGATTAGAGTTTTACCTGAGGTTAGCCATTGATGTGTTGCTAATTGCTACCTCTGGTGTTGGAGTGCTACCGATATGCTACATGCATATTCTTCAGTATGCGTCTTTCTTCAGACAAGACAACATCAGCACATAATACTCCTGTTACTAGGCAAAATTACGACGTCCATGTGAAATGAAATGAGCAGTGATAGCCTAGTCGTTGAAACTTGCCTTCTCGATTGGGAGCTCCGAGGTAAAAATCCTAGGCACGCACCACAGATTTTTCTGAAATTATGTGCGTATTACAAAGTAATTATCACTGCTTACGGTGAAGTTCGTTAAAAAAAGTTCTCAGGTTTTTTTACACACCTATAAGCAACTTCAAATAGAACATGGGTTCTATCTGAAGTCAATCACAAATGCGTTGCCACTCCCGAGAACTATGATGGTCGCCTCATATAAAAGTGTGGCAACCACACCTTTCCATCGAAACGCAAGAAAATGCTTCCCGCTAGAAATAGGTGTGGCGGTGGTACTTACCTGGTCGAAGTATTCTGGTTCTACCACCTGCAAAACCTGCTGTGTGAAGTCTACCAATTCGCACTTGAGCAGCGCGGTGACTATGGCCTAAAAATCATAATCATTTATTTGTCAGTAAGTACAATATATAGATGGTTACAGTAGTAGGAGCAACGCTTACTGTTACCTAATGTTGGCGTACAAATGTCAAATTGCGATGCATTAATATTATAATCCTCATTCAGGGAGAAGACCCTTGCCTAGCAGTTGGACAATAATGTGTTAATGGTGTGCAAATGAAACGCAATCCATACCTTTTCCTAAATAATTGCTTTTTTTGCAGTTTGCGTGAGGAATTTCTGCTTAACATCAACTCTATGCTGTTCTTGGTATCATTAGTAACTTTGAAGGTCACCGGCACGTTCACCGACCGGTACTGTTAGTTGTAAGTTGCAGCAAACAGAGTTGGATCTACTAAGTAAATACGAGTATAATACTGTATTGAGGCGTTGTAGGTTAAGTAAACTGATGCTTCCATTTGTAGATATGTTTTTATATTTAATCTTTGTAACAGTTACCTATTTAAGTCAATATTGTCGTTGATAACTAAAGTTTAAGTCATATATACACAAAATATTTGTTTTTCGTTCCTTTTATGTTCGTCAACGGAAAAATATATAAAAAAAAACTCCCTTTTTAGTCTTCAATGTATGTTAAGTTTATAAGAACCATCTGTTACCACCACCATTATAAGAACCATAATTTCATACATCTAGAATGACCAGACATAATATTGTCTTTCATTCTAGTTGCTCAATAACTTTTAAAAAGATGATACGTTTATTAGGAGAACAAGTAAAAAATAGACTTTTTCCTGTCACGCAGGCAGGTGCGTTACATTCTCAAATATGAATTAACTCACAGCAGATTATTTGCCACTTGTATGCATGGACGATAGAAAATGAGAAAAAAGAGAAAAAAAGAAAGAAAGCTAACATGCGCGACAGGAAAATCTGCCTAAATCTCATTCTATATGTCATGTATTCTATATTGCTTGTGCCTTCTACTAACTCTGCAGGATCCACAATTTACGAAGAAAATCTACTGATATACTCTGAGGTAAAAATAAATAATTGGTCAACTACCGCGTCAGTCTATGGAGTATACAAACAACTTTTACTTTCAGTCAAAATTTGTTTAAGAGACATCCGACATTAGAACTAATCAACTACGTCAAGAAAGTTGATTGGTTCCGTATGTATTTTTATATGTTCAAAGCTCTTCGCTATTTCAATTTTATTGATACTATACATGTGAAAGTTTGTGAAAATGTCTCTGTGTGAGTTATTCTTTCACGCTAAAACTATAATATGTCGGATTTCGCTGAAATTTGTCTGTCACGCACATACTTTATGACCTAGATTAACACATAGGATACTCATTATCGTGGTGGTATAACCTTATCACTAAATAGTATAAAACAAAGTCGCTTCTCGTTGTCTGTCCCTATGAATGCTTAGATCTTTAAAACTACGCTACGGATTTTAACGCAGCTTTTGACGTGAAAAAATATTAATAAGTGACAATACGTTTGAGCCGGCTGCACGTACCAAAAACATGACTCATGCGGCGTTACCTCGCACTGAGGCGTTCCAATTAAGGCTTGAAGGGCAAACTAGAGCGTGGAACGAGCGACAAAGAGGCACAATCGGCCTCCGCGTTCGGCAGCGTTCGACATCTGCCTCTCCTACTTGAGTGAGCGATGCGTCTGCGTGGACAGCTGCTATACAAAAATGCAACCATTCCATTAGTATTTTCTTTGACAGTGTCACGTTTAACTATCGTCAGTAAATCGACTTTACAGACGATGGAGTGATTCAATAGGAAGATGTATAATACATGTATAATGTATGGGAGAAACACTGATAATTTTAGATTTTGACTTTTAGGCGGAACGAAGTTTGCCGGGTCAAGTAGTATCTTAAAATTCAGTCCAAGGATAATCTACCAAGATAATATCTCCAGGTTATGTAAAGATAATTTATAGGTACTTTACCACGTTAACGTTGCAAAACTGTAACCGTGCACCTAATGTTTGCAAATTGGTACTTTTGATTGTATCAAAACCAGACCTTTTCGCTATTGCGACTTTAATGAGTGACTTGCTCGAGATATTTTCATAATAGTACCGGTAGTTAAGAACTAATTTGTTCTTTATTACCTACTGTATATAGGTGGTGGAATAACCGCACAATTCAAAATTCATCAATTGCAAGTCAAAAATATCCTATTATCCAAAAAAAATAGCTCATATATAAAACTTGGTGTTCTAACTACATCCGAAAAAAGTTATCCAATAAAAGTTAAAGTAGCAAACGAGTATGCAGCTGCTCATGGACATCTGTAATCAACTTCATACAGAACATGGGTTCTATCTGAAGTGATTAAAAAAAATGAGATATAAAATAAAAAAAAGACAAACCCGCTGAGTTTCTTGCCGGATCTTCTCAGTTGGTCGTGTTCCTATCCGATGGTAGTAAAAAAAATTGTAACTGACAATTTGTAAGTGCCTCCGTAGGCCTAGAAAATAAAAAATAAAGACATTTCATTTCACTGTCGTCTAGGAGTATAACCATGAGGTAAAACCAGTTTTTCCAGAGGTTAGCCATGCGTGCAACTTCTGATGACTAAGTTGGAAAGTCTCGCATAAGTATGTCTCTCATTTTTTCCTGGAGAGGAAAACCTTCAAAAAGTAATGTTTCAAACATTTGGAGTCGATTTGTCTACGTCCTCAATATCTTTTTTTTTTTTTGTTACGGGGAGGAAACCTTCAAAAGGTACACCGAATCCTTGGGAGAGACTCAGGGTTATGTGGGATTTTTACCCACTAAAACCTCCTCGGTGGCCTTCCTCAGCACTTGTAGTAGGGGACTCGGAAACTCCAACGGAACGAACCGGTGGCCCCTAGCGCTGTGCCCCTCACGGGCTCATCTCTTGGGGGACGTGTACCATCCCCCTTCATCATCCGGTGCTTACGGCGGGATGCAGCCACACATACCGCCGTCCTTCTCGGGGTTGCTTGTTGGACGGTTCGAGCTCCCACTCTAGCCGTCCGCAACCCCAGAGGCCCCCTGTTAGTCGCCTCTTACGACAGGCAGGGGATATCGTAGCCGTATTCTACTCCCCGACTACAAGGTTACAGCGCCGGAGAGACGTTATCTACGTCTGCCCCGGCGGCTCCTTCGCCGAGAGGAATCTGTGCGCTTTCGGGCTATTTCGCGAACATTACAGTGTTGCAGAAGGAGGCCACCGCGTCCCTGGAGCGTACCATCGCTGCGACGACGGCCGCCGGGGACAAGTCGTTCCCGATCTTGTCGACCAGGACCCGCCGCTCTGACTCCCACGATGGGCAGTGCTCGAGCGTGTGCTGCGTCCTCAATATCTAGGAAAATAATTCAGGGCCCTACTATGTAGGTATTATTGCAAAAGGTTTAGCTGCTGGAAAATATGCCAGCCTTGTGCAATTAGTAGCTTAAATCAGAGGTAAGCAACCTTTTCGCAACACGGGCCACATACCTGAAGATGTGACTGACCGTTCGGAATTAGCATCTGACATTTGACGGCAAAAAGCCTTGGGCAAAAAAAAACGGGAAAAATGGTCGTGATGAAAATTTTACGGCAAAAAAACGGCCATGAAACGAATTCGGAACTCAAATGAGACGTTTGAACTTACTCCTCAGGGACAACAATGCATCTGTGGCTAACCTCAGGCAACACTTTGATTTTATTTGGAGTTCATTAGGTACAAATAGCACCTTCGACAGGATAAGTGTAATCGCAGGATAGTTATAATTGTACGACGAGTTATGAGTTTGACGATCGCTTTATTAATGAATAAAAAATGGCGGACACCGGTCTTTATAACTTCGCACACATTTTACAGTAAATAGTTTTTAATACAATTTTAGAATAAATTCACTAAATTATTTTTATAAATAATCTTTAATATTGATTGTGTTTATTAATACTTTTTCTAAAGATTATATTTTCATAACATTGATTTGATACACTCGTAATAATTTAATTTATTCTGCTTATCAGTTGTTTGATTTATCTTTAATATATTAATATTAGCAAAAATAAATCATAACTTCTAATTTGATTATAAGATAAAATCAAGTTTAAATTAGTAAGACAATAATCTGCGAATATTGGGTTGCTTAGCGAGGCACGGGAAGTGGCTTTTATAACACACGGGCATTTAAATATGACAAAGTGCTTACACATCCTACTGTTTGGTAGAACAAAGTCGGATTAATTTCATCTAATTTCGGCAGAAGTCGATAATGCCTTTGTTCAATTCGTCCGTTTTGTCAATATTGGCGCGACAACATCGTAAAATCCTTGCAATGAAAATTTTAAAACATGCACTTGTGCTCTTGTCCCACCGAGGGTGCGAAATGTGTTTGGGGTAGTGACCATTTACCATCAGGTGCACTGCACTCGTTTGCTACTTCAAAAACCCTGTGCTATACGAATTTGCTTGTTAACGTCGATGGGCGACGGTGAACACTCACCATCTGGTGTGGTCCATGGTCGTTAAATTTTCTATATGAATGTTTTTTATATGTTTTTTTTTTTATATATTTGGTAGTGATGGTGGTGGAATGAGTATGGTATGACTGGGGATGCCACGACCACATCCATTTCAAGCGTTTTGATGGAAGGGTGTGGTTGCCGGCTCTCGCATAAAGCGTCCATCTTAGGCCTCGATAGTAGTAACACATCTGTTGGCTTCGGATAGAATTCGTGTTCTATAGGAAGTTGACTACAGTTGGCAGTGACCACGTAGCATCAGGTGGACTCAATGCTATATGAAGATAACTACAGTTGATTATAGTAGGCAGTGACCACGTGCCATCAGGTGGATTCCATGCTCGTTTGCTACTTTATTAAAAAAAATACGAGGGACGTATTAAAGAGTCCTTTGAAGTCGGTATTCCGGTCGGGTTTCCGTAGTTGATACGTAATTACCTTAATTAGTGCGGATCGCGCAACCTACTCGCAATCGGCCCCGATGTACGATCCGATCGGAATCGGTTGCCACACTTACCTGGTAGCTACCGGTCCCTTTAGGTTCGCTTAGTGATTTTGAGTGAGGGAAACTAAATTAGACGTGACTAATTATTATGAAAACCAAAACCCAAATCCTTAAACAAAAATCTGCAGTCGGATATTTCGTTTGTTAGGTAAACGACTTCAAAAGAGAATGAGGTTTTAATAATTAACTTATTTTTTTTTATTTGTACATTAACAACCATACCCTTTTTCTGACGCAGTAGGGTTAAAAAAGAGTATAAAAAGTCAAAGGCAGTCATGTGTACTGCCGACAGAATCCATCTGTACAATGTAATGTACAGTCAGCGTCAAATAGTTAGTGACACTCAGGGTATTCTAATAAATAAACGCAAACAAAAACTCAATAACATAGGTAAAACAAGGTTTCCTTATTGTCAACAATACAGCCGCTCAAAAAGCCAAGACGTTCCAAATGTCATATACATCGGTTCAGTCAAAACGCCATAAATATGATTGAATACTCTGAGTGTCGCTATTTGACGCTGACTGTACACGGAGAGAACTATCACAATCTATACCACCATACCAACAAAATGTACGAACTGATAAAAAAGAAAAATAACCTGCTGAGTTTCTTGCCTGATCTTTTCAGCCGAGTCGTTTCGATTCTGCGGTAGCGCCGTAGACCTGTGCGAAATATTTGACTTTGAAAACTAACCCTGCAGCGCTGAGAATGGCCACATTCGTGAGGTGAAAATCCCACATAACCCAGCGCTGTTCCCATAGCTTCGGGTACCTTTTGAAGGTTTCTCCCTCGAAAAAAAAAGCCTGTGCGAAATAAAGACATTGCATTCTAATGATTGTAGTTTTGAGAGTATGATAGTTTGACTTTTAAAATCTAAGAAAAATCTATAGTAGAAATGAATTTTAACCACTTTATACCTAAGAGTATTTTTTAAGTACAATTAAATACAAGTAGGATAATTGGTTTTTACCGCGGCTTTTTTCGCTTTGACCACGTTTACTGTAGTTTTGATTAGGTAAGTATTTATCCCATGTCAAGGTCATAATTTATTTCAGAGCCAAATTTCAAAATAATTCGATTTGAAGTTTTTGCCTGAATGACATATGCATCACACACTTTCTATTTATAATCAGTACTATGCTATTTTAGTTTTATAGTTAATGTGAATTTCGGTTGTAAATAACGTTTAGGAAATGTGCATAAATAAATCGATGAATTTAAATTTTGGTAATAAACATAATTACTGAGATTAAGTATTTAATAGCACTATACAATCTATGTACATTTTAAAATAATATTATTTTGTTACAGATGAATCTTCATTGATGCCATCTATGTAAGTACCTAAATATAACATATCTAGCAAATCCATAAATAAACTACTCATACAAGCTCTATACCTAAAGCCGTTCTTGTCACTCCATGTCTGTGAAAAGTCTATTTTTGTCTACAAGGGGTAAATTTTTAAAAGGTACCTGACTAGGGTTGCCACCTTTTTTTTCAACGATTAAAGTATATTGGCTACAAAAGGTATAAAGGAAAAAGTACGTAGCTTCAAAATAAAGTACTATTTATATTATTACTTAATTTTTGGCTCTGGGATACTTTTAGAACTGTGTGAGGTGATAGTAAAAAAAATGTAGATAGTAACTTGACGCCCATATTTCTGAAAAAGGTGACCAAATGTAAATGTTCTACTACTTTCTAAATAAGGTAGCTACGGAAACCTTATGATTAAAGGAATTTTAGTTTACTGATTATAATCAAACTTTTAAATCCCAGATATACAAAATAAAGTATTTTCGCGTACTTTATTTTTCTCATAAAGTATAAAGTACAATTGCCCTGAATAAAGTACAATACTTTATAATAAAGTACAGGTGGCAACCCTATACCTGACGCCGTGGGAGCGACGAAGGGTTATGTGGAACTTTTATCTCACTAACCTCTGGCTGTTAGCACTCCAGGTTGTGCAAAGGATCGCAACCGGAGTCCTCTGAGTGTGAGCTAGAGGATACCATAGCCCGGATACGGAAAGTAAAGGGACGATCTGAGAATGGCCTGGAACATATTTAACCACTGAGCTTAAATGCGAATTGGCGGAGAAAGGCGAAAGGGGCAACCAGTACCGAATGTTTTCGAACTACTCATATAATCTATTACTCCTTAACAACAGGAAAAGCCAAAAATAAATTGCGAAATCTTCCTTTTCACTTCCGACTGGTTTTGTCGGCGTGGAGCCTTCTCGATCTAATCAGTTTTTTGGGTTCCGTACCCAAAAAGTTAAAACGGAACCCTCTTACTAAGCCCTCTTACGCACTAGCAGTTAACCTAAGACTCCGATTTCCATTTGTCCGTCTGTCTGTCACCAGGCTGTATCTTATGAACCGCGATAGACGGTTGAAATCTTCACATATTATGTATTTGTTGTTTCCACGAAAACGTTAATACTGAAAACAAAATAAAATGTTTATTTAACGCGAGCTCACATACAATAAACATTCCTTGCCGTTTTTTATATATAATGGTACGGAACCCTTCGTGCGCGAGACAAACTTACACTTGGACGGTTTTTCTAGATTACTGTATCACAAGCGTGGCTACTCAGCGGAACTGATTATTCTGTCTGAGTATCCATTTAATCTGTTTCTTGATTAGATTTATAGGGAAGGAGAAAAATATATCGCTTTGATTTATGAAGAAGGGAAATGTAATTTGACCGCAATCCTTGATTATAATAATAATACATTTTTCGTGGGTGCGATGACACAAAAAACTCGATTTATTATTTAGCACCCTCAGCACAAGTTTCTTACGTTTCGTCTTTTTTTTTTGTTTTCGAGGGGGAAACTTTCAAAAAGTACCCGACGTCGTGGGAGCGACGCGGGTTATATGGGATTCTTACCGCACAAAAACCCGCCGGTGGCCGACCTCGACGCTGCGAAGAGGACTCCGGGAACTCCAATGACCGCCGCCGGTGTCCTCAGCGTGTGCCCCATCGGGCTCTTCTCTGGTGGGCGTGAACTGCTCACCGCGCTTTCTGGTTTTTACGGCAATATGCAACCACACATGCTGCCGTCCTTCCCGGGGTCGCTTGACCGGACGGTTCGAGCTCCCACTCTTCCCGCCCGCAACCCCGGAAGCCTCTTTTAGTCGCCTCTTACGACAGGCAGAGGGTACCTATTCTGGTCCCGTAACTACAGGGAAAATCTTATGTTTCGCCTGTACATTGAATGTTTACGTTTTCATTTTCATCGTTACCTTTACCAGGTGGTAGAGCTAGAGCTAGAGCTAGTGTGATTAGATTGAAGAGATACCATTGCCACACTTTAGGAGCAAGCAGGTAGACCCAGTGTAGTTCGACCGGGGAAGTACCACCGCCACACCCATTTCTAGCGTGAAGCATTTCTTGTGTTTTGATGGAAAGGTGTGGTTGCCGGCACACTTTAATATAAGGCGACCATCATAGTCCTCGGGAATAGCGACGCATCCGTGATTGACTTCAGATATAACCCATGTTCTGTATGAAGTTGATTACAGATGTCCATGAGCGGCAGTGACCACTTACCATCAGGTGCATGCTCGTTTGCTACTTCAGTCAGATAAAAAAAATTAAAAACCGCAAATCGTTTTACCAGTTACATATTAAAAATCTATGTATGTTTGTAGGTGCCACAAGTATTCATATGCATTTTATACATATACGGTGCAGTTAATTTACCTATATCGATCATTTCATCAGACGAGATGTCGTAAGAGAAGCCTCCGGTTCGTTGCTTCGTTTGTCGCAAGAGGTCGCCAGTGTTGCCCACTGGATTGCTGTTTGATCAATGGGATGTAGTTGGTTTATGTTGAAAATGCAAAATGCTTGTATAAGTAACGAAGGGAAATTTATATGGCAATAATAAAAGATATACAAAAAAAAGACAAACCCACTGAGTTTCTTGCCGGATCTTCTCAGTTGAGGTCATGTTCCGATCCGGTGGTAGTGTAAAAATATATATATGTAACTGACAATTTGTAAGTGCCTCAGTAGGCCTATGCAAAATAAAGAGGCCTATGCAAAATAAAGACATTTCATTTCGAAGGGCGGTAAGGTGGTTTTAAAATTATCAATCGTAAAATTCTAATTTTTAACAAGAAGTGATTATTGACAAACGGTATCTATGTTTTTTCCTTTACCACAGTGTGAGAATTTTTAAAGAGTAACCGACCTTTTTTGTCTACCGACACTGTTGAACTACCCTCAAAGAAAGTTGCCAATGCATATATGGGGCACGCCAGAACATTTTTTTTGTTTTACGTAAACGAGCAAGTTTATAGAATTAAGCTATCAAAGGAGAGTCATCGACGTGATGATAAGTGGCCACTGTCGCTCAAGGACTATTTTAATTCACCCCGGATAAGATTCGGTTTATTTGAGGTTGGTCATAAATCGGACATGCGTAAGCAATTTCTTACAGCGCCAACGCTATCAGAACTAAATCACGGATGTTTTGCTAATTCTGAAGACCACTGTTATAAAAGGGAACACCCCCTTCTATAAATGTAAGCCGTTGAAATGCCTTGGATGAGTAAGTCCTATGTCGTCATTACCACGACCCCAAACCAGAACATAACAATGCAGTAAACTGTTGTTATCTATAAATTATTACGCGAAGCAAAAACTTGTGATCCGTTTTTAAGATATTTGCCGCAAGCGGAGGAGTATGAAATTACGCGCGGTTATAGTTTATGTAGAGAAGATTTGCGCAATGTTAATATTTTTTTCCAATAATGCATATAACATACATAAAATCAATTAAAAACACATTATACTTACTACCTTTCATTTGGCACACACACATACATAATAGACGAAATAGAACATTCAATGTCTTACTATAAAAACACATAACGTCAAAAATGTCAGATGTCTTTGTCAAAATACCCGCTATTGCTTTTAAATGCTTAGTTATTAAACCTCTTTTTACCTTAAACGGGTGCGTTCATAATAACCTGAAAATTATTACAATTTATTTTAATTAGAGAAATATTGGTGCTACTTTGGACAATGTGAAGTTTATTTTTTTAAATTTAAATTAAGGTCGAATTTCGACCGTTGCGACGGGTGATTAGTAAAGCAGAAGTAGGTGTATATTTCAATTTTATTTGCTTATGTAGATCCCTAAGCAAAGACGAACATTTGTCCTACTACAGCCAACATTAGGTTACGTGAGCGCTTAGATCGGAGGCTGCGGCTTGCGTCACTGACACAGTGGCGAGTCGATTAGTCTATGAGCAGTAAACTTGTAGACTTGTGTATGAAACAGTTGTTTAGTTTTGAAAGCCTTTTCGTTCATGTGGCGTTTTGTGGAACCAGTGCAGTTCGACCGGGGAAGTATCACCTATTATGGCGTGCAGCATTTATTGCGTTTCGATGGAAGGGTGTGGTTGCCGGTACACACTTTTATATGATGCGACCTCATAGTCCTCGGGAGAAGCAACGCATCCGTGATTGATTTCAGATAGAGCCTATGTTCTGTATGAAGTTGATTATAGATGTCGCAGAGCGGCAGTGACCACTTACCATCAGGTGAACTGCATGCTCGTTTGCTACTTCAGTCAGATAAAAAAAACCTTCAAAAGGTACCCGAAGCCGTGGTAGCGACGCAAAATTATGTGGGTTTCTTATCGCATTAAGCCACTCGTGGTGGCCGTCCTCGGCGCTACCAAGAGGAGTTCGGGATCTTTGAAGAAACGCAACCGCAGTCCTTTGAGCGCGTTGCTCTCTTATTGTCTGGTTTTATCAATAGTATGCGACCACAGATTCCACCGTCCTTCCCGGGGTCGCTTGGCTGGACTGTTCGAGCTCCCTCTCTAGTCGCCCGTAACTCCGAAAGTACCTTTAGTGCGGAATCCTACATAACCCGCGGTACCTTTAGAAGGTTTCCCACTCCTACAAAAAAAAAGTATTTTTCATTCATTATAAAAAAATATATATGCTGAGGACTAATTTGAAACATTTTTCTATTGAAATAAAGGATTTCTTCTCACCATAGCCATAAACGCGATTTTTGTTCCATATAATAATATAATTAATTCACAAATGTATCGGTATTTGACCGACTTTACATTTCTACTTTTTGGCAGTCTATTTAGTTATTCGTTCATGGTTTCAAGTCTCCTTTTCCCGAGACAGACTATGACCTACACACGTGTATCAATTCGAATAACTTTTCACATAACTCACGCGACCTGCAGACCGCGTTAGTTATATTGAAACTGTGAGTTCACCAGGTGGTAGAACCAGTGTAGTACGACCGGGGAAGTACCCTCATACTTATCACTAGCGTGATGCCGCGTCCGCAAGCTTGCCAAACCTCAACAAGCCATCACTCACTCACAAATTTTAACGTGCAGAATAGAGCGTTTGGCTTGACTTGTATAACTTTGCAAGCCCTTGGAGCCGATCCGATCGAGAGCCGTTTTTTTTCGTCACAAACCGCAGTTTTTCCGCGAGGTGGAAGAGTGTGGTTGCGGGCATAGTTTTATAGTTTTCAATTCATTAAAAATAACCGGCTAAGTGCGAATTGCGCTGGCGCACGAAGGGTTCAGTTCCATTATCTATAGAAACGATCGTCCCCCTTTTTTGTTTTTTTTTTCTCCAGGGGGAAACCTTCAAAAGGTACTCGACGCCGAGGGAGCGACGTAGTATTATGTGGGATTTTTACCGCACTAAAACCCCTCCGGTGGCCGTCGTTGGCATTACAAAGAGGACTCTGGGATCTCCAAACGAATCGCAACCGGAATCCTCTGAGCGCGTTGCCCCACCGGGCTCCTCCCAGATGGGCGGATGGGCCCACCGCTCCGTCTAGTCTTTACGGCGGTATGCGACAACACGTACCGCTGTCCTTCCCGGGATCGCCTGGCTGGACGGTTCAAGCTCCCACATTAGCCGCCTGCAATCCCGGAAGCCCCTTTTAGTCGCCTCTTACGACAGGCAGGGGATACCGTAGCCCGATTTTGATCCCGGAACTACAGGGACGACGCTCCTCCCCCTAGTTGTTTATTTTATTTTTGTTTTTATTATTTGTTATAGTGCCAAGAAATACATTATCAGCGAATTTTCAACTGACTACGTACGAATACTTCGGTTCATCAGATATAGACGGACAAATTGGCAGACAAATATTAAGACTTTGCGGTGCGTCTACAGCGAAGTCTTATTAATAGGGTTCCGTTTTGCCTTATGGGAACCGAACACTTAAAGGAATATTTATTCAAATAATAATAATAATAAATAATTTATTTGCTCTCACAACGTTACTTACATCTAAGCAAAACTAAAAGGCTTAAACTTACATACTAAAAAAAAGTTACATACTAAAAATCTTAGGATTCTAAGGTAAAGTTTACACAGTTTAGTTAGTTCTGTGAGTGTGCGTGTGTGTATGGGTGTGTGCATGTGCGTGTGTGTGTATGTGTGTGTGTGTGTGTGTGTGTGTGTGTGTGTGTGTGTGTGTGTGTGTGTGCGAACATACTGGTGAGTGCATTGGTGACGTGATATTCTGCAGAAGAAGAAGAGGAGATCAAATTGGTGGAGAAGTGGAGACAACGTATTCTATAGGTATAAAACAAGAACAAAAGGCCAGCAAAACTTTAATTTTAGCCACCTACTTGTAAACATTAGTAATTAAATACAAAAAATATCTATTATGCAGCTCTGGAGTATAATAATCAAGTGCACACAATTAATTAGATATAATCTTAATTAGCCACTTAACACTAGTGCAAGGTAAAATATTCAGATACAAACAAATGTCATTGTGTCTCGCAAAACGTGGTATTTCTGGACATGTAACTTGTTTGATTTGTAAGATTTGTTACGTAAAATCACTACATAGTATAAAACAAAGTAGCTTCCCGCGGTCTGTCCCTATGTATGCTTAGATCTTTAAAACTACGCTACGGATTTTAATGTAGTTTTTTTTAATAGATAGTCATTCAAGGGGAAGGTTTTTATGTATAAATACTTGTATAATGTAATAGAGAAACACTGATCATTTTAGATTTTTGACTTTTACGAGAAACGAAGTTCGCTAGTCTATTTATAAAATATCATATCTAGCAGACAAATTTGCAGTACATCTGATAATAGCAACTGTCGCCCGTGGACATCCTATTATAATACTATAAATGCGAAAGTGTTAGTGGTCAGATTTGACTGAAATTTGGCACATAGGTAGTTTATAACCTTGTCCCTGTAGTTCCGGGACCAGAATAGGACTACGGTACCCTCTGCCTGTCGTAAGAGGCGACTAAAAGAGGCTTCCGGGGTTGCGGGCGGGAAGAGTGGGAGCTCGAACCGTCCGGCCAAGCGACCCCGGAAAGGACGGTGGCATGTGTGGTTGCATGCTGCCGTAAAAACCTGTAGGTGCGGCGAGCAGTTCACGCCCACCAGAGCCCGATGGGGCACACGCTGAGGACACCGGCGGCTGTCAATCGGAGTTCCCGGAGTCCTCTTCGCAGCGTCGAGGTCGGCTACCGGGGGGTTTTAGTGCGGTAAGAATCCCACATAACCCGCGTCGCTCCCACGACGTCGGGTACTTTTTGAAAGTTTCCCCCTCGAAAACAAAAAAAAAGGTAGTTTATAACCTGGGACCTGGGATTATCTCACGGGACACTCATTAACGCGGGTCGTTACTGAAACAGGCGGATTAGTGGGAATAATCTAGCGTATTAAGGATACATAAGCCGACTTGAGATCCGGTAGGTACTTATGCACTAACATTTTTTTTGTGGGGAATTTTATCGGATATGTCGGACTCCTAACGGCTGAAACCCCACGTTGTTCCCCTGGACAGCCTTTGTTGAGACAATAGGTATGCAAGTAGCACTTGTTCCGACGGGCTTTCCCGGCCCATCTCTGGTTGGGATGGAGCTGGAGTTTCTCCATCCCATCATCTTTTGAGGTGCACGCGGGAACACCGCGCCCGCCACCACGAGGCTAGTAGTTTGATTTGACGAAAGATAACCCCGAGTCCTACGTCAAAGCCTCCGTTATGGGGGTAGAAAGAGGCGTGGGTAACTGGGTCTGAAGTCTGAGGATTTCTCTCTTTCTCTCTTCGAGATCTTTCGACCTTCTACTTCGTGGTGACTTCCTCGCAGAAGGATTTTTCGCTTTCCAAGACTATTTACTTTGATCTATTTTAGCTCTCGAAAATAGATCATACGTACAACCTTTTTTTTTTTTAAGTGGGTAATCCTCATGGATACCCAGCCGCCCGGGGCAGCAGCTGGGTTATGCCGGACTCTTACCGGCTAAACCCCCACTGTGTTTTCACCTCCGCACCGTTTGGCGGGAACATGGGCGCGCTTTCACATTCATCCGGGAACCCGCCGGTGCCTGGTCGCTTCCGCAGCCCCCCCCCCCCCCCTCACGTCAAGCATGGAGCTCCCCTCCAACAGGAAGGCGCGCCAGAAAACACAAAGGCGCGCCTTACCTCCAAGGCTCCCATCCACAGGGCGACGACACACCGCATCTCCTCTTACTCTGCGGCCCCACCGCCAACGCATCTGACGGTGCGCCCCCGATTGGTCGCGAGAGATAGGGTGCACGGCAACGACACACCGAGACACCTCTCCTCCCGCGACCCCTCCTGGCTGCGGAGGACAGAAAACACCGTCCCCCGCAGCCCCTTATACGCACAACCTAACCTAAGTTCATCCTGAGTAGTCAATTTTAATGCATTTATGTCTCGCCATTATCTTACATCTTTCAAATCAATAGATGTCACACCTTTGAGAACTATTTTGTGAACGATCTCTCAGGTGTTTCACGATGTCTTACCGTAAAGCAACGATAATTCATTTCAAATTCGCACATCATTTTAGAAAGGTCGAAGAGGTCTCGAATTTGAACCCCGGACCACCGCCGGGAGGGCAAGTTTCAACCATTAGGCTATCACTGCGTTGCGTACAAAACCTTCATACATATTTGCAATTTGCAACATTTAGGTTTGTTTATACAAAACGTCTAGCGTAATATCCGTGCCCGTAGTGAAAACGGGTATAAGTCTGATTTTTACCAAATTGGTATTTTCTGATGTTTTTATACAAAAATTGTTAAAGGGTTCTCTAGAATAAGATCTCCGCGTAAGATATCAAAAAAATGTGATGAATAGATGACTTTTTACATTTGGGAAGTCAGTTAATCAAGTAACATTGTTAAATTAAACCAATCGATCTCCTTTTGGGTTTTTGTGCTAATTTATTTGATTTAACGGTTTTTTTGGATTTTGCTTCGAATCATTAACATAAAATATACCCAAATTGTTATGATAATCAAAAAAATTCCTCTCGGTCCCCTTTTCTCTGACCGCAGGCGCCATATTTGAAAATTATATAGCCTATGTCACTCTCACAACTGAGTTGAATCTAACGATATGTCATAATGTTACCCGTAAAGCCGTTTGGGCTGTGGACTGTGTCAAGAAAATGGACATGCCTACATACATACAAACATACATACATACTCTAAATATATTACACTCCTGACGCAGTCGGGAAAAACTGATATCTAGCGAAGATATGTTACAATCCGCACATTTTTGCCACGGACGTGCAAGTTGTGGAATGAGCTTCCTCCTGAGGTATTCTCGGAGCGCTATGACATGGGGTTCTTCAAGAAAGGTGCGAAAAGAGCTCTCCTACAAAACCGGCGATGCATTGGCGACTCCCCTGGTGTTGCCAATGTCCACAGGCGACGGTGACTACTTTCTATCAGGTAACCCGTCTGCCTTATCGTTAGGTTAAAGTATAAAAAAGATCTAGCGAAGGATTTCCTTTTTCTAACAGTTGTGCTTGAAGAAATGAATTTGGCAAAAATCGGACTTATACACTTTTTCACTGCGAACAGGTTTAGGTTCCTTTAACTATTATGCACACGCATAAATCATTATGCAATGTATGTATGAACATGTTTAGTTGCCCTTAAGCTCAGCGCCCATTGGATACTATTGCCCGAGCAGCTGCTATTTTTTAACCGACTTCCAAAAAGGAGGAGGTTATCAATTCGTCTGTATTTTTTTTTTTTTTTTTTTTATATTTGTTACCTCATTTCTCCGGACTGGGTGAACCGATTTAGATGATTTTTTTTTTATTTGAAAGGTAGTGCGTGTCATAGGGTCCCATTTTTTTTAGTATTTTTTTGACTAGGGCATCCATAAGAAAAACGCATAAGTCTTAAATTTGCATTTTCAATGTACGCGATAAATGTATGAATAACTCAATATCCCGCCAACCGATTTTGATGATTCTTTTTTTATTAGAAAGGATGTACTCCAGGGGTAGTCTGATAAGAGTTTGATAAGGTTCTAATCATAGGATCTTCAACTTTTTGGAGCAAAATAATAAAATTAGTGATAGTCGGCCGAACCTTAGCTGGAGAAGTCCAATTGAGTAAAATATAGAATAAAATTACTATGTAGGTATTTACTATGAAAAATTTGACCTTCAACTCTTCAATCCTGATGATGCAGGGGTACTGCTAGCCTGAACTATAAAAGTTGGTCGTTTGATGTTTGCGAATATATAATGAAATTGTTAAGCAAATTCATGGGACAAAAATTTGACCTTCAACTCCTCAACCCTGATGATGCAGGGGTACTTAAAGCCAAAACCATAGGAATAAGCCATTTGGTGCTTACGTATATGTTATAAGATTACTGAGCAAAAACATAAGATGAAAAATTTGACCTTCAACTCCTCAACCCTGATGATGGAGGGGTACTTCAATCCTAAACCATAGAAGTTGGCAATTTGGTGCTTACGGTTATGTAAAGAAAATACTAAGCAAAAATATAAAATCAAAAATTTGACCTTCAACTCCTCAACCCTGATGATGAAGGGGTACTTCAATCCTAAACCATAGGAGTTGGCAATTTGGTGCTTACGGTTATGTAAAAATAATACTAAGCAGAGGCACAAAATTAAAATTTTGACCTTCAACTCCTCGACCCTGATGATGAAGGGGTACTTCAATTCTAAACCATAGGAGTTGGCAATTTGGTGCTTACGGGTATGTAAAAATAATACCAAACAGAGGCACAAAATTAAAATTTTGACCTTCAACTCCTAAACCCTGATGATGCAGGGTACTGCAAGCCTGAGCCATAGAAGTTAGCCACCTGGTACTAACGTATATGTTATAAGATTACTAAGCAACAATATAAGATGAAAAATTTGACCTTCAACTCCTCAACCCTGATGATGGAGGGGTACTTCCAGAGGGGGCGCCCTGTTTGTATGAATTGTAAAAGTGTTTTATGTTTAATTTTTGTGAATATGTAGATGCACAAAGCAAACTTAGAGGCTTTATTTAAATACAAACATAAAAATATAGTCACTAAAAAGTGTAAAATAAAAACTTTTTAACAAAAAATATCTACCGACTTCCATGTCACAAAAAAGTAAAAAATAATTTAAATATATTTTGGTCTAGAACATACTCAGTACTTAGTACATAGTTCTGAAGTCGGTGCTATATGTCGAAATATGTCGAGCACCGACTTCAGGACTATGTACTAAGTACTGAGTATGTTCTAGACCAAAATATATTTAAATTATTTTTTACTTTTTTGTGACATGGAAGTCAGTAGATATTTTTTGTTAAAAAGTTTTTATTTTATATAAGATAAAGAGCAAACCGTGCGGTCCACCTGATAGATGGTCACTGTCGCCCATTGACTTTATTGATCTTTAAGCAACTTCATATAGAACATGGGTTCCGTTTCTATTTGAAGCCAATCACATGCTTCGCTACTCCCGAGGACTATTGTCGCCTCATATAAAAGTGTGCTGACAATCACACCTTTTCATCGATACGCAACAATCGCTTCATGTTAAAAATCGATGTTGATCACCGCAACATCGATTTTTAACATCCAGAATTGAACCATTTTCTACCACCTTCCAAAGCTTGCAAAAGTAGCTTAAGGGACAAGATGGACTTTGACAGCTAAAAAACGCTTAAACGCTTTCTACACCTGTCGTCAAAGTATGATTTTTTGTATCGTGGGTGCCATAGACACACAACGACGAATTTACAAACACCCAGACCCTGAACAAGAATCCAAACTCATCATTCAGATACCTGTCTGGTCGGGAATCGAATTGGGTACCCAGTGCGTGTCCTACCGGTATGAGTGGTGACCAGTGGGTCATAAGTCAAAATAAGTCAACAGCTTAGTTAATGGGCGGTCATCCTTATGTTCTGCGTGCTGTAAGCACGCTTTCGTTCCGGTCACTTGGACTAGTGATGTCCAGGCTCAGATCTATTTTATCGATATCGATAAAAAATAAGGGCTGTCTTTTGTTTCTTTTATCTAATATTAAGATCGAGTCCGTGATCCCCCACTAGGCCGTAGCAAATTGAAACTGTATGTCCTTCACGTGCATATAAAAATAAAACACTTGATGTTATTATGTAGGAATATGTTAAGAAAATTGTTTTGTACTAAATGCCTTCAGAAGTAAGTATATACGGTACCCAGATGTAGCAAAAAATACTATAATTTTCTTCTATCTGTCTGTCTGTATGTATTTTTATTCTGCTTTCACTGGTGGATAGCTAATTTTATAAGGCGTAAATTGGACTATTATTTTCAAAAAATATATTAGGGTTGTTTGTTCAAATAACATACAAAAAGAATTTGCTCTTTGTTAGTTTGAAATATAACTGCATACCTAAGTATATAGGTTTTTGCTAAGATTCTTTATACTTATGTAGTTATAGTACCTATTTAAATTAAAGAACACTGTTTGATAGATTTCTTCTATCTAAAAGCGATAGCTTAGTTTGACACTCAGACTCATAATCTTATGTATATGCGTATTTGATATTATCATCTTTGTGGATATTTATAGATCCTTGTGACGTAAGCAATAAATCTAAAAGACTGGATAAGTACAATATAATGTATGTATTATAAATATTAAATATGTAAAATTATTATAGTATGAAAATTATTTAAATATAGTTTTTTAAAAGAATAATTATGGAATTATAATTTCTAAAAACGAATTATTAATCTATCAGGCACTAAAAATGCACTGACTCGAAAATAATCTGTAGTCTAATTTAATCAGAAATGTAATAATTATCAGGTGTGATAAAAATAATTGATGAGGCTATTCCGCATATGAAGTAACAGCTATGGATATTATTATTCTCTCATCAACCCATTATTGGCCCACTGCTGGGCACGGGTCTTCTCTCAGAATGAGGGAGTTTAGGCCATAGTCCACCGCGCTGGCCAAGTGTTAATTTGTGGACTCCACACACCTCCGAGAACTTTTTTTATTTTATGAACTGTCGGGTGTGTAGGTTTTCCTTCACCGAAAATCAGTGATATTTATTTTTAATACGCACATAAATTATTATTATCATACTTCAATTTTTATAATAGTTTTGTGCGAGAGAATTTATAAACCCTTACATACATGTATTTGATATATAAAAAAATATTATTGTGTAAATAATAATATTACTGTATTATCTTTTAACTTCTTTATATGTATTTAAAATAGATCCGCAAACATAAAAAGCAAAATTTCACATACTATATGGCATTTTCTTTATGACTTGACCGTCTTAGTCCCCGGGAGTGGTATCGCCTGTGACGGATTCAGGTGGAGCCTCATTTCTATATAAAGTCCTTTGCAGATGGGTTTTCGATCACGTCAAACGCCATTCCGCACTATGGCTAATGATTACGATTGACTTCTAATGATTTAGT
This sequence comes from Spicauda simplicius, assembly GCA_949699795.1. Lineage (NCBI taxonomy): Eukaryota > Metazoa > Arthropoda > Insecta > Lepidoptera > Hesperiidae > Spicauda > Spicauda simplicius. Next base: position 1,639,952 of record OX453081.1, on the reverse strand, counting down.
TAGGTTGAACCGCCAAAGCCTGTCCTGGTTACGAACATCAACTATGTTCGTAACCAGGACAGGCGTTCAGAATGTATTGTTTGTAACTATATTGAAGTGAAACGTCATTGTTGCGCTTTGAATAGGTTTTGTGTAAACAAAAATCGTGAAACTCACCTCATCATCACCGAACGCTTTCGATGAGCTAGAAGCAATCCTACAAATATATTTTGGTTGTTTTTAAGGTTTCACTTCTTCAATTCAGTAGTCATGACTGCCGGCATTTTTTAAACCATTTTTTTACATGTCACGAAACTCGTGACAATGAAATATCATAGTATAATGAAGTTGCGCGTGGTAACGAAATTATTAAACGTAAAATATTTACTTTTATTGGTCAGTAAAAAATATAAAATTTTATAAAAAATTAAGGCGCTTTATAGGGTCTTAAAATTGATTTACGATTATCCTTAAACATTTCACTTGACATTATTGTAATCAATGTAAGTGGATTAAAAGATTACGGGAGATGATTAAAGTCTTTTCTAGCCCGAGTAGAGGCTACACTTCGCCGTTTTCAGAGTTAGGTAATATTTTGTAACTTACCTATTTCTAGCGTGTCCTTGCGTTTCGGTGGAAGGGTGTGCTTGCCGGCACACTTTTATTTGAGGCGGCCATCTTAGTCCTCGGGAGTAGTAACTAGTAACACATCTGTGATTGACTTCAGATTGTTCTATATGAATTTATTTATAAATGTCGCAGGGCGGCAATGTCCACTTACCATCAGGTGTGGTGCCTGGTCGTTCAATTTTCTATATGAAAAAAGTACACACGCATTTTTTCAGTGTTGATAACATATGAAGGTTACTGTATAGCGAACTATAATTCAATGATAAATATCGTAGGATAAATGGATTTAATCACCGGTGGAAACGAAGTATGTCTGATAACATATAATTACGCGTAGTTTATCGATATCACAGAATCCTGTTTTCCAATTTCGCACAAATTATCTACACCTACTGTATAAATAATCAAGTCTAAAGATTTCGACCATCTGGCCATTCAGAATGAATGAGGTATTTTTACTTTTACTGGTACTAATCACCCGTCACATCGGTCGAAATTCGACCGTAATTTAAATTTAAAAACTAAACTTCATATTGTCCAAAGTAGTATGAATATTTCTCAAATTCAAATGAAATGTAATAATTTTAACGCACCCGTTAAATATAAAAAAGAGGTTTAATTAGCTAAACCGCATTTAAAACCAATAGCGGGTATTTTGACAAAGATACTGACATTTCTGATGTGTTTTCATAGTAACAGATTGAATGTTCTATTTCGTTTATTATTTATGTGTTCGTGACCAATGCACGGCAGTGTGTGTAATTTTACGTATGTTTTAAGCATTATTGGAAAAAAATATTAACATTCTGCACTCGTCCTTTACGTCCACTATAACCGTGTAAAAATTCATACTAATCCATTCGCGGCATATTACTTAAAAATGCTTCACAAGTTTTTGCTTCACGTATTAATATATAGATAGCATAGAGGTGGCAAACAAGCACTTTTTATAAGATTAAAGTGGTAAATAGACACGCAATCCACCTGATGATGGACACAAGTGATCACTACCGTCTATGGACATCTGTATCAACACACACAACTCACAGACAGTAATTAAAACAGTTATCTATCGTATATATTCTTAATAGTTATTGCACGAAATATATTTGGGTTTAAATTAAAATTCTTTAAATGTTGCAAAAAGTATGCGTTGGTTTATTTATAATAGTACTTAAAATTATGACGCTTAATTGTGGCCTGAGAACATTATTTTCATTGTTTGCTTGACGTGTGAAAATTTCACGTTTTTTCAGGAATTTTAATTAAAAATAAAGCTTCAAGATTTTTCTTAAGGTATGCTTCTACAAAGGCCAAGTCTCTAAAAATACATGTCCTTCCATTCCATTAACGGGCATCCATCTAACTTTCAACTGAGCCCCATGTTGCTTAACTTTATTGGACATATAAGATTTACACAGGCCGGTTATACATTTAGTGAATAAGTGAGTACTGAGTTTAAAATTAGACATTCGTGAATGCCAATATTGTTTTTTTTTTTCAGTTTTTTGCATAGAATGCCAGTGGATATAAATTTGGCGATCTTTTTTTGGTCGACATACTCCAGTTCGAATTAAATTTGTAAGATTTGGGGACCTTTTTTTTTGTAAAGCACTACAATTCAATATTGGCACAATTCCTGTGAATGCGAATATCTGCAAAGACGCAGATATTCGTATTTACATACATAACTATATACATGCAACATACATACGCTCGAAAAATATTACCATCCTCACGCAGTCGGGTAACTAAAGTATCGATAAAAGGTATCGACATGTCCATCCCCACCGACCCCATGTCATAAGTGTTATGAAACGGCGTTTGAAGATTTGCTTGCCTCTATTTGTTGTGTTGCGTGTTCTTATTCAACACAGTGGGAGTCGTGAGCCTATTTCTATTGTCGGTCTTGTGATATGTTATCATCTGTCTAGCCGTTTGGACTGCAGACCGTCTTACGAAAGTACACGCAACATACACACATTCGATAAACATTACCCATCTGACGCAGTCGACTAAAGTATCGATAAAAGGTATCGACATGTCCCATCCCCACCGACCCCATGTCATAAGTGTTATGAAACGGCGTTTGAAGATTTGCTTTCCTCTATTTGTTGTGTTGCGTGTTCTTATTCAACACCGGGACGTATTCTATTTGGTCTAGTCATATGTAGCTCTAATCTTTTACAACATAAGATTGTTTTTATCTGACAGAAGTAGCAAACGAGCATGCAGTCCACTTGATAGTAAGTGGTCACTGCCGCTCATGGACATCTGTAATCAACTTCATACAGAACATGGGTTCTACCTAAGTCAATCACAGATGCGTTGCTACTCCCGAGGACTATGATGGTCGCCTCATCTAAAAGTGTGCCGGCAAGTTGTAAGTTATATATTTCTTACGCGTGTATGTTGATGAAACACGGGTTCGAAATGAATCTTCTGTAGGCGAGCCATGAGAGAAGCATTGGCGTTATTATTTTGTAACGAAACGGTTACGCTGGGGCGTTACGAACATGGTTACGTCGTCATGCCCAGCCCGTCATGTCATTCCGTGCCCAGTAGTGGGACATGGTTATTGTCCCACTGCTGGGCACGGAATTGGTGGACTGGTGGAACATGGTTACGCTGGTTCATTATTACAATAATATTACATTACTGTCGTCTATAGTAAGTAATGTAATATTTACTGTCGTCTAGAGCAGTGATAGTATAATGGTTAAAACTTGCTCTATCGATCGGGAGGTCCGAGGTTCAAACCCAGGCCCGCACCACTGATTTATGTGCGTATTATACATTAATTATCTCTGCTTTACGGAGAAGGAAAACATCGCGAGGAAACCTACACACCCGAGAGTTCTTTAAAAAAAAGTTCTCGGAGGTGTGTGAAGTCCACCAATACGCACTTGGCCAGCGCGGTAGACTATGGCCTAAACTCTCTTATTCCGAGAGAAGACCCGTGCCCAGCAGTGGGACAGTAATGGGTTGACGACGATTGTCGTCTTCTTTAAGTTATGTCCCAACATAGGTAGGTGGTAGGTAGGTATATATATATTTTCTTGTTGTATACGTCTATGGACACCCATTTTCTTTACGATTGTTCATGTGCAGCCTGGTGTAAATACTATAGCGTTAAAGGATATGGTGACATACAGAAACGTAAACAATGGACGCATTATCTCGGTACAATGGTCACCACTTATCTGTAAATGCAGTCATTATATTTATTACAATACTCTGCAAAAACGCCACAATGGAATAATCTTACTTATATACGGATAATTTTGAAGATAAATAGAATTGAACTGTTTGTCTGTGTTTGATATTTTCTTATTGCGTAGTATTTCTGGATAAAGTGTTGATTACCATCGTGTGTTACAGCTAAACTCGAAAATGTTTTTTTTTTTAATTTTCTTTAGAACTATCTTAAGATAATTACGATGAGTACCAACTCATCTTACTCCGTAAATAAATGATTGTGCAGTGACAGTCTGTGGTTGAAATTTAGCCTTAATTGGGGGTCCGAGAGTCGAATCCCAGGCAAGCCAATGAATTTTCGCGATGGAAATTGATCAAGCAGCATGAATCAACGAGTATCACTGGTTTACGGTGAAGGAAAACATGAGTAAACCTACACACTTAGGACTTATCGCAAAAAGTTCGCAACGGTGAGTATGAAGTCTATCAATTCGTACTAGTCACCCGTCGCAACGGTCGAAATTCGACCGTAATTTAAATTATAAAACTAAACTTCGTATTGTCCAAAGAAGCATGAATATTTCTTAAATTAATTATTATAATTTTCAAGTTATTTTTAACGCACCTGCAAAGGTTAAAAGAGGTTTTATTAACTAAGCTGCATTTAAAAGCATTAGCGTGTATTTTGACAAAGACATCTGACGCTTTTGACGTTCATAGTAAAACACTTGAATGTTTTATTTCGTTTAATAAGTATGTGTTTGTGTGAAATGCAAGGTAGTGTGTGTTATGTGTTTTAGTTGATTTTATGTATGTTTTATGCATCATTTGAAAAAATATTGGCATTGCGCAACCTTTCTCTACATCAACTATAACCGTGCGTAATTTCATACTCCTCCGTCTGCGGCAAGTATCAAAACGGATTACAAGTATTTGCTTCACGTATTATCAATTCGTATTTATGCATCGCGGTGCATCATTAGCCCAGTATGACCTAAAACTCTGAAAGGGCACTTCGTGTTGAGTAGTGTGACAATAATGGGCAAATATATTGCATTTACAATTTTGGGCAAACTGCTGCTGATTGATTGATTTATTTTCTTTTAGTTTTAGGAAAATTCTCAGTTATTACTGTCCCACTTCTGGGAACGAGTTTTCTCTCAGAATGAGAGACTTATAGGCCATAGTCCACCGCGCTGTGCGAATTGGTGCGAATTGGTTATGGACATATATGAGGACAAACTTCCAGTAATCCAGATTTGTGTGCAACCCATTATTGTCCCACTGCTGGGCGAATATGAATCCAAGTACGAAGTATCGATCTTCAAAACTATCAAGGCGACTACAATAAAAATCTTTAGATATTTTCGGTATATAGGTATAGGTACAACCCATTATTGTCCCAGTGCTGGGCACGGGTCTTCTCTCAGAATGAGAGAGTTTTAGGCCATAGCCCACCGCGTTGAAATCCAAATTTAATACTCAAATATGTCTTGCCGAGGATCGAACCAGAACCCTCTGAGTAACAGACCGGTACCGCTGCGCCTCGCATATCGGTGTTAAATATTAATTTACCTGCATTGCTCGCTTCACGCTGCATTGCGCATTGCCAAGTAAATGCCAAGAGGTCAGTGGTGTCAGTACTAAGTCTACGGCATGCCCAATAGCTACATAAGTGTTCAAAGGTTGTTTAGTTTTGTTTAGGTTGTTTAGTTTTAAGAGTTAGTTATTTAGTTACCTAAAATGATGGCATCAGGATCCTTCGTGGCTTCACTGGTGGCAGCATCGTTAATTTTATAATACCATAGTGTCCGGTCGAAGCGTGAGCTTCGGTCACCTTCGACCAAAAAATCCGCCTTCGGCAAAACCTTCGGCTTCGGTCAAAATGGGCCGAAGTTTTGACCGGAGTTGAAATTTGTTGGAATTATCTGACTGTAGTAGCAAATGAGCGTGCAGTCCACCTGATGGTAAGTGGTCACTGCCGCCCATGGACATCTGTAATCATCTACTTACAGAACATGGGTTCCATCGGAAATCAATCACAGATGCGTTGCTACTCCCGAGGATGGTCGCCTCATGTGAAAGTGTGCCGGCAACCACACTCTTCTATCGAAACGCAAGAGACGTTTCATGCTAGATATAGGTGTGGCGGTGGTTTCTCACCGGTCGAACTACACTGGTTCTACCACCTTTTCTGTTGTAAGAACGTTTTAAAATGTGAATAATGGAAATGCTCGTACATTTGTCGATGTATCTCGGTATGTACCTATGTCAGTAAATCTAATATATTTTATTCTATATACTTACAGAGCAGTAATAGCCTAATGATTGAAACTTGCCCTCTCAATCGGGAGGTCCGAGGTTCAAACCCAGACACGCACCACTGATTTATGTGCGTATTAGAATTTATCACTGCTTTTCGGTGAAGGAAAACATCGTGAGGTAACCAACACACCCGTGAGTTCTTAAAAGAAAAATTCTCGGAGGTGTGTGAAGTCTACCAATTCGCACATGGCCAGCGCGGTGGGCTATGGCCTAAAAACTCTCAATCTGAGAAAAGACCCGTGCCCAGCACTGGGACAAAATGGGTTGTACATATACCTATATAAATATCTAAGATAAATTTTCATTGTATTCGACTTGATATTTTTGAAGATCGATACTTCGTACTTGGATTCATATAACTTTATTTCTGGTAGCTATAATATAGATTTAATTACTAGATAAACAGATATTCGCAAATTAAATTACATAGATTATCTTTTACAGTTATTAACTGTTCGTTAATGACCGTCTGCTCGCAATTTGATTAACTGATATTTTGCTAGCTGTACCCCGTGATTTCACCCGTTTTTTTTATTTTAATATAAAGGTCAAGGCCAGATTGTGTCTAGTTTGTAATGGAGCTGTACATTTACAAGAGTCTAATAATAATTAATCTAATATACATATATACACAAATTATCGTATATTTAACGTTCAGAGACTTCTTCTAAAGACTTCAAAAAAGAAGGTGGTTCTCAATTCGGCCGGTATATTTTTATTTTTTTTATTAATTTATGTATTACTTGGGAATTTTCATTTTGCGTATTTTCATTATCATAGTATCTCCTAAAAACAGTTTAAGTTGTAAACCGCTGCAATTATTATTTCTTAGTGCCCCAAGGCTCTATCAAATATCTATAAGTTGTACAGTCACACAGAAACTTTCATTTGTAGTATGTATCAGATACCAAGAAGTGGGGTTAACTTTAGTTAGCCCCGCCACAGTAGAAATATTGAGAACAGTATGGAAACTGCCTACAAGCGTTTGAAAACGGCACACTCACACAAACATATGCATCGACGAGGCCGCTAACCGCTAATGGGTTTTCGCAGTGCTTCAGTAGCGAGTGCCGCGTCGAGACGAGTGGTCACATTTGTTTATGCGATATGCCACTAAATGCCAATATTGTATTGCGTGGTATACGGGGTTGGAATTTCTTACACTATAAAATTTAATAATAAAGAACTGCGCACGTGTCGTCGCGCATGAATGTATTTTTCAGTGAATAATTTGTAATTTATGAAGCATAAAGCATTTTTTATGTAACGGTTTTTGAATTACTAGATATCACACGCATTTCCAAACGTCTACAAGTATCAATATTAAACTGTTTTCCGTATTTCAAACTAAGTAACATAACTAATTTATCGTCATGCTGGGTTTAAATTCGAAGTTGTGAGATTACCTACTTATTTTCTTTGTAAACTGCGTAGATATTAATTCGATTGATTGATGACTAAGGACAATAAATGCTAAAATAAGTACCTATTAATAACACTATTACGAAAAATATATATAGAGACAGCCCTATTGCTTCAATAGAGTGTAGGTATTTATTTTATAAACAACTAGTTGACCCGGCGAACTTCGTTTCGCCTAAAAGTCAAAAATCTAAAATTATCAGTGTTTCTCTGCTATATTATACATGTATTACACATAAAAGCCTTCCTCTTGAATCACTCTAAGCATATATAGGGACAGACAGCGAGAAGCGACTTTATTTTATACTATGTAGTAGTGAGGCTTAGTTTCCATACTGTTCCATATTTGTACTGGGGGCCGCTTTACACGAACGAGTTCTGAGATGAAATTGATAAAGCCGTTCCACTTGTACGTGGCGTGAAATCACACAATTATGGCAGTCTCTGGGATATAGTGGCCACCGTACCGTATATTATCTTAATACAATTTCAAGGCAGTAGAAAGTATATTAATATGATTTTAACTATTAAAAAAAAAACTTAAAACGCGGTCTACACTCATAGCCCCACAGTAGGATTTTCTCCTGTGTCGTGGGTGCCATGGACACACACAAAGACGAATACACAAACACCGAGACCCAGAACAAGAATCTAAACTCATCATTCAGATACCTGTCTGGCCGGGAATCGAACTTGGGACCCACTGCGTGTCACTGGTATGGTAACCGCTGCGCCACGCGGGTCGTCGACTGTAAAGCGCTTGTTACGTTTTGGTGCAAAGGGGTGGTTGTAGATTCACTTAAGCGACCATTTTAGTGTTCGGGAGTAGCAATGCGTATGTGATTGATTGATTGCTGAAAGAACACGAGTTCCTTATGAAGTTGCTTACATATGCCTATGAGGGAAGTGATCCCATATAATCAGGTGGACTTTTTTTTTGTTTTCGAGGGGAAAACCTTCAAAACGTACCCGACGCCGTGAGAGCGATGCGGAGCTATGTGGGATTTTTACCGCACTAAAACCCCCCCGTTGGGCGTCCTCGGCGCTTTAAAGAGGACTCCGGGATCTCCAAAGGAACGCAACTAGAACTCTCAGAGCGCGTTGCCCCATCGGGCTCCTCCTAGATGGGCGGCTGAGCCCAAACGCCCCGTCTATGATGGTGGTGCGAAATAATGTTTATCTAATAGCAAATACTGGTACTATGCATTATTGCATACTTAACACGATGATAATGCAAAAAAAACTATTATCTATTACATATTAATTGTTATTTTAATATATTAAAAAAAATCAAAAACGGCATACCGTTATTACTCATCATGTATCAATTCCTTAATAATCCGTCTAAATTTCTAAAATTATAAAACTGTATCTCAACTTTAAATTGATAAATTTTGAATTGTAGGTTTATTCAAACAAATTATGTTTTTTATTGCGTTACTTTGTTAGATGTTATCAAATAAAATGAAATGTCTTTATTTTGTATAGGCCTACGGGGGCAATTACAAATTGTCAGTTACATTTTTTTTCTTACACTACCACCGGATCGGAAAACGACCTCAACTGAGAAGATCCGGCAAGAAACTCAGTGCTAAACGGCAGTGAATCCATTTGCTAACTACATTACATAACTTATTTGTCTTCGCCTCTTCGACATAAATATAAAACAGCGCTAAATATTTCGTTTGTTTAAACATTATCATTTCAATAGGGATCAACGTACGCTTTTAAGTATGTTACTCATATACGCAGTATATCAACTATCTTTATGTTCTAAATATTGATTACATAGTATAAAACAAAGTCGTTTCTCGCTGTCTGTCCCTATGTACTTACGCTTAGGTAGAGTTTGTTTTAATAGGCCGGTCAAGAGGAATGTTTTTATTTATGTGTCGTCAACCCATTATAGTCTCACTGCTGGGCACAGGTCTTCTCTCAGAATTAGAGAGTTTAGGCCATAGTCCACCGCGCTGGCCAAGTGCGAATTGGTGGACTTCACACACCTCCGAGAACTTTTTTTTTTAAAGAACTCTCGGGAGTGTAGCTTTCGTTACGATGTTTTCCTTTACCGAAAAGCAGTGATACTTAATGTATAATACGGACATAAATCAGTGGTGCGTGCCTGGGTTGTAACCTCGGACCTTCCGATTGAGAGGGCAAGTTTCAACCATTAGGCTATCACTGCTGCTGCGCTTTTATGTATAGTACATGTATAATATTGTAGAGAACAGGGATGTAACGGAGCTCCGATTCCGGTTCCGATAAGTCGGAACTTCCGATTGTAAATGCACCTTCGGTTCCGATTCCGGTTCCGAAATTTTTATATCAGAGGTCGTCTGAAGCGGATTTGATTTAGGTAATTTGTTATCTGTTTACGGGAAAATGTTAATAGGAAATATGTCAACTCTTGTTGTCGTCGTGTTACACACACTTTTTTTACTTTGTAAAAGTTGGAAAGGTTTACTGTCTCACCTTGTTACTAGCAGTTCAATGATGTATCATTGAAATCGTCTCAGTTTACAGAATGAAATAAGCTATATTTTATAAATATGAACAGAAAATGGTGGATTAATTAAAAAAAAAAAACGTTCTTTCCTCACGTTTCTTATTAAACTGCATTAGAAAGAGGGGACTGTTCTTCTAGCAGAAGAATGTACCAGCAGAACCCGCAACTTCATTCGCACAGAGCACAATATGTTTCATCCATCACCATTTTGTCAATAGTTAACAATATATTGAACCACAAAGCCATTTCATTAAATTTGCATCAAAATTGATGAACTTTCATATAAACTTTCCTCTCCATTTTTATCCCATTAAGGAGTAATTTACAAAAAAATCTTAAAAAAAAACTAATGTAATTAGAAATTTGCACTGTAAAAAAAACAGTGCAAATTTCTAATTACATTCGTTTGGGCTGTGCGTTGATATGACAGTATTTAATTCAGTTTTTTTTCACAAATACAAATTTATAAATATAAAACACTTTTTTTGCCATAATGTTTATTGACTGATACAACCTTCGATTCCGATTCCGGGTCCGATTCCGGTAAAACGAATTTAAAAACTCCGATTCCGACTTCGGTTCCGATAAGTGACCTCCGTTACATCCCTAGTAGAGAAACACTGATAATTTTAGATTTTTGACTTTTAGGCGGAACGAAGTTCGCCGGGTCTACTAGTGTTATATAATATTTTGGTAATCATATTTTTGTATTAGAATAAGTATGTTTAATGATTTTAATCTTTTTTGTAGACTTCATATTGTTAAAATTAGACACCACTGTATTTAAAAAAATGGAAAATTCAAAAACGCACGACTCAATTTTGTGAATTTTAGTTTTTTCGGTAATAAGTATTAAACGACACTAAATAAAATAACTATTAATAAAAGTAAAAGTATAAAAAGTGTTGGTGTTAACATTGTAGTATATAATGTGCTTTAAAAATAATTTCGATACAAAAAAGTCAATTTGTCAAAATCAGACTTATACCCATTTTCATTGGGGGCAAAAAATTACTATCGTACGATATTATCCATCATTCAAATGAATAAAGCGAAGATATAATGGATACATAGCTAATTGTGCTATACAACTGTTTGATAAGAAACAGTCTTATTGTGTTAGGAGTATGGTTCGTTTTCGTTTATTCTGTCACTGACAGGTTTTTTCATGCCTAAGTTGATTTCACACTGTACGACGTTAAAATCTTGTTTATTTGGCTTTTGTCGATTTTTGCAAAAATCGGATCATAATGGCACATGCATGAATAGTGCAATTCAAAATTTATTAATTTTAGTTAAACAAATATCTAAAACACCCTAAAATTTAAAAAAAATGGTGCATTTAAAGCAGCAATCACTCTGCGGTTCATAGCCATATAATTTATTTTAAATATTTTATTTAACTTTGTTAATCAGACAGATAAATTTGATAGCCTAATGGTTGAAACTTGCTCTCTCAATCGGAAGATCCATGGTTCAAATCCAGGCACGCACCACTGATTTTCCTAAAATTATGTGGGTCTTAGAAATTAATTATCATTGCTTTACGGTGAAGGAAAACACCGTGTGGGTTCTTAATGAAAAATATCTCAAAGGTGAGTGAAGCCTATCAATTTACACTTGGTCAGGCATAATACTCTCTGACGGTTGACGACAATTAAAAAGATAAAATGTAAATGCACTTATTTCTGAATCCCTAGTAAAATTAGCGTTTTTGTGATGTGTTCAATCCAAGTAGCGATTCAGTAAAAACTATTATTATTATGCTTCACTATTATTTACGGCTTCCACATTTGGGGGCTAAAAATTGAGAAAAAAAATCTTGTATTTGCTGTTTGCGCGTGACTTGCGTGTATTCCCGGCGTATGAACGCAACCAGAATATAATTATCCGCTAATATAGAACTTTTACTATACATAATAAGGGTTGTAGGTATATAAGCCCATATATAGTTGGTGATGTGAAAGAAAAGAATAAAGAAAACGCTTTATACACTCATAGCCACACAGCATGATTTTCTCATTTGTCGTGGGTGCCCTGGACACTCACAAAGACGAATACACAAGCAGCTAAACCCAGAACCAGTATCTAAACTCATCATTCAGATACCTGTCTGGCCGGGAATTGAACCTGGAACCCATTGCGTGTCAGACCGGTATTGTAATCGCACGACCACGCGGATCCCCATTATCACAATTTATCAAAATCCAAGCGAATTAGTAGAACATGTTAGTTATTGCACATCGGCCGTTTGGAAAGTGTGCAGGTTCTTTATCGTTTGAGTCACCAGTGTTTCGCTTTGTTATGCCACCACCACACTGCCAGTCTTAATTCATCCGTAGTGCGGAGCGGACGTTACATTATTGTAAGATAACATAGTGATAGTGATTTTTGTGTTGTGTCCAAACAATTTGTGTTTAGGGAATGATACACTGGTAAGTGACGTAGATCCTTTGTTAGTTATCGCTCTCGATTTGGACGTGGAAGGCCGTTTTGAATATTTTTTCGTCTGTTGTGGTTCTTTGTCCTTTGTTTCTGTGTGATGAACCCAGAGATACAGGATATCAGGACTTGTGTTAAAGATTTTTATTTTAATTTTAAAATTAATATTTCAAACATAAATTGTAGAACACTGAGCCAAAAATACCTAAGCTAAAAAAACTTATTAATAACTAAAATATATTTTTTTTTACTTATTTATAGAAATATTTTCGAACGAAAGTTGTAGAACTTTACTATGATTCATTCAAAGACATAATATTTTAATAATACCTTGCATGTGTAAAGAATTTACAAAAATAAATGCGCATAATTTTTTTACTGTTTGAGTTTACGTTTTTTATGTGCGATAAACTTGTTTTAACATTTTAACGACGTTTTTAAGTAAGAAGGTTGTTATTAGTCATTACTGCAGTATTTGAACAATTAGCAATACATGAATTAAAGTTTGATTTTATGAGAAACTAGTTGAATACCGCAGCTTCGCCCGCGTTAACAAAAATCAACTGTCCCGTGGGAATAAGATATTTTCCCACAGTAAAAAGTAGCCTAAAATTATGTTATTCCAGAGTGTCAGTTAACTCCCAACCAAATTTTATGAAATTCGCTCTAGCCGTTTACACGTGAAGAAGTAACAAACATACACACTCACAAACTTTCGCCTCTATAATATTAGTATGAGTATGATGCATTTAAGATTTTTTGTATATTTTTGTGGCTACTTTATATAGAGAAAGTAATGTTATCGTAGGAACTATCTTTTGCACCAAGTCCACAATAAAAGAGATTTAATTTGGTTTGAATTGTGTGAACGTTCGAGGTTCCACTTTGAAGACACCGTTACTACACCTATTTGTATCTTTTAACTAGTGTAGTGCTGCTGTGATTTGAAGCCTATAGAAGAAGCCTATACTTATAAGATGTGTTTGACGACCCGCGTGGCGGAGCGGTTACCATACCGGTCTGACGCGCAATGGGTCCCGGATTAGATTCCCTACCAGACAGGTATCTGAATGATGAGTTTAGTTTCGTGTTCTGGGTCCGGGTGTTTGTGTATTCGTCTTGTGTGTACATGATACCCACGACACAGGAGAAAATACTGTGGGGCCCTACTGTGGGGCTCCAACGTGTCCAACTCTTGTCCTAAAATTTATCAATATATTTGTGGCCGATTATGAAGGATGTTACTTCTATCTAGGGCTGATTACTTATCAGCAGATGAATTGCAAGTTCTTTTACGCGTCTTTATACATATATACTTAATAAATATCCGTGTGTCTGTATATCGCATTTGCAGAAAAATTTTGGCTCATATAGGACATAGTTTCGTCACCGACAAGCGAAAAATGTTGAGCACCAACTTTGGGACTATGTACCAAGTACTGAGTATGTTCTAAACCAAAATTAATTGAAATTGTTTTTACTTTTTTGTGAAATGGAAGTCGGTAGATATTTTTTGTTAAAAAAAGTTTTTATAATAATAAAAGCTTCTTTATCTTTTTAGGTTTACGTCTGTATGTCAATGTGTTGAAAATCGCATTAAGCCTAAATTACTTATTTTGATTTTAAGATTACATTTTTAATGTTTTCCTTCGCGTTAAAAATGTATAACTCTGAATTTGTAAGCATTTGTATTGTATTTGTAAGTACCTCTATTGGAATAACATATTTACATAGGTATATCGTCTTATATAAAAGCAGGTTATTTTTCGAAGTTACATAATTGAAAGTTATTTATTTAGTATGCATAAAATATATGTGAAGGTTGGTTGTTACGGAATAATAACTGGTTTTTGTATAAAATTAAACATTTTGCCAAGAAACAAGTTATAAAAAAAATAAGGTATCATTTTTAAAATCTCCAAAACCCACAAAAGCGTTTGGGATTATCATTATTGTATTTTTGCATGCTTTTATCTTTAAACCTTTAAATCTCTCGGTGAGAATAAAAAGGTTCGAAATTAGCATTTTTTGAAAATAATAAAATTGTGGTTGCATTTTGAGAAGTTTCTTTAGTAAGCGGTTATTAATATTTGAAATTATATTTGGCCCTTTCCAGTACGAAATCACTCATATTCATCGCAATCATACCAGATGGACCGATGACCGGAAGAAGACAGCGGGAAACCGTTTGATTCAGAGGGCACAGGACCGGTTGGAGTGGCGCCATTTAGGGGAGGCCTATGTTCAGCAGTGGACATCAAAAGGCTGATGGATGGATGGAGTACGAAATCATATTTTTTTGATTTTCTATCCGATAGAGTACTTTATTAGAGGTGGTTTGAAGTTTGAGTCCGGTCCATTTTTCACTGTGTGATGTATTTAATTAATAAACTAGATCTGCATTGCACCCTATACGTATACTTAAAATTCAAAGGGTTATATTGAGAACAGATTTTTTTAAGTATTTGAAATACATTTTAGTATATTTCCAATTAGTCACCACATAGTATAAAACAAAGTCGCGTCCTATGTATGCGTAGATTTTTAAAACTACTCTACGGATTTTAATGCAGTTTTTTTAATAGATAGAGTGATTCAAGAAAAAGGTTTTTATGTATAATACATGTGTAATATAGTAGAGGAACACTAATAATTTTAGATTTTTGACTTTTGGGCGGAACGAAGTTCGCCGGGTCAGTCATAAATATAATAAATAAATGTACCTAATATAAATCTAATAATTTTAGGTTTTTTTTCTGTCCATGGTTATCTAACATATCAATTTGCGTAGTTCCTATCATCATTAGTATTTTATCTAAATTTCCATAGATAATAATTATTAGAATAACAGATACGAAAATATATTTTATTTTCGTGTTCACTTCGTAGTTATAGTGAATAGCGTGCGAACAATAAAGCAATTAGTAATGACAACAACTAAATAATAAATTAGTAACATTTCGTCACCATGGAATGAATAATTTTAACTGCATCAAAAACGAAAATCATTTTTAGCATTTTTTAAGCATAGACCAGTGTTTTTCAAATTTTTGTTTTCATGAATCCTTTGATAAATGCAGTACACGACCCCCCCTTTTTTTTAGTGGGTAATCCTCATGGATACCCAGCCGCCCGGGGCAGCAGCTGGGTTATGGCGGACTCTTACCGGCTAAACCCCCACACGACCCCCTACCATTGTCTAACATGTCTGTGTCCAATTAACGATTCTGTATAACATTTATTTAATTATTATCATTGTTTTATTGATTAGATATGTAATAATGTTAATTTGTGTAAAACAAATGTGCCGTAGGTGACATTTTCGTAGTTAAATATTGGTAAAAGAAAATATTTTTATATTTTTAAGACTTCGCTATTCTGAGCTATTCTGAACACTTCATGACCTACACTTTGATCGATACAGAACAGATCACATCACTTAGTTTTACTCGTGGTAAGGAATAAGTTTATATGAGGCATCAATACAGTTTTCTATTATGACATTTCAACGTATCTGTAAAGTTATGTGGTGCTTTTAGGGTTCCGTACACGAAGAATAATAATGGAACCCTATTACTAAAGATCTGCTGTCCGTCTGTCTGTCTGTATCTCATGAACCGTGATAGTTAGGCAGTTGAAATTTTCTGTTACCTCTATAACAACAAATAGTAAAAAAACACTATAAAATAAATATGTAAGGTTTATTTATTTCCTTTTTTTACCTAATAGTACGGAACCTTTTGTGCGCCAGTCTGACTCGATCTTAGCCGGTTTTAACCTATTTTATGGCTTCCTTATATATGTGATCATATTTCGCGACTGCGTCGCTGCTTGCATTTTATTATGTGCAAAAATGTGCTGTCAAACAATATTATAATTAAATAAAGGTTAATATTGTAATTAAGCAACTGCATCTTGTATTATATCTCATGTTCTTACTAAAATTATCTTAATATCATCTTTATGCACTTGTATTGTCTTTTATAATTAATTATGGACTCGCGACTCAATACGACTTCCTGATAGATCAAGGCTGTCCAATACTAGGTCGGCGAACCACATTGTGACCTGCCAACGTATTAGATTTAGTCCCCCAAGGGGCTACTCTTGGGCTAGTGCTTGGGGCTGGTAGTCGCCAGTTGCATTAGTGGCTGATTCCAGCCCATTCCCATGACGTGTGCGCCACAGACGATCTTGGACGCAAAATTGGTCCTCACTTCAATTACGGTTGGCAGCCTTGTTATTAAATTTTACCCTCTGGGGGATAACTTACATTTTGAAAAGCACTGGTCTAAGACACAATTTAAGTGATTGTAAAAAAAATCGGTTGTGTGTAAAGTCGGTTTACTGACGATAGTTGAACGTGACAAAGTCATAAGAAAATACTGATGGAATGCTTGCATTTTTGTATAGCAGCTGCCCACGTGGACGCATCGCTCACTCAAGTAGGGTAGAGACGAATGACGAACGCTGCCGAACGTGGAGGCCGATTGTGCCTCTTTGTCACTCGTTCCGCGCTCTCGCTTGCACTTCAAGCCTTAAATGGAACGCCTCCGAGCGAGGTAACGCCGCATGAGTCTTGTTTTTTGGCGCGTGCAGCCGGCTCCATCGAATTATTAGACGTTGTCACGTCAAAAATAGAAAAAGATTTTTCACATCAAATGGATTCATTGTTTAATATTTTTGTTGCAAAAAAAAACTCACGAGAATAAGCCCCTTACAAACATATTCGTGATTGTGTTTAATATAATTTTGTTACTTACGAACTTTCTACCGTCGCCAATGATGGCGCCGGCTGAGTGAAAGTTATTCCGTAACGTTTATATAATACTTGAAATTGGGATGTATATAAAATATTGCCTAAAACGGCGATGGTTTAGTGGTTTCTTGGCCTCTGGGGTCCAAGGTTCGATACCCAGGAAGGCATTCATTTTCAACACTTTTTGCTGTCTGTCCCTATGTATGCTTAGATCTTTAAAACTACGCTACGGATTTTAATACAGTTTTTTTAATAAATAGAATTATTAAAGAGGAAGGTTTTTAGGTGTTATACTTGTATAATATAATAAAGAAATATACTGATAATGACTGACTTTTAATTTTGATTTTTAGACTTTTAGGCTGTACGAAGTTCGCCGGGTCAACTAGTACTTATATAAAAAAGATTGCGAGCCTATGTACTTAGTTTCTGTCTGCGATGTAATCCATAAGCCGGTTCGTCTATCTAGGTCGTTTGAATATTAAGTACAGGCCGATAAGCGGTGGCGATCATCGATTATGTGCTAGGTACTCTAATCCTTCAATTTACTGTTTAGCTAAAATCGGTTGTAAATTTTGATATACAGGAATACCGCGACTTACGCTACCCCGACTTTCACGAACTCGGAGTTACGCGTTTTTTAAATCTTTTCAATTCGTCTTTTATTTGAGCGTCGCACAATCTCTATTATTATCTACATATTTACTATTCCACACTAATGCATTTTAATACTTAACGGGTCTCACGATATGCGGTTTTTGAATCCTTTTCGAATTCTTTTTGCCGATATTTCGACCCAGTTGCATGGATCGTGGTCACGGCTAACCTGCATTTTTTTATAATATTAGTCTAAAATCATATTCCACATTAATGCTTAGTAAAACACATGTTTGGATGGGCTGGACCACACAGCCTTAGATATACTATAGAAATGTATATTATTGCTCAGTCCCAAGCTGTTTTGTTTCGATATAATCAGAAATTTTATAATACTAGTCGCCCGTCGCATCGGCCGAAATTCGACCGTAATTTAAATTAAAAAACTAAACTTCATATTGTCCAAATTAGTACGAATATTTCTCTAATTCAAATCAGATGTCATCTGACATTCTTGACGTTGTGTCTTTTCATAGTAAGACATTGAAATGTGTTTGTGACAAATGCATGGTAGTGTGTGTAATGTATTTTTAGTTGATTTTATGTATGAAAAATGCATTATTTGAAAAAAATATTAACATTCTGCTCTCCTTCTCTACGTCCACCGTGCAAAATTTCATACTAATCCGTCCGCGGCATATTACTTAAAAATCCGTCACAAATTTTTGCTTCACGTATTAATATAATAATGCTTTACGATAAGTGGCCTCTGCCACCCGTGGACATCTGCGATTGCCAGATCAGATAAGAATCTATCTGAAGTCATTCACACACGTTTTGCTACTTCCAGAACTTGAAGTGGTCGCGTCATATGAATATGAGTCGGTAACCACACCCTTCCAGTAAACACGTAACTGATTTACGGTTGAAATAGGTGTGGCGGTGGTGATAAAGTCGTAGAACGAGTAATGATGTTAGTCTGGTTCATCAAACTAGACTTGTTTTACCACCTCGCAAAAGGTTACTGATATATGGTCAGATGTTAGCATTAATACATGTCGTCAACCCATTATTGTCCCACTATTGGGTACGGGCCTTCTCTCAGAATGACAGTTTAGGCCATAGTCCACCGCGCTGGCCAAGTGCGAATTGGTGGACTTCACACACCTCCGAGAACTTTTTTTATTAATTCGTTTCGTCACGATGTTTTCCTTCACCGAAAAGCAGTAATAATGAATCTCTGATACACATAATTTTAGAAAAATCAGTAGAGCGTGCCTGGACCTCGAAGCACGAACCTCCCGATCGAGGGGGCAACCATTAGGCTATCACTGCTCTAATACATGCATATTAATGTATTTTTGGACTTTTAATTGAGATGACACGTTTATCTTATAATCGAACTTTCCATGGAGGATATAGTACACTTGGTTAGTGCAAAATAAATATAAATTTCCAGTTCGAGCAGTGATAGCCTAATGGTTGAAACTTGCCCTCCCGATCGGGAGGTCCGATGTTCAAACCCAGGCACGAATGATTTATGTGCATATTAGAAATTAATTATCACTGCTTTTCGGTGAAGGAAAACATCCTTAGGAAACCTACGCACCCGAGAGTTCTTAAAAAAAAAAGTTCTCGGAGATGTGTGAAGTCCACCAATTCGCACTTGGCCAGCGCGGTGGACTATGGCCTAAACTCTCTCATTCTGGGAGAAGACCCGTGCTCAGCAGTGGGACAATAATGGGTTGATGCAAAATATAAATTTTAGTAAAACTAAGAAACACTTTTGGGCTTTTGGGCAAGAAAAATATATTATTAATAATATATTATTAATAATATATTTTTTCCTATTATCGTACTGTCATTGGTCCTTTATACGTGTGCAAGATGTCAAATGAGCTTCCTCCTGAGGCATTCCTGGGGCGCTATGACATGGGGCTCTTCAAGAAAGGTGTAAAAAGAGCTCTCCTCCAAAGCCGCCGATGCATTGGCGACTCCTCTGGTGTTGCAAATGCCCATAGGCGACGGTGACTGCTTCCCATCAGGTGGCCCGTCAGCCTTATCTTTAGGTCTAACTATATAAAAAAATATACAACCCAAGCCAATATAACGTGTAAAAAGTATCAGTAATTACGTCTACATTTACTAAGTGCTCCATGTATGTAGCTTCGTCAATGTACTAGACTTCTGATTTTTATAGCACTTTTTTTTATGATAACGCCGCCATAAAATAATCTATTTCATTGCGGTTATGAATCATATATGTATAAATTGCTAGCATTTCCTAGAATCATTTTTTCAACACAAGTTCGCAATAAAGTTGTACATGTTGTAATGCATAAAAATTTTATATTTAATATAATCTGTTAAAGATAATGTAGTCTTTTTTATCTGATTGAAGTAGCAAACGAGCATGCAGTACACCTGATGGTGGTCATTGCCGCCCTGCGACATCTGTTAACAACTACATACAGAACATGGGTTCTATCTGAAGTCAATCGCACGTGCGTTGCTACTCCCGAGGACTATGAAAAAATATTTCTCTTTTTTTGCACGAAAAAGTGTGTTTTACTTTTTACAAAAATAAATATTTAATATGACAGTAATGACGACCTTTTTTTATAAATTTTACATATTCGTCCGATTTCCGAGGAGCTCGTCTCGACGCGTGCGAGCTTCGTACTGTCGTTTCATATACATACTGTACGTTATGGAATTTCTTAATTCGGTCGCCGCGCTCAAAGCCCGCGATGAAAGCTATGCAATAGCTTAAATAGCTTAAAAACTGCTTCGCACTAGAGTGCGGCGTTAGTACACACTTGTTTGAACCACACTTGTTCTGCCACCTTGAAACCAGACCAAACTTGATACTAATACTTTAAATCTATGCCAATGCATATTATTCGGGACAGTCCATCCATCCATCCATCAGCCTTTTGATGTCCACTGCTGAACATAGGCCTCCCCTAAATGGCGCCACTCCAACCGGTCCTGTGCCCTCTGAATCCAACGGTTTCCCGCTGTCTTCTTTAGGTCATCGGTCCATCTGGTAGGGGGGCGACCTGTACTCCTTTTGCCTAAACGTGGTCGCCACTCGAGGACCTTTCGTCCCTATCGGTTATCGGTCCTACGAGCGATGTGGCCGGCCCACTGCCACTTCAGCCTGCTAATTTAATTCGGGACAGTATGTTCCCTATGTTCAGATGATGATTTCAATAAGTTATTGTATATACAGTTTCGAACAGAACTCGTTTGAAATGAATGAAAAAGTGAAAGGCGTAATCCGCTCTTAGGACATCAAACGATTGGGCAATGTGCCTAATAGCAATAAAATTACACTGCCCAACTTATTATTTTATTTGGTTAGCGGCGTATTGGATGTTTGCGGGATTCAGCCAAGTGCGAATCGGATATGTAGTGTTCCATAACATTATTATTATATACGTGAAGCAAAAACTTGTGACGCATTTTTAAGTAATATGCCGCGGACGGATTACTATGAAATTTTGCACGGTTATAGTGGATGTAGAGAAGCAGTGCAGAACGTTAATATTTTTTTTCAAATAATGCACGTATCATAAAATCAACTAAAACACATTACACACACTACCGTGCAATTGTCACAAACACATAAATATTAAACGAAATAGAACATTCAATGTCTTACTATACATATAACGTCAGAATTGTCAGTGTCTTTGTTAAAATACCCGCTATTGCTTTTAAATGCGGCTTAGATAACTAAACCTCTTTTTATATTTACCGGAAACGTTCAAAATTACTTGAAAATTATTACATTTTATTTGAATTTGAGAAATATTCGTACTACTTTGGACAATACGAAGTTTAGTTTTTTAATGTAAATTACGGTCGACTAGTCTATAAAAAACGTCAATCTATTAAAATCACGTTTGGCGTATGGAAGCTCCATTAAATATTTATTTTATTCTGTTTTTAATATTTGTTGTTAGCGGCAACAGAAACACATCATAATGACGACCCACGTGGCGCAGCGGTAAGGTAAGGCGGTAAGGCAAAGACTCGTAATAAAATCAATGGAACATATTGGAATCTATACTTCATATTCGAGGTTGAGCCTCGAAATGTCATTCAACTTAAACTAAAGCCTTAATAACGTAGAAAGTATTTTAATTCCTAAAACTTTTTAAAGTGAAAGTGTCTCTTCAAAAACATTTTAACGTGACTGGCATGACAGTGGAAACAAACACCATGGTTAAGGCTTTTTTGTAATAAATAATTTTAACACAGCGCATAACGAGTGAAAGGGAAAAAAACATGATAACTGACACGGATTCGTACGATTTCTCTGCTCATCAACTACATGCGACTTTTATATTGTGTATGACGAACGCCCACATGTATGTATGACCTGGATGACGTCATTAAATCATTTGTCGTTAGCTATTGATATCATATGGAGCATGATTTTGGTATGTTGTAGCGATTGTTGTTATTTGAAAATTGAGATGAGAATACAAAAATTGTTTTTTTTTTTTTCAGTTTTTGGTATAGGGGGCCGGTGGGTCTAGATTTGGCGAGCTTTTTTCTGTACACGAATTCACACTTGGCCACCACGGTGGACTGTATCCTAAAACTCTCTCATTCTGAGAGAAGACCCGTGCCCTACAGTGGGACAATAATGGGTTGTAACCTGACCTTTTGGCCAACAAATATATAGGTTATATATAGGTTATAGTCTCATATATAACGTTTTTTTAATATCTGTTTTTTTATGTCGACAAACTGCACTTCGATTTCAAATTGGATAGATTTGGCGACCTTTTTCAAAAGATTGAAATTCAATATTCGTTAATTCACTTATCTCTTGATGTCTTGACTGTACGTTGCCGACTACAAACGGTAAAGTCTCATATATAACGTTTTTTAATCTATAATTATCTGTTTTTTTACGTCCATTCACTAGATAAAACTACTCTCTAAAAATAAATCTACCACTTTTAAACCAAACTTCTTTATTTCCATTCACCGGTTTGCTTACGAGAGTACGGCTTGACTGATTGTAACATGTGACTATACATCGGATTATATGTACTATCAAAATGTCAAAATATGCATGCTAATATGCACTATAAAAGGAAAATTTGCACTTAAATGGTTAAATATATGCAAAATATTCACTATCAAAAAAACATTTATTTTTGGTCGTCTAACTTAAATCAGAATACATTTGACGAACTAGCGAACCAAAAGAACAAACGGCGAACTATTATGCCCAATACTAATGAAAAAGTACCAAAATATGCATTAACGCTATAAAACTGGTATTATATGCATTTGCATATGCACATGTCGTCAACCCATTATTGTCCCACTACTGGGCACGGGTCTTCTCTCAGAATGAGAGAGTTTAGGCCATAGTCCACCGCGCTGGCCAAGTGCGAGTTGGTGGACTTCACACACCTCCGAGAACTTTTTTTTTTTAAAGAACTCTCGGGTGTGTAGGTTTCCTCACGATGTTTTCCTTCACCGAAAAGCAGTGATAATTAAAGTATAATACGCATATGCACATAGCAAATGCAAATCCGATGTCTACATGTGACATATCATCGGAATCAGATATCAGCGTGACATAGACTATACAATTATTAAATATAGTAACTGCAAACAAAAAAAGGTAAAGGAGGAATTTTTATTATCATAACAATATAGGTATTAAATAAAAGATAGTAAATAGAACACTATAAAAATATATCGCTGCTTTGCATGACTTTTTTATACTTAAACTTGACGATAAGTAAAACTGGCTACGTGATGGAAAGTAGGCACCGTCGGCTATGGAAATTCACAACACCCAGTGCCGGATTAGCCACATAGCAAGAGTAGCAAATGCTACGGGCCACGCGGCCCAACACCTACTTATATTTATATTTTGTTATCTTTGCTATCCTAAAAAAATTAAACTGGAAGAAGATATTGAAAGTGTTACCTCTAAATTTTCCAAGATTAAATCCATAAAAGTTTACTAGTAACAGTTTTGTTTTATTTTATACCCTTACTTAAGACAATCTATGGTCAAACTATGCTCCTATCAGAATTTGCCACCGGCTCCGCGCTGGCTTAATCTGGCACTGGTGTACAGGAGTCGTCAATGCATCGGCGGCTTTCAAGGAGAGCTCTTATCCCACCTTTTTTTGAAGAGACTAACAGGACAATTCAAAATTCATCAATTTTAAGTCAAATATACAGATTTATCTTGAAGAACACGATAGGAAGGAAGGTTTAAGGTTAGTTCTTTTGAAAATTCATGCTTTAAAAACACTGCGGTTTTTGCATTTTGATTTATTTAGATTAATTTAACTTCATTCATCAAAAAGATTAAAAGCATTGTTTAATTCGGCTGGGTCTCCTGCAAATTAACGTTTTTGTGTTGTATTATTACGTAAATCAAAAAGTGACCATTGTTACGCAAGCTCCCACAAAGCAATAATTTAAACATTTTTTTTAGTATTAAGTTTTAACAAAAAACTACTGCATAACTTGAAGAAGACAAAATAAGTGTTATAATATATTAAAATATATTAAATTATATAATTGAAATATATTAAAATCGAAAAGCGGGGATATAAGTAGTATTAGCTTTTTTTTGTTTTCGAGGGGGAAACCTTCAAAAGGTACCCGACGCCGTGGGAGCGACGCCGGGTTATGTGGGATTTTTACCGCACTAAAACCCTCCCGGTGGCCGTCCTCGGCGCTGAAAAGGAGGATTCCGGGATCTCGAAACGACTTCAACCGGAATCCTCCGAGCGCGCTGCCCCATCGGGCTCCTCCCAGATGGGCGGCTGGGCCCACCGCTCCGTCTAGTCTTTACGACGGTATGCGACCACACATACCGCCGTCCTTCCCGGGATTGCCTGACCGAACGGTTCGAGCTCCCACTCTAGCCGTCTGCAACCCCGGAAGCCCCTTTTAGTCGCCTCTTACGACAGCCAGGGGATACCGTAGCCCTATTCTGTACCCGAGGCTACAGGGACAAGTAGTATTAGCTAGAGTACTAGTAGGTTCGGGTCCGGACCGAGTATTTTGTTTTTTATAAATTTAAAGTAGCAAACAAGCATGCAGTCCACATGGTCAGTGGCCACTGCCGTCCATGGACATCTGTAACCAACCTCATACAGAACATGGGTTCTATCTGAAGTCAATCACAGATGCGTTGCCACTCCCGAGGACTATGATGGTCGCCTCATATAAAAGTGTGCCGGCAACCACACCCTTCCATCTCGCGCAAGAAATGCTTCACGTTAGGAATAGGTGTGGAGGTGGTACCTCCCCGGTCGAACCTTTGTTCTATCTCACCTTACAAACTTGTAACTTGTAAATTTACTGACATACTAAGAAGACTGACAATTAATTTGTCGTGTAGGTATATCTTTTAACAGATATTTATGGCGTAAGTTAGTGGTCACGTAGTCTTAACGTGTCTTGGTAACGGATTGACGTATGTGGCATGACGTTGGTCATATATCAGTCCAGAACATGTAGACTTTAATATCTCGCCTTGTATGTATGACAGCACAATTCTAAGATCATCAATTTCAAGTTGACGATATATAAAAGCGCTATTCTAAATTCATCAATTTTAAGTCAAGGATATTGTTTTAGCCTTTTTTTAATGAGATTGAAGAAGCAAACGAGCATGCACGCCATCTGACGGCATGTGGTCACTGCCGCCCATGGATACAGTCAGTAACTTTATATAGAATAAGAGTACAAGGTCTAACACTAAGGTGGTCATATGAAATTATTCATATGAAAGTGTGGTAGCAACCACATCCTTCCACCAAACCACAAAAATTTCTTAACGCTAGATATAGGTGGGGCGGTCGAACCAGCGTTCTACATCCTTGTAAAATTAATCCTGTAAGTCTAAGTATTCGTCCCTGTAGTTCCGGGATTATAATAGGGCTACGGTATCCCCTGATTGTCGTAAGAGCCGACTAAAAGTGGCTTCCCGGAGTGCGGGCGGCTACAGTGGGAGCTCGAACCGTTCGGTCTCCGTCCGGCCGTCCGTCCGTTCCTCCGCGAAGGACTGCGGTATTTGTCGTCGCATACCGTCGTAAAGACCAGACGTAGCGGTGGGCCCAGACGCCTATCTGGGAGGAGCCCGATGGGGCAACGCGTTCAGAGGACTTAGGTTGCGTTCCTTTGGAGATCCCGGAGCCCTCTGTAGCGCCAAGGGGGGCTATAAATCCCACATAACCCTGCGTCGCTCCCACGGCATCGGCTACCTTTTGAAGGTTTCCCCCTCGAGAAAGAAAAAAAATCTAGGTATAGTCTTGTGTAAGTTTTAGTCATATTATATTATTAGGTTATTCACACGGGTTCGTCTGCTTTTAATTTTAGGTAAATCCTATCATTAGTTTTTGTGTGAAAGAGTTATAAACAAACACACTTAGATCCTCACATTTATAATATGAATCAGATTTTAGATTTGAAAACTTGTTAGCACAAGTTAGACTTACACCATAGTGGTTAATGGGCTTTTAATTTTTATTATTTTAGCTTCATACATTGAAAAGATACAAAAAGCGTTGTTTAATTTTTATTTAACTCTGCTGTAAATATGGCGTTTTTGAGCTGTGCTATGAATAATTCATGCAAAACGGCGATATAACTAAGTGTTTTTCTATTCATGCATCGTTATTCTAGAAACCTGTCATCCTTGGTAATTTCAATCGAAACGTGTGATGCCTCACGTCTGTATATCTTAAAGCATCTGCAAGTGACGTCAAGACGAGAAATGGATGGGATACTACTGGCCATATGGCGCTTTTTGCAAGGTGATAGAACTCTCTGGTTTGGCTCCGGAAGCACTACCGCTACATCTCTCTCGTCAACCTATTAAGTCCCACTGCTGGGCAAGGGTCTTCTCTCAGAATGAGAAGTTTAGGCCATAGTGCACCGCGCTGGTCAAGTGCGAATTGGTAGACTTCACACACCTATTCCACACCGCTACACCTATTTCTGCCTGTTGTATTATAGTTTGAAGAGTGTGAGTGGTAAGAGATATGAAGGTGGTAGAACCAGTGTAGTTCGACCGGGGAAGTACCACCGCCACACCTATTTCTAGCGTGAAGCAAGAAATTGCCGGCACACTTTTACATGAGGCGACCATCATAGTCCTCGGGAGTAGCAACACAACGCAACATATATATATATATATATATATATATATGTCGGAGGAACCTCATTCTCATCGACATCGTCATTAGTGGTTACTGGTCTAGTGGGCGTCATCAGGGTAAAGTGCAGGCACGAAACACGAGGATCACGGTTTTACACTGTTTTATTCCGATTAAACAATACTTCGCTAAACTTAATGTAAATTACGACCGAGCAGCGGGTTCGAGGTACCGATCTCACTTTTGTCACCAGATATATTCTCTCCAAGGATCCAACTCGATCCTTCGCTTACCAGAGTCAATGAAAGAATGTCGCAAAAACTATAAACCTTTCTACAAGAAAAGATGGCGCCTCGACCCCACTCGAGACATCCGCTCTGCTCTGATTGGTCGCTACGTAAATAACAAACTTATTACTTTTTATTCCATTAACAAGGTTTTAAATCAAAAGGAGGCTATAACAAATTAAATTATTAATTTTAACAATAATTTAAATGTAAACAAACAGAATTGTACGTTATACATGCAAGCAACAATCAACCAGACTAAGCTTCCTCCGACACGGCCGTCCTGACGTATCACACGCCCTCGTGTGATGTTCAAGGCCGCACATCATCGTTACCTGGAATAAAACAAGTGTTTGATATGGCTCGGCCACTCCTGACCAAGAATATCACATGCCTACAACTAATCGGCTACAGCATAAGTTCATAGTATCAAAACAACCACCTCGCCGTTTATCAAGTTACACAATTTAAATAATTGACAATATCGAAGAGGCCGCCTCGCCTGTCTGTGGTCACCTCTCCTATCAAAGGCCACCTCGCCTATCGATGGCCACCTCGCCTATCGATGGCCACCTCGCCTATCGATGGCCACCTCGCCTATCGATGGCCACCTCGCCTATCGATGGCCACCTCGCCTATCGATGGCCACCCCGCCTATCGATGGCCACCCCGCCTATCGATGGCCACCTCGCCTTTCGATGGCCACCTCGCCTTTCAATGGCCACCTCGCCTTTCGATCACCTCGCCCTTAAATAGCCATCTCGCCAGTCACAAAACTTAACCAAACCTTAAACAACCCACCACGCTACTAGGATATCTTATAAAAATCTAGTACTTGCCACATACATCGCCTACATAATCGTTTTGAACAAAAGGCTCTCTCTTTAATCAAGGAGCAATCAGCACCGGAATCAAAACAAAATGAAAACTGCTCACCGAATTGTGTAATTTTCCCAGTGACGGGTTTCATACCGCACACGTCCACTCTCTTCACAACGTTGGGTGCGGCGGAGGGGTGTGCGCTGCTGCTCGCGATTGGCCATGTTCCAGAGCATCGCGATGCGATATGGCCTTCAACACCTCACTTGTGGCAAGTCAGAGGAGCCCGCGTAGCAAAGGTCGTGCTCAGAAGTCAGAATTGTTCGCTGCTTGTCATGCGATCGGCTGAAACATTCAAAAGATTTATGACCAAGTTTTCCACAAGCGTAACATTTTGTTGAAACAGAACTTAACCTAGGGCGTTTACTATCTGGCGTTATGCTTGCCACGGTTTTCGTTGTCTCTTGATAACTCCTTTAGCGATAAGAAAATGCCATAGTTCGCGTTGCATTTCACAGCGGGTAGATATTTCCTCAGAAAAAATAATGCGTTGTACACGTGGCTCAATTTGCCCCATGTGTGCAAGTATTAAGGAGACTACCATTTCTTCCTTCCCTAAATCGCCCCATCGTGACATGAGTAAAGTGAATAAACGGCTTGCATATGTAGCCAAACATTCACCTTCTTGCGGCTTACCAGTAAGCATCTTTAATACAGTCGCTGCGCGTGTTTCTAGCGTATCAAAGCAATATTCCCACTTCATATTAAGAAAAGCTATTTGAGAAAACTATGTGGCAGCCGTGCCTCTCATAGCCTTGCTAAGAATTAGAACTAATTTACTTCCCTGTACTCCGCGATCCGATAAACAGATGTCCGCCGTAGCCAGCCAGGACCAGGCGTCAGTGTCTGCATCTTCCGGTAGAAATTTTGACAGCGTGATGCTCTTATCCTCGTTACTCGGTGGATTAGTTAGCGCCTCTACGAGTAGCCTCATGCTGGTTTCTTGTGTTTCGAATAAAGCGCGCCATCCGTCATCAGCCGCCGGTCGTTCGATCACATCTTGTGCCCGCAGCGATCCCACTTCTGATGTCGGAGGAACCTCATTCTCATCGACATCGTCATTAGTGGTTACTGGTCTAGTGGGCGTCATCAGGGTAAAGTGCAGGCACGAAACACGAGGATCACGGTTTTACACTGTTTTATTCCGATTAAACAATACTTCGCTAAACTTAATGTAAATTACGACCGAGCAGCGGGTTCGAGGTACCGATCTCACTTTTGTCACCAGATATATTCTCTCCAAGGATCCAACTCGATCCTTCGCTTACCAGAGTCAATGAAAGAATGTCGCAAAAACTATAAACCTCTCTACAAGAAAAGATGGCGCCTCGACCCCACTCGAGACATCCGCTCTGCTCTGATTGGTCGCTACGTAAATAACAAACTTATTACTTTTTATTCCATTAACAAGGTTTTAAATCAAAAGGAGGCTATAACAAATTAAATTATTAATTTTAACAATAATTTAAATGTAAACAAACAGAATTGTACGTTATACATGCAAGCAACAATCAACCAGACTAAGCTTCCTCCGACATATATATATATACATATATACATACATACTTGTCCAAAGCGTGCCAACTTGGTCCTTTGTGTCCAACCAAGTAGACTTAGGGTTAACAATAAGACAACAGTCTTATCTTAAGTTAGCAACAGATGCATTGTTGACTTTACGTAAGAGACTGATATTATTGAGGGTTAATTATATATCCATAAGCCGCAGTGGCAACTTAATATCAGTTGGACTGCATGCTGGTTTGCTACTTGCTTGTTGTTAAAAATCGTGCTCACTCCTTTCTTGTTGCTTAAGAGGCTATATTGAGAGGAAATTCTGAGATTTAAGACTGTATAAACCTTTAAAAATATCGTCCAATGCTCTTAGGATTCTTTTTTCCTCGCGACGTTTACCTTCTATTATGGAATCATTGAATTAAACGATTGGTTTTACTTCGGATTTTCCGACTCCATTTTCCCATTCATTCGTAGTCATAACCATATCTTTAATGTTATGGTGACCTCTATAAGGTTTATAATGGGTATTAAGATACGTAGATATGCCTAGATTTCCTTAATCCACAATCCAAGATGCAATCTCGATGTAAATTAGCTTTGGCAAAGTCATCTTCAAACAAACACTCGCAATCATCACAATTGCAATCTACATAGTCAAATATTTCGAAAATTGCGTCGTTTCGTTGCGCAATGGATTATCTAAGATCTTGGTTGTGGTTATCATCAAATCCCTCTAATGGTACATTATCTTAAATTGCAAGATTGGTCTCGTAAGAAGGCCGACATAATTCATTTTGCGTGTCAAATCTCGTCTTTTTGAGTTTAAGTAGTTACGCTTTTTAGTTCTGCTCGCGAGTTTTAATGGCATGTAGTTTTTTTTTAACTTGCTCTTTATCTTAGAATGAAAGTGCTATCAAAATTGTCTTAACTGTTTTTAGAAATAAATTCAAATTATAGAAGTTAAAGTATTTATATGCTTTTTGTTTCACATTTTCATCGTGAATGGTATTATCTAATTTTTGATATTACATCTTGATTGGTAGTGTTATAAGTTATATAACCCGCGTTTACCATCTGCACTTATAACAGTGAAGGCATGTATATTACATATAATGGAATCTAATTGCAAGTCAAGTAAACTCATTTCTAATTGTCGTACGCAAATAAAACTGTATGTATAATTGTACCTACTCATCATTCGAATTACAATAAAATTATGGTCAGGGCCATGGTCCCGGCGTCACGTCATGAGGGGCGGTATAATCTGTTTTTTTTTTGTATTATGTAACGGTGTTGCCTGTAGGAAAAACTTTGAAACTCAATTTGAGCCTCTGAACGACACATTTTGGGGCAGAACATTTAGATTGGCCAACACTTTTTGATCTACAATTTTTGATTGGCAATTGTTTCTTATGTTTTTATAAGATTGAATTGGCAAAGGGGCATGCAAATTCACTTGATCATAAGTACCTTCGGTCCAGTAGAGCAGTGATAGCTTATGGTTGAAACTTGCCCTCTCGATCGGGAGGTCCGAGGTTCAAACCCAAGCACGCACCACTATTTTTTCTAAAATTATGTGCGTATTATAAATTAATTATCACTGCTTTTCGGTGCAGGAAAACATCTTGAGGTAACCTACACACCCGAGAGTTCTTTTAAAAAAAGTTCTAGGAGGCGTGTGAAGTCAACCAATTCGCACTTGGACAGCGCGGTGGACTATGGCCTATAACTCTTTCATTCCGAGAGACGACCCGTGCCCAGCAGTGGGACAATAATGGGTTGACGATACGATACCTTCGGGTCGGTACAGTATCTCATAAACCTTTACCTTATAATGCCATGACTTTTGAGTTGATACTTTGTCTCGTAAAGAATAATATTCCAGTTTTTATAACAGCTCACCTTAGATCCACGCATACCGTCATTATCGCTAACCTACTCGCTCGGGTCAAGGCAGACATAACTTGTGACTGTCAGCCATATTTGTTTTTCTTTTGACTCTAATATTGTTGGTATTAACTTTACAGTTTTATGTTAGCGTGTTTGTTTTTTGTTTGTTGTTTATCTTACTAGTTATAAGCGACAGTTTGTGTGGGATCAGTGTTTGTTTGTTAATAACTAAACAAAATTTGGTACAAAAATATATTTCAAGGTGGTAGAACCAGTGTAGTTGGACCGGGAAAGTACCACCGCCACATCTATTTCTAGCGTGAAGCATTTCTTGCGTTTCGATAGAAGGGTGTGTTTGCCGGCATACTTTCACATGAGGCGACCATCATAGTCCTCGGGAGTAGCAACGCATCTGTGATTGACTTCAGATGGAACCCATGTTCTGTATGAAGTTGATTACAGATGTCCATGGCAGTGACCAATTACCATCAGATGGACTGCATTCTCGTTTGCTACTTGAGTCAGATAAAAAAAAAGTTTGCAGAGTGCAATAAACTATATAATTTTTAAATATAGCGGTCGCGACCACAAAAAAGGGGGAAGTGACGTTTATTTTTATTCATAGCATTGTGGGTATCAAATGAGACCTAGTAAATAGATCACTATAAAATATATACCTATACATGTGTTACAATTTTGTTGCTATTTTGAAACAACTAAAATTATATTTTTAGGAGTTGGGTGTTTTGTTTTTAAAATAGTATAATATTTGAAAAAAATATATTCTTAATTTTTTTTTTATGTTACTGAAGTAGCAAAAGAGCATGCAGTCTACCTGATGGTAAGTGGTCACTGCCACTCATGGACATTTGTAGTCAACTTCATACAAAACATGGGTTTTATCTGAAGTTAATCACAGATGCGTTGCTACTCCAGAGGACTATGATGGTGGCCTCATATAACAGCGTGCTGGTTACCACTCCCTTCCATCGAAACGCAAGAAATGCTTCACGCTAGAAATAGGTGTGGCGGTGGTACTTCTCCGGGCGAACTACACTAGTTCTACCACCTTCATAAATTGTTGAATGTATAGAATTCCAGTAATATCATATCGCTTTTTAAACGCGGACATAGCTGATTTGTTTTTAAAGGTTATTTGTAGGTTGTCCAGTAAATTTCTAGAAGAACAACTTTACGAAGATCGCTAATTAAAACCAGACTTAATTCCAGTTAATGAATTAGTCATAAGCGATATGATATTTTTTTATATGCACTCTGAATCCAATTTGAAGGATTGAAAATATACGCATAGTCATTTTTGTCAGGTGACAAGTATTTTTTATCAGACTGAAGTAGCAAACGAGCATTCAGTCCGTTGGTAACTGGGCAATGTTGGCCATTGACATATGTAAACAATTTTATATAGAACATGGGTACTATCTGAAGTCAATCAAAGATGCGTTGCTACTCCCGTGGACTAAGATGGTCGCCTCATAACAAAGTGTGCCGGCAACCACACCCTTCCATCGAAACGCAAGAACTGCTTCAAGCTGGACATAGGTGGGGTTGTATGGGTGGGGCTCTCCGGTTGAATCGTGCCATTCTACCATCCTCAGAATTTATAAAATTTTAAAGCTATTGAAATTTAGAGTTATGTGACACATTTTAAACGCAAGTAAAACGTGCGGGGAATTAGCTCACATTTTAAATGGTAAATGGTCTAACTTAGGTCAAGGTTCTTATATACTATTTGCAAGCATATGTCCCCGTGAGAAGTATTTCTTGTTCTACATTGTTTTAGTGTTATTGTTTTGCGGGTTCAGTTTCAGACACTTGCTATTTCGAATCTTTGAACGTTTTGGGTTGTTAGAAATTTCTGTTAATTTTCGTTTGAGCTACATCGAAATAGGTTCAGCTGCTAAAGAAAAAAGTAAGCAAATAGATGAAAATGCGCATTAAGTCTGGATTCTGTCTTTGGTGTAGCTGGTAAATCTCAACGTATAATTTTAAACGGAAAATAAACTTTTCTATTTGCCGACCCCTCGTCTATAGCATTTACGACACATGATACAGTGCAGGATTATAACAAGAACATATAAGCAACGGAATCATAGAATCGTCTCAATGAATTTCAATCGGTTATTTGTATGTTAATGGAGTGTCAGATGATCTTAATTAGACAGGTTTCGGTGAACTCGTTCATAAGGTAAATGTATGATCCGATTGTGTAATAATCAAGGTGGACCTCTGTTATCGCTAGATATGCCCCTGGATTAAGTGGTTACTGCCGCTCATGGATACCTGTAAGCATATAGACAAAAGAATGAAAGAAGGAAAGAAATCGTTGATGTATGAAAATGAAAGGGGCGATGGTACCTCCCGGATCGAATCATTTCGGTTCCTCCCGGATCGATTTTTTTGTTATTTAGAGGGAAACTTTCACAAAGTGTCTGAGGGAAGTATTTCGACAAAGTGTCAAGTGTCTGCCTTGCGTTGCCTTAGGACGACGCCTCGTTCTAGGAAAATATATAATGTAGAATCGTGGTCTGTAGATTTTAGTAAATCTACAAAGTAGCAAAGTTGGTTGTTTTGTAGCTGGATAGGTAATCATTAGTAGCGCAAACAGGCGCATTTCCGAGCTTCGGAGGTCATTTTAATCCTTCCGTCCTGGTTGTAATCGCTGGATGGAAATCGTTAAACCTTGGATGCCTTGCTTTGAAAACATCCGACATGAGTGGCCACTAAACCGTAATCTAGTATGCTCTCCTGTAGTTGTGGGGACAGACCCCTGTCCAGCGGTGGACAAAATGTTACAACCATGCAAATTAAGATATTTTTATTTATTAAAAAAAATACAAAGACCAAAGACAAACCAGCTGAGTTTCTTGACGGATCTTCTGAGTTTATATCGTGTTCCGATCTAGTGCTACAGTAAGAAAAAATATTATGACTAATAATTTGTCAGTGCCCCGCAGACCTATCATACTAATACTAATACTAATATCATACTTCATACTATATTATAAAGGCGAAAGTTTATGAATGTGTATGTTTGTTACTTCTTTACGTGTAAACGGCTGGAGAGATTTTCATAAAATTTAGTAGGGAGTTAGCTGACACTCGGGATTAACATATACGCTACTTTTTATTGTGGGAAACTTATCTTGTTCCCACGGGACCATCGATACATCGATTTTTTTAACGCGGGCGAGCTGCGGAGTTCAGCTAGTACAGAATAAAGATATTTCATTTGTATTAAGCGTAGTACTTACACTACGGTTTTTATGACGAGTATTTGTATATTATTTGTAAGGTTTTATCAAAGCGTGTTGCGCATATCTGCGTCAAAGCGACCTTTCACCCCTGACACAGTTTGCTCCGATGAAGACAGGTATCTATTACGCTAGGATTTTTATAAAGAACATTCTATACTTATGTTGGAACAGATGAAACTATCTCATGGGTACAAACTTATTGTCCCACTGCTGGGCACGGGTCTTCTCTCAGAATGAGTGAGTTCTAGGCCATAATCCACCATCTAGCCAAGTGCGAATTGGAGGACTTCACACACCTCCGAGAACTTTTTTTTTAAAGAACTCTCGGATGTGCGTGCCTGGGTTTGAACCTCGGACCTCCCGATTGAGAGGGCATTTTTCAACCATTAGGCTATCACTGCTCTGTTACAGCCTTTGACGTAAATAATCTTTTTACACGACTGCGTAAAAGGGGTAATATTTTTCTAGCGAATGTATGTAAGTTTGTATGATGAAAAATTACCAATTTACAGTATTAAGCTTTGTTGATTGTAATAGCTATTTAGGAACTTATTTAATAAGTTCTTAAATAGCTATTTAGGAACTTATTTAATAAGTTCTTAAATAGCTATTACAATGATTTTCCATAGATCGTCTTTCTTGGTGTAAGTAATCAATGTTTGTTTGTCCACAAAACTTCTAAGCTTCGTACTGTAAATTGGTAATTTTTCATATACGATTTTGTTCTAGGGCCCCGTCGTGTTTTATATGAAGTTGTTTATCCATGGGTGGCAGTGACCACTTACTATCAGACGAACTACATGCTCGTTTGCTACACCAATGTGAAATGATACAAAAAACAATGTTGTAAATTATATATATCTTTGTTTTTATTTTTAAAATTGTTTACACATATAACATGTGTGTCGTAATATAAATTTAGAGTAAAAATGATAAAAATCTCAAAATATGTTGTCTGTGTGCCAACTTTGAAAGGATCTTACTTAATTCTGCCCTTGGGAATTATATTTGCTCCATATGCCCATAGACTTTAATACGTTTGCTCTTAAAAGATTTTATCAGACCTTATATTTCGCACGACTCGCAGCAAAAAATATAAGGTCTTGTAAATTATTACGTATGCTTAACTCTAGGTGTACAACGCGGTTTTACCTGCGATTAAAAGATATCTACTTTGAATTGTAATAGCTCAAAAAACATCTCCACTATGTAAACGATTGTTTAAAGCAGTGGTTCTCAAACTTTTTAAATGACGGATCCCTTTTGGGAAGCAAAATACTTGATGCAACCATAAAATAAAACAATTGTTTTTATAAGTGTATTTTTTATTATTCAGCATAATAAAAGTACAATGTAACAGTTACTAATTATTATTTACTTCACCACTTGGCAAGGACAATAATAGAAAATATGACAAAGGAAAAAAAACAAACTAGTGGGAGGTATGAAACTTTTTTTTTCTAAATTCTTGCGGAACCACGACAGAGGTATCACGGAACCCTAGGGTTCCGCGGAACACACTTAGAGTATAGCTGGTTTAAAGAAATAAAGACAAAATGTTTACTAAAGACATGAACAATAATTTTGTTTGCAACCTCTTACATTAAATTCTGCAGTTTTAGGTTAAAACGATTTCAACACACAAGACAAGAAAATTCTAAACATTTTTCAACTACACTTATTACTAGAGATCGCCGAATATTCGATTGTTATTAGGTATTCGGAGTATTTGGTATCAATTTCACTATTCGTATTCGGCCAAATTATTAGGTTTTGGTGCCGGATATATTCGGTTTGTTTCTATTTTCTTGGCTACATCTCACGTAAGATTTATGTTATAAGTTAAAGAAATCCTATGAAGAGTGTACTGAATAAAGCCAATAATATAAAACAATTGAACTTCAAATCAACATTTTTTAAACCTCAGTCAAATTCTTATTTGTTCTAAACATATTACAGTCTTATATCAACATTTATTTATAATTAATTTATAATTTATAAACCTCAGGTTCCTATGAAGATAGAAGAAGACGATCCTATGAACAATTAGATTTAAATCAACATTTTTGAAACCTCAGTCAAATTCTCATTTTTTTCTAAACATATTACATTCGAATATCAACATTTATTTATAAACCTCAAATCTACATTTTTTTTATGAACATACTTTCGCAGTTGTTTCTTTTTCGGTTCGGTAAAAGTTAAATCGAATAATATCCGGTATTCGGTTATTCGGTGGAACCATTACTCGGCGCATTTCTACTTATTACATTACATACATACTAGTTCTCGTATTTCTTTTCGAAGCATACGAGTTGGACACATAGGATATTGTTTTTATTGAAGTGAAACTTCTTTATCGGGGTTGGAAAAAAATTTAGTGTAACATTTTTTAGTTACGCGCCATCTTTTTCTTATCCCTACCACGCGTGATATTAGATAGATTATTATAGATTGGATTATTAGATAAAGTTTAATAAAAGCCTTTTATTAAACTTTATCTAATTTAACTTTATTTAACCAATTTCTGTACAGTTGCATATAGTAATTTTTGTAGCGTGTATGGATTTTCCATGGTGATTAATTATAAGCTCTCTGTATATTTGATTTTACTGTGTGTGCATATATGAATAAACAAATAAGAATCCGCCTAGTTACTAGTACCTTGTATGAGAAATGTTTTTAACATAAGGTATGGATAATGTGACCATACATCCTGTTTTGGACGGGATAATCCCGTTTTCGGGTTATACGTCCCGCTGCCCCAGTAACGAAAATAATGCTCTTACATATATATAAATCAGAGACAGCCTACACAATTGACTCTTTATTTTGAAGTTTGATCCAGTTGTAACTTTTTAGCCGTCAAAGATGTAACGTGTCTCTACAAAATATAAAGAGTTTACTGAAAATATATAAATAAAAATTTTAAAACTAATATCAATATAATATGTATAAATATAGTAATATTTTATATAACAAAAAAATATAAAAATATTAAAACAAAATACCCGTCTGGTTAAAAATTATTGGCTGCCTTCAGTTTCAGTTGATTAATGTTAAGTAGGTTTTTTGTTGTTATAACGTTGTTATACAAGTAATAATATATTTAATTTTTGAATTTATTTTATTGGACGTTATAAAACAACGATCCTTTGCTCCCTTTTCTCTTGCAAGTGCCATTTAGAAAATTATATAGCTTGTGTCACTCTGACAACGGAGTCTATACCAATGATATGTCATATGTTAAAATGTGTCATGCCGTTTAGTAAAGAATTTAACATACGTAAATACATACATTGAAGGTGGTAGAACCAGTGTAGTTCGACCGGGGAAGTACCACCGCCACACCTATTTGTAGCGTGAAGCATTTCTTGCGTTTCGATAGAAGGGTGTGGTTGCCGGCACACTTTCATATGAGGCGACCATCATAGTCCTCGGGAGTAGCAACGCATCTGTGATTGACTTCAGATGGAACCCAGTTTCTAGATGTAGTTAATTAGAGTTGTCCATGGGCGGCAGTGACCACTTACCATTACGTGGACTTCATGCTCGTTTCCTACTTCAGTCAGATAAAAAAAAACATCGTTGGAAAAACATTATCATCCTTATGCAGTTGGGTGAAAATATCACCCTCCTCGAGTCGCAGTCGGGTATAATACATAAACTGGTGTTCTAACTACTTCTGGCGAAATATTTTCAGGTAAACAAATTAACTTCTCTGTTCTATTTCTATTTTTTTTTATAATAATGAAGTAGCAAACGGGCATGCAGTCTAAGTGGTTACCGCCGCCGATAGACATCTGTAATCAACTTCATATAGAACATAGGTTCTATCTGAAACCAATCACAAATATGTTGTTACATTCGAGGATTAGGATGGTCGCCTCTTAAAAAAGTGTGCCGGCAACCACACCCTTCCATAGAAACGCAATGAATGCTTCACGTTAGAAATAGGTGTGGCGGTGGTACCTCCCCGTTACAACATCTTTCGAGCGTCCCTCTCTAAGTAAAACAAGTAGGCACTGTAGGCATGGGTGATAAATTCAAGGCGTTTATTCAAATGCAAGATCATAACATCAGCCACGCTACACGTGATGTACATCATCCGCAATCATCTTGCAGAGACTTGCACGTGATTAAAGTCATAAGTCATCCTCATAATACCACGAGAAGTTTTTTCTGACCTTGTTTTTTACACTAAATGTATAGTCATGTTGAATTTTTTATATCGAAAAAGCTAACTTGCTGTCCGTCTGATGAGTCATGGTCATTGCTACCCTATATCTTCAGGTAGAACGGGGCTCTACATAAAGGCGAATACAGATGCGTTGCCACCGTAGGACCTACATAGCCGGTTCATAATATGTAAGTCAGTCACCAAATTGGTTAGTCCTGTCCTGGGATTGAATCCAGGTCAGGCATACGTAAGCGATGCATCAGTTATTGTTTTTTTGAGTTTACCACACCCATAACACAGCAAACCAAAAAGTATTTACTATAATTTACACTATTATTATTAACATTGCATAATATTAAATCAAAATCCGTTCGTAAGGTTACAATATATCTTTAAAAAAACCTTAATGCAAATATAAGACGTCAATCGGAACGTTACAAATAAATAAATCTATCGTTCACCACATTTGCAGTCGACTCGCGCGTAACGCCGAATTATATGGATTATTTTGAATCAAACAATTAATTTATTCTCATCTCGTCAGAGGCTTTTGATTATGTCGGTCACGCTTCCTTGGGTGTTTTGCATCCTTAATCTATCATCAGGCAGAGGTCGCTATCAACTGGTATCGAGTGTCGCCGGTTGCGTACAAACTGACTCACAGGGTCAAGGTGAGAACTTGCGTGTTTTTGTAAACACTCGAGGCGTTTAACAAGGAACGTGCCTTGGTCCTTTATTGTTCACTTTATGTTCATTATCGTAATGATCTTTGCAGCCATTAGCAATAACCTGTTTTTAAGACTATTTGCTCTAATCTGTCGTTTAATTACATAACCGTTATGCGCTGTTGGTGAAATTTCATATTTATGAGTCTAGTTTCCTCGTATTTATCATTGTTAGTTTCGGTATGTTAATCATCTATCTAAAAAAGTGGATACTTGTTCTGTGGGTATTTACTATTATTTTCCAGGCTATTAACCTGTTTTATGGAATTTGAAGTTAATACAGACTTCAAGTCTGCTAAATTTATATATGGTTGGTTAATTATTCAAGGCAACAAAGCGAAACAAAAAAAAACTGTATAAAGTAACAATGAACCAAAGATTCACGGACTATAATATGTATAATGATTTACCTAACTTAAAATCATTAATTATTATTATTATACCCATTTATTAATTAATTTTATAATGATCGCAACAAACGCATGTGCCTAACGATCTTACGTTGTTGTTGAAAAAATAACGTAGTAGGTATTAGATCGCTCTTGTTGAAATCTTATTCAGGTTTATTTTAAGCTTTTTCACACAAAACATTAATTAGGGAAATATATCCAAAATTAGCATGTATATCATATGACGTAATGCAAGAAATGAACAATTAAAATGTTATGTTATATGAACCACAACAATATTTATGGTTATATTATGTACAAAAAAATCTATATTTTATTTAAAGCTTTTCTTTGTTTCAATTTTGTATTTCGTTAACGATTTATTTTTGTTTGTTATGTTTTGTTTCCGTGTTTTTTTCTTGTTTTATTTAAGGTTGGTTTCGACTATTGATAAAACAATATAAGTATTAAGGTTATGTTCTGCTAAACACGTGAACACGTAACTGCGTCCAAACTATTCGAATGAATCATATTGAAACCGTACATAACACGTTTTATTTCAAGTTTTTTTTTAACTTTACTGTTATTTGTATGTGATGTATGTATGTATTTATAAATGTATGTGTCACTACATAGCATAAAACAAAGTGGCTTCTCCCTGTCTGTCCCTATGTATGCTTAGATCTTTAAAACTAGGCTACGGATTTTAATGCGGTTTTTTAAATTGATAGTGATTCTAGAGGAACGTTCTAATGTATAATTAGTAAATATGAGTAGGCAGAGTCGGAGGAATAAGCACGCTTTACACGCTTTCTACACTCCTAGCCCCACACCAGGATTTTGTCCTGTGTCGTGGGTACCATTGACACATACACAAGACGAATACACAAACACCCAGACCCTCAACTTGAATCTAAACTCATAATTCAGATACATGTCTGGCCGGAAATCGAACCCGGGAACCATTGCCCTTCAGACCGGTATGGTATATACTTACATATTAAAATTTGAATGGGTACAATATCCTCCGTCGCGTCCAATCGCCTTATATTTATATCTCAAAATCTAAAACCACACTGCGAACCAAATTAGAATTCATTCATAATAATAAAAAGTTCAATGTAACCACATCTGTATTTTAAGAAATCTCGTATATTTTCCTGTTATATTTTGAGAAATATGATTTTTTAAAACGGTAAACAGTTTTCGATAGTGTTTTGTATCAAAATATCATATTAATATTACTATGTGAAAGTTTGTGAAGATATACATATGTGCTTTTTTTGCTCTTTCACGCAAATAGTATCACAAAAAGATATCACTAAAAATTTGCATAGTTTATGACCTAGATTATATGATATGAGCAGTGATAGCCTAATGGTGGAAACTTGCACTCTAGATCGGGAGGTCCGAGGTTCAAACCTAGGTGGTTCAAACCTAGGTAGGTCAAAACAAAACTAAAAAAATCTGTGGTGCGTAACCACAGATTTTTTTAAATTATGTGCGTATTAGAAATTAATTATTACTGCTTTTCGGTGAAGGAAAACATCGTGAGGAAACCTACCCGAGAGTTTTTTCTTCTTAAGTCCACCAATTCGCACTTGGCAAGGGGAACTATGGCCTTTTTTTTTTTTGTTTTCGAGGGGGAAACTTTCAAAAAGTACCCGACGTCGTGGGAGCGACGCGGGTTATGTGGGATTCTTACCGCACTAAAACCCCCCAGTGGCCGACCTCGACGCTGCGAAGAGGACTCCGGTAACTCCAGTTGACCGCCGCCGGTGTAAGGGGAACTATGGCCTAAAGTCTCATTCTGAGAGAAGTCCCTTGCCCAGCAGTGGGACAATAATTAGTCGACGAGATGAGCTAGATTAACACATAGGATACTCAACAAACTAATTAAATTCTTCCCCCCCCCCTAAAGAACAATAAAATGTCAAACCAAACATATTTTTACTATTATTATTATTATATTAATGTGATGGGTGTGTTTGTTTATTGCCACAAATGAAATTTCAAGAATAATTTTGTATTTTTATTACGTAAATCTTGTCGTGAACCCCCTGCCATGACGAATGGCGAACCCCTAGGTGTTCGCGATTTGCGAAACTCTGGTCTAGTATCATTAGTATGCAGTCTAGTATTTTAGTTTTAATTTGGACATTCAACGCATTAGTCCAATGCGTATTTTGGTTACTGATTCACTAATCTTGCTTGTCTACATGTCCTTTTGTTTTTACTCAAATATCCGGCAGGCTACAAAGCACGTATCTAAGATGGAATATTTAAACACATACAAACTTGTTAAACATAATAATCTCGATGTACTGGTTCGATACGTCTACTTTTTTTATAATATTGAAGTAGCAAACGAACATGCAGTCCGCCTGATGGTAAGTGGTCACTGACTTCTGTAAGCAACTTTATAGAGTAGAACATAGGTCTGGGGTTGCGGACGGCTAGAGTGGGAGCTCGAACCGTCCAACAAGCAACCCCGAGAAGGACAGCGGTATGTGTAACTGCATTTCGCCGTAAGCACCGGATGGTGAGGGGGGTACACGTCCCCCAAGAGATGAGCCCGTGAGGGCCGCCGCGCTAGGGGACACCGGTGCGTTCCATTGGAGACCCCGGGGTGGCCTACAAGCGCTGAGGAAGGCCACCACGAAGGTTTTAGTGGCCAAAAATCCCACATAACCCAGAGTCTCTCCTAAGGCTTCGGTATACCTTTTAAAGGTTTCTTCCCCGTCACAAAAAAAGGAATACCTACTGCGTGCTTGTGCCTTCTTGTTTCCTGCGTATGTTAGACTAGCTTATTCGGTCGTCTTCACTCGCTTTGGTCACGTCTACCAAGGTATTGAGTATCCTGTGTGTTAAACTTGGTCATAAATTATCTAAATCCTCAGACCTCCCTATCCGCAACCGGAAAACCGGGGCTAGGAGAAGGGTGCCCCGCGTCCCCCTCCTACCTCCATAACTAAGGCTTTGGCGTAGGGCAACGGGGGTGTGGCCCGCGCGCACCAAGACGGAGGAATGGAGAAACTCCAGCTCTATCCCTAAAAGAGATGGGCCCTGCTGAGGGCAGACGCCGTCGGGACTGCGGACGAATGCTACTAGCGTACCCGCAGTCCCGACGGGCGTACGAGGAACATCGTGAGGTTTTAGCCGGTAGGAGTCCGGCACATCCTCTCAGCTGCCCCCGCGCAGAGAGGAACTCATGATGGGTTTCCCTACGAAAAAAATGGTCATAGACTATCTGTGTGCCAAAATTAATTGACATTCGACGGATAACTTTTGCATACGTTGTAATATATATAAGAGACATTTTTCCCTCGGCTGGTTTAACTTTGTAATGGACAACGAAATTATTCACAATTAGTTAAAGTTACGGCGTAGTTTTAACAACAGGAAATCCTGGCCTACAATGCAATTTCCGTTATGCGTTTTTTTATTTTATACAATTTTAATTGGGTGTTATTCATATCATACTGATTTGATTTTTGCAGAATTTCACACTCTCTTTATAATTGTCTTTATAAGTCAAAACTAAATTGAAATTGACCAATGCTTCTTGTCATTAAAGCTACTTCGAAATGTAGCTGTAAATACTCGTATGTCGAAAGTTCT
Source organism: Spicauda simplicius (assembly GCA_949699795.1). NCBI lineage: Eukaryota > Metazoa > Arthropoda > Insecta > Lepidoptera > Hesperiidae > Spicauda > Spicauda simplicius. The sequence goes on along the minus strand of OX453081.1, from coordinate 1,596,172 downwards.
AGACTTTATCGTGATAATCGAGAGAGCGTATCGCCTATGTGAAATATAGCTGGAAGCATTTCATGCGCGAAAGGGTGTGGTTACCAGCACACTATTATATGAGGCGACCATCATAGTCCTCGGGAGGGGCAACGCATCTGTGATTGACTTCAGATAGAAACCCATGTTTTACATTAAGTAGCTTACAGATGTCCAAGGGCGGCAGTGACCACTTAACATCAGGTGGACTGCATGTTCGTTTGCCACTTCAATCGTATAAAAAAGGCACGTAAACAGCATTGCACGCTTCCTTAAAGATTACACTGCCGGCGTTAAATAAAACCGGCCAAGTGCGAGTTGGACTCGCGTACGAAGGGTTCTGTCCCTTTCTGTATAAAAAACGTTTGTTGTATGGGGCCCCCCTAAAAATATTGTTTTGTTTTTAAAGTGAACATACACAAATGTACTGTGAATATTTTAAGCGTCTACCTGCTGCCGTTATTAATATACATAACAAACGTTGCTGTGGGGCCAGTTATCATGTATATATTAATACGTGAAGCAAAAACTTGTAATTCGTTTTTAAGATACTTGCCGCAGGCGGAGGAGTATGAAATTACGCACGGTTATAGTTGATGTAGAGAAGGATTGCGCAATGCTAATATTTTTTTTCAAATAATGCATAAAATCAACATACATAAAATCAACTTAAGCACATTAAACTCACTACCTTGCATTTGATTCAAACACATACATAACAAGCGAAATAGAACATTTAATGTCTTACTATGAAAACACATGTCAAAAATGTCAGATGACTTTGTCAAATTACCCGCTATTGCTTTTAAAAGCTTAGTTAATCAAACCTCTCTTTACCTTTAACGGGTGCGTTCAAAATAACTTGAAACATATTTACATGAATTAGAGAAATAGTGCTACTTTGGACAATATGAAGTTTAGTTTTTTAATTTAAGTTACGGTCGAATTTCGACCGTTGCGGGTGACTAGTTTTTAGAAAACTTCACAACTGTCGTGTGTTTAGATCAAGCAAAAAATATGTTTGTTGTCATTTTGCTACATATTTTATTCTGTTTTTAGTATGTATTTTTTGTGATCTGTAAAAAAATCAACTGTCTTGCTATTTAGGTCATACAATAACGTGACAAACAGGCGGCCAGCTGACTTTGTGATAGGGCTCCGTTTTATGCTGTGGATACGGAACCCTAAAAACGAGAATTTTATGAAGAATCCATATGTTTATTTATTTAAAGTGGTTATGAAGGTCGACTGTACCTCGAGACAAGATACCAATGAAGGTAGAGCAAAAAAATAATGTACTTACAAGATTAATTTTAATAAACAATGTTGATGTCTGTCTGTGACTTGACATGTGTCATTTTTGACAAGCAATATGTCAAAGGTCGTAGGTATGCTGCGAGGGATTATTTATTTTCTGTTTAATCTATGCTAATGCTATATAGCAGAAAAAATATTTTTTGTTTTCGCGTTATTAACCGACTTCCCAAAGGAAAGAGGTTATCTATTCGTCACGTATATTCGGGCGAAATGGCTAGAAATCGTCGACCTACCGACACGATTCATACGACATTGTATGCGGCTAGTTTCACAGGCAGTCCCATATTGAGGAAAATGAAAACCTTCCGGCGGTTTTCCCGGAAAATTGGAAAATGTCGGTTTCTTAAAATCTTGAATAACTTGGGTGTTTCTAAACCGATTTCCATTTTCTTTCTTTCATTTGATAGGAAATTTTGTCACGCAACTTTTTCTCTCTTGGACATGGGTATGCTGTGATGCTTAACTCTTTGAGTTATTGGGTGGAAACCACCACCACTCCTCAAGTTTTTTAGATAATTTGAGATAACTCGGCTTCTGCCGAATCGATTCTTATGAAACTTGGAATATGTATTATATATCTATGCTTATATAGGTTGACAAAAAATTTGACCTTCAACTCTTCGATCCTGATGATGCTGGGTTACAGTTATCCTAAACTATAACATTAGCTATTTGGTGCTTACATATATGTAACAAGACTACTAAGCAAAGACATGTGATGAAAAATTTGACCTTCAACTCCTCAATCCTGATGATGCAGGGGTGCCTCAAGCCTAAACCATAGGGGTTGACCATTTGGTGCTTATGGATGTGTAATAACAATACTAAGCATAGACATATGACAAAAAAATTGACCTTCAACTCCTCAACCCTGATGATGCAGGTTGCTGTAAGCCCAAGCCGTAGGTGATGGCCATTTGGTGCTTACAGATATATAATAAGATAGCAAGGAAGATGTACGATAACAAATTTGACCTTCAACTCCTCAACCCTGATGATGCAGGGGTACTGCAGGCTTAAACCATAAACGTTAGACATTTGTTGCTCACGGATTTGTAATAACATTGCTAAGCAAAGGTATACGACGAAAAATTTGACCTTCAACTTCTCAATCCTGATGATGCAGGGGTATTGAATGCCTAAGCCATAAAACTTAGCTATTTCATCCTTACGCATTCAAAATGATATTTAAAAAATGTAAGGTAGAACATTAGAAAAATGGTTGTATACGGTGGAAAATTGGACCTTCAACTCCTCAATCCTTATGATGCTGGGGTGCTTCAAGCTTAAACTATAGGCGTTAGCTACATGATTGCTACGTATATCTGATAAGATTACTAAGCAAAGATAAAAGATGAAAAATTTGACCTTCAACTCCTCAACTCTGATGATGCAGGGGTACTTCAAGCTTAAACCATAGGTATTGGCCATTTGATGCTTATGGGTATGTAATATATTTACAAAGTAAAGACGTATAATATTAAAATCGACCTTCAACTCCTCAACCCTCATGATGCAGGGTACTGCAAGCCCAAGCCATAGAAGTTGGCCATCTGTTACTTACGTGTATGTAATGAGATTACTACGAAAAGATATGGCATGAAAAATTTGACCTTCAACTCCTCAACCCTGATAATGCTGGGGTCCTTCAAGCCTAAACCATAGGCGTTGGGCATATGGTGCTTACGTATATGTAATGAGATTACTAGGCAAAGATATAACATGATAGTTTTGACTTTCAACTCTTCAGCCTTGATGATGCAGGGGTACTTCAAGCTTAAACCATAGGTATTGGCCATTTGATACTTATGGAATTGTAATATATTAACAAAGCAAAGACGTATGATAAGAAAATTGACCTTTAACTCCTCGACCCTTATGATGCAGGGTACTGTAAGCCCAAGCCATAGAAGTTGGCTATTTAGTGTTTAAGGATTTATTGAAGAAATGCTAAGAAGAGATGACTTATGAAAACCGTTATCTTTAACTGGGCTTTTATTCAGTGGTACTGTCTATCTAACCCACAGGTGATAGTAATATGGCCCTTATGAATATATTAGGAGTTCCATAAACAGAGGCAACGATTAATAAAGTTACCTTCACCTCTTTAACCCTAATAATATAGGTATACAGCCTGCCTAAAGTATGTGTGTTTGGTAATTATTGTTCGCAATACAAACAATGAGTTCCGGAAAGGACATAATTATGATCACAAATTACACTTTGAATACAATTACCTGGACGATGCAGGAGTACTGCCAACCTTTTTACATAGGATGGGTTAGGTTAGGTTGGAACTTAAAAGAAAATATAGAAACTAAGCGAGCAGGGCGCGGTAGCGCCCTGCGAGCGGTTGCGCTCAGTTCACATGCACTGTGACAGTAATGTAAGATATCGCTTAGGCTTTTGTTTGACTTGTCATTTAAGGTTGATTTTAAATTACCGTTTCCATTTATGTATGCACTATGCAGTCTTATGGATACTATGTATTACACGGTCTCGTATAACTGATCGAAGTGTCTAGTCGTCCCGTAATCGGATGAATAAAATAAATTAATCGTCCGCTAAACGGTAAATTCGTAATAAAAATGGTCTGTATATTAAACATACTTATTATCCTCGTAATAAAAAACGTATTGAAACTGGTGAGTTAAATCATATTACTGAGATTAATAAATTGTGTAAAGCTATGGGTACACCTGATGTAGTGAATAACGACCATGCTGCCCGAACTTAAATTGGTTTTGATGGTATTGGTTTTCCAACTAAGGATAGGTAGTCAAAATTATTTTTATCAGTATCAGTTGAATTATACTCTTAGTTATAAGGTTTATATTACTTTTTCTACTTTAAATATTGATAATTATAGGTCTATTCTTTAAATAAATGTTTACTCAGAAAAAGTTGTTTTATTCGGTTAGGTTAGGTTCGAACAGATTTTTCTAATTCAGAATCTAAGGGAGGGGGCGCGGTAGCGCCCCCGACCGGTTGTGTCAAAGAAGTCTATTTTTAGATGATGACGTCAGCACATAATTTTATTCATCCGAAAATCGGACGAATAATTAATTTTATTCATCCGGTTAGCGGACGACTAGCAACAGCCATAACTGATTTTATCGTGACTGAAAAGCGTGAAAAAAAAATTTTTAAACAAAAAATACAACCGACTTCCATGCCACATAAAAGTAAAAAATAATTTAAATACATGTTGGTTTAGAGCAAACACAGTACTTAGTACATAGTTCCGAAGTCGGCGCTCACCATATTTTGCTGGATGATGACGAAACTACATGTATCTTATATGAGCGCCGACTTCGGGACTATGTACTAAGTACTGTGTTTGCTCTAAACCAACATGTATTTAAATTATTTTTTACTTTTATGTGGCATGGAAGTCGGTTGTATTTTTTGTTTAAAAATTTTTTTTTTTCTTGACTTACTAAATTTGGAAGAAATCTCAAATGTGATAGGGTATGTTAGATTTAAAAAAAAAAACTTTATTTTAACAAATATTTGATGGAGAAAAATGACGTATAAAACAAATGTATGATTTTAAAGTTAGTTTCACCCAAAATACTTTGCAAAACAAAAACTTTTTAAGGACATTCAGTCAAAATAAGTTAACTTGTAAATATGTACTTAGGGTAAAACCTTATGTATGTACTTAGGGATTTAATGGACGTCCCGGTAGTTTCGGGATTAGAATAGGGCTACGCTACGTATATGCGGTCGCATACCTTCGTAAAGATCAGACGGAGCGGTGGGCTCAGTCGCCCATCTGTGAGGACCCCGATGGGGCAACGAGCTGAGAGGACTCCGGTTGCGTTCCTTTGGAGATCCCGGTCCTCTCTTTGTAGCGTTCCCACAGCGTCGGGTACCTTTTGAAGGTTTCCCCATCTAGAAAAAAAAGGGATTTAATGTAAGTTTGCGATTTACTTTTATTAGAAGTGTCCTTCCCACAGACCTCAGTGCTATGTGAACCTATAGGTTATGTGCATGCGTTTTGTCCATGTGAGGAATAATCTTCTGCAGTAGAACTATAGCAAGCGTCCAAATTATATTGACACTTACTTCAAACTGAATATTTGTAACACTGATTGTAAAAAAAACATGCATTATTGTCTGGTAGAGCATATTTAATTCCTCTGGGGAGTTACCATCGCCGCACTTCTAGCATTACGTAATTCCTGCGTTTCGATGGAAGAATGTGGTGGCTGATTCACTTTCATATGAGGCCTTAGTCCTCGGGAGTAACAACGTATTGGCGATTAACTTCCGATATTGACGATGATTGACGACCCGCGTGGCCGAGCGGTTACCATACCGGTCTGACGCGCAATGGGTCACGGGTTCGATTCCCGGCCAGACAGGTTTCTGACTGATGAGTTTAGATTCATGTTCTTTGTCTGGGTGTTTGTGTATTCGTCTTGTGCGTGTCCATGGTACCCACGACACAGGAGAAAATCCTAGTTTGTGGGTATAAGTGTAGAAAGCGTGTGATATAATCTTAGAAGTATGAAGTTGCTCGTCCACGTGCGGCAACGATCACTGACCATAAGGTCGACTGTATGCTCGTTTGCTACTTCAATCTTATAAAAATACTAGCTGGACCCCGCTTCGATTGCTTGATTGTTCCGTGGGAATAAGATATTTTCCCCACAGTAAAAAGTAGCCTATATGTTAATCCAGAGTGTCAGCTAACTCCCTACCAAATTTTATGAAGATCGCTCCAGCCGTTTAGACGTAAAGAAGTAACAAACATACACGCTCACAAACTTTCGCCTTTATAATATTAGTATAACTATGAAGTATGATATAAGTACATAATAGTTAAGTGAACAGAAAACAACAAACCTTATTTTTAACCTTACCTAACAACAGAAAACAAAAAACCTTATTTTTTTTTCAACAAAATAAATCATTATTGGTACAAAACGTGGTTTCTTACTTATTAATGTACTTAAGGATATGTTGTCGTAAAATGTCAAATCTTGTCGCGTAGGTAATTCGTCAAACGGTTCCAAGGCGACCTTTTGGTCGCGTTGTCGCAAAAATCATGTTATTTACGATAGTTTTAAGTAATAAACTATAATTTTAACGTACGAAGAACCTTCGCAGTTTGACAGAGTTAAAGGTTATACGTGATTCGACGGCGGATGTTTAAATTAGGCAGTAATTTTGAGTTTTTTTCGCGAGTTCGTTTACTTTGACATAGTTACATGATTTTTTGGTATTATCTAGCTGCGTCAATGTTAAAGTTTAAGTTTTAATGTTAATTTTGCAGAGAATAAACATTACGGATTTAGAAATAGTTACGCATTCAATATGGGTCAGGGGTTTAAAGAAAATATCCGACTGACGAAGCAATGCGTAATCATCCCAAGAAAGTCTATTAATGATCTTAACTTTTTTGATCTCTACTAATATGCACTTGACTGCCGAGTTTTGGAGCTAACTTTTGGCAAGATGGCAAATAAAAAAAAAGATATACAAAGAAGAAAAACAAACCCACTGAGTTTCTTGCCGGATCTTCTCAGTTGAGGTCGTGTTCCGATCCGGTGGTAGTGTAAAAAAATACATATATGTAACTGACAATTTGTAAGCGCCTTCGAAGGCCTATGCAAAATAAAGACATTTCATTTCATTTCATTTATTTTATACTATAGAAGTAGCACAGGAGCCCGCAGTCTATTTGACGGCACATGCTCTATACCGGCGGCACATGATATACTATATCCATGGACATCTGTAGTCAACCCCTGATATATTACAGTCTGACCGAGATATGTCATAGTTTCGTACCCTTGAGGACGCCTCGAATAAATATATCTCCAGTCCAGCGCGTCTGTAAGTATAAAATTCAAGGACACGGCAGAGTTAGACTACTGTATGATACTAGTACTGTGATCTAACCTTTGAATGTTGTTTTATTTTCTTTCAAACATGATAGTCAGAACTGAATAATAATTTATTACATCACGTAGAAAAGTCTTATTCTAATCCGTTACGATTATAATTGTGTATTATCTCTTAGATAATTATTTCATACAACACAAATTATATTGTAATTGATGTTATTATATTGCAATCAAGCGGATTTCGTAAGTCGTTATCTGCATTGTTTCTCTGTGTAATACATGTAACTGTAATAGGTTTTTATTGTATATAAAAAACGTATTACATTGCAATGTAAAATGCAATAGGAGTAAAGATTTAAGTTGGTAGAAATCTTTGTATTTCAACTCTGGAAGCATCACTCCCCTACCTATTTCTACCTATTACTGCCTAACTATGGGTTAGTCTCAGTATCTCTCTAGGCATACTGGTTATACCAGAATGCAAATAGGCATTTATGTCCTTTGTAGCTTTAATGCAGGACAAAATCATCATGTTTTTTTCATATCACACGTTTAATACCAATGATCGCAACTAATTTAAGGTAATACCTACTTATGATTTTAGACTAGTATTATCGCGGAATTGATACATTATAATACTTAACGGGTACTCACGATATGCGGTTTTAGAATTCTTGCATGGATCGTGGTCACGGCCAAGCAGTTTAGCCGTGACCACGATCCATGCAACTGGGTCGAAATATCGGCAAAAAGAATTCTATAGAATTAGAATTCATAAACCGCATATCGTGAGTACCCGTTAAGTATTATAATAAAATAGCTACTTAGTTTTCAGATATAATTAAATCATCAAACAAAATTCAAAAAACAATTTCGCATTCAATGAACCCCACATTTTTTGTTGGCTTTGCGATTTTTTTATATCCTCATTAGACTGATCAAAGGCCGTATAATTTATATTTAGACTCGCAGCATTTTTTGCGATTTGATTTATCATTTTAAATACTGTTTTTTTTCTGAAGGCTAAGGCTTAACTTGTCACATTAATCAAAAACTAACGCAATATATTTTGATTCTAGACTCGTGTGACGCACTAGTTATGTTTAAATCAGGTTGTACAGTTATTTTAATATAAATCAAATTATATATATATATATATACTTATCTTCCGATTTTATCTTTGAAGGTAAATTGATTAATAATACCTCTACCTCTCTCTATTCTAGGTGTCCCGTTTATAATTATATTTCCTCATGAGATGGATTTAAGATAATAGCCTAAATATTAAGGTATTGAAGGTGGTAGAACCAGTGTAGTTCGACCGGGGAAGTACCACCGCCACACCTATTTCTAGCGTGAAGCATTTTTTGCGTTTCGTTGGAAGGGTATGGTTGCCGGCACACTTTCACATGAGGCGACCATCATAGTCCTCGGGAATAGCAACGCATCTATGTTTGACTTCAGATAGAACCCACTCGTATGTTCTATATGAAGTTGATTACAGATGTCCATGGGCGGCAGTGACCATTTACCATCACGCGGACTGCATGCTCGGTTGCTGCTACAATCAGATAAAAGAAAGTTTTCCGTGTAGATTTCTTTACAATTTTTCGAAAGACCTCAGACGTTTTTCTTCGCCGTAAAGCGTGTAATTATTAGTTTAATTTTTAATCCACAGAGATACAATTGTTGTCTTTATTCACGAATTTCACGATCCATTTGGTGTCAACCCATTGCAGACCTACCGGTGGGCACGGGTCTTCTATCAGAGCGAGAATTTCTAAGCCATAGTTCACCGCGTTGGTATATACCAAGTGCGAATTGGTAGATACCTTTGTTTTTTTTAAGAACTCATGCATATAGGTTTCCTCCCAATGTTCAGCTTCCCACAAAACAGTGATAATTAATTAGTCATACGCACACGGAGAGCAGTGATAGCCTAATGGTTGAAACTTGCCTTTTCGATCGGGAGATCCGAGGTGCAATCCCACGCACGCACCACTGATTTTTCTAAAATTATGTGCGTATTAGAAATTAATTATCACTGCTTTTCGGTGAAGGAAAACGTCGTGAGGGAACCTATTCACTCGAGAGTTTAAAAAAAAATAAGTTCTCGGAGGTGTGTGAAGTCCACCAATTCGCACTTGGCCAGCACGGTGGACTGTGGCCTATAACTCTCTCATTCTGAGAGAAGACCCGTGCCAAGCAGTGGGCCAAAATGGGTTTACGACGACGAAGCACATCACGTATCACGTATCTGGAATTTGAACCTCGTTCCCCTTATTCAAAGGTGGAGTTTCAGCCATTACGCTATCACTGCTCTAAAATCCATTTATTTTATCATTTACGTCATCTTATTATCAAGTTTACCTATATGACCATTATTTTCATAGATATAAGCAGGTAAGTATGCGCGAAGCGATTTACGGCTAGGGTTGTCAACTTCATGAAAAATATAGGAAGTAAACATTAACTTTTCGTCGGTTTTAAATAGACAATGAATACACATGTATTATGAGATACTGGAGCTAACTTTCATTATCATGTAAAAAATAACATGATTGTAATAATATTAAAAAAAATGGATATAAGTAAGAAAAAAAGACAAACCCACTGAGTTTCATGCCAGATCTTCTCAGTTGAGGTCGTATTCCGATCCGGTGGTAGTGTAAGAAAAAAAATGTAACTGACAATTTGTAAGTGCCCCGCAGGCCTATACAAAATAAAGACATTTAATTTAATTTCATTTCATTTCATTTATACTCTTTTCCTGAAGAGCTTATTTATATTCATTCAATATATTATACGATAAGATGATGTATGTTTTTGAATTATTGACATACATTTGAATTATATTTGACTACAACGGTTTACGCTCTTATAAATATTATAAACGCAAAAGTTCCTCGGGATGGAAGGATGTTTTCTACTCTTACACAGAAATACTACTGATCGGATTTTTATGTTTTGGCACACAGATTTTCTTGTGAATCATGACCCAAAAGAGCGGAGTGTAACTAGTACTATACATATTTCAAGTAACAGGTGACAACCCTATTTGCGTCTATACTGGTTAATTGTTATAATTAATTACTATTTCTTTATTCTAGTGCACGTGCTTTATTTATAAAATTAATGCTAATTTATTTAAAATGGTAATAGAATTGTTTTAAAATGTTTTTATAGCTATCGGAAGTCCTCAAATGTTCCTCAAATCGCATGTTTTTAGGTATTCGCATTCGCAAGAATTGTGCAAATGTTTTGCGAATATTGAATTACAGTGCTTTCTCCAAAACACTAAAATCAAAAGAGATATATTATCATTCGCAAATGTCGTTAAGGGATATCCGCGTTTGCATTCGCATTTTCAAGTGCTTCGTAACAAAACACAAATATCGGTCCAACAGCACGAAAAATTAAGGAACATTTATATTATTCTCCAAACAGGCAATACTATAGGTAATATTATTATATAATAACAACATATCGTAAGCACCGAAGGTTTTATTAATGGTACAATAAATTTTGTCATGGTTTGACGTACTTGTATTTATAAAGGTGGGCATTCACGTTACGACGGTCGCACGGACTGTCGTACGAACTACGGTCGTATGCGACAAGTTCGATCGTGAATGGCTTGGTCCTAAGGCGGACTGTACGATCAAGGTCATGTCGCAGGTCCGTTGAAGTATTCAACTTAAACTGTCGTTGCGACTATCCGTGCGACCGTTGTAAAGTCCGCCCACCGTAAGAAATACGTAATGTGATCATTCGTTAATTTGATATATTTGATTTAAATAGTTGTATGTTAATTTATCTATTTTTGAACACACATATATTTCTTTTTTTTTAGTTTGTAATAATGTCATGCAATAAATTTTCTGCCGTGATTTGACGTCACTTGAATAAGGAACATATTTCGACCATTTTTATATGATAGACCTACTATTTATTTGCATAAAATAGTTGTATGTTAATTTATCTATTTTTGATCACATATAATTATACTCATTTTAGCATTATGTAATAAATGTATATGTCGTGGTTTGACGTCACTTGTTTAAGATACATCTATATATTAATATGTGAAGCAAAAACGTGTGATATTTGCCGCGGACGGAAGAGGATGAAATTACGCACGCTTACAGTTGACGTAGAGAAGGATTATCAGAAATTAATTATAACTACTTTTTCGATGAAGGAAAACATCGTGAGGAAACCTTTTTTTTTTGTTCTCAAGGGGGAAACCTTCAAAAGGTACCCGACGCCGTGGGAGCGACGCAGGGTTATGTGGGATTTTTACCGCACCAAAACACCCCCGGTGGCCGTCATCGGCGCTATAAAGGACTCAGGGAACTCGGACCGACCGCAACCGGAATCCTCTGAGCGTGTTGCCCCATCGGGCTCCACCCAGATGGGCGGCTGGGCCCACCGCTCCGTCTAGTCTTTACGACGGTTCGCGACCACTATAGGGACGGTCGTGAGATAACCTACGCACCCAAGAGTTCTTTAAAAAAAAGGTCTCGGAGGTGAGTGAAGTCCACCAATTCGCACTTGGCCAGCGCGGTGGACTATGGCCTAAACTCTTACATTCTGAGAGAAGACCCGTGCTCAGCAGTCGAACGAGAGAGACTGAAAACTTGTTTGTTACCTCATTTTTATACAAAAATGCGTTTATCTGATGAACTCTTAAGTATATTTTCCTTTGCCGTTTTATTGAAATACGTGCATTAATTTCCTGAAGGACGTCTGTGGAGGTAATTAATAATATTAATGTAGGCGCGTCCGGCGTTACGTAGTGTGATGGTCGGCTGTGACGTAGTTTATTTATGTACTTAAACGCGAATTCCGAAGATGCACTGTTTCCTCATAAAACTAAATTTTGAACTTATTATTTATATATAGTGAAGCTCGAATCATAGGGTAGTGGTTGATATCCCTGTAGTTCCGAGATCAGAATAGGGCTACGGTATACCCTGCCTGTCGTAAGAGGCGACTAATTGTTTTGGTCGAGTAGTATATATATATATTTATTTGTTTTATTAAAAAAAGTAATTAGTAACACATAACATGCTGTGATTGCTTATAATTGTAAGAACAGTTTGCCGTGCCAAATTATTAAAAGTATACCTCACACTTGTGCCATCTGGATCTTATGTTGGTAATCCATAAAAAAAGGCGTGATACGACGTTCGCTCTGTCTCACTTTTTCTCTCAATCTTTCTCACTCGCTTGCTCCCTACTCTCACTCCACGGCTAGTTGCTCATGCTACGTTCGCCCTGTCTTATTCTCTCTCAATCGGTCTCGATCACTCTCTATCTCTTTTCCGACACTTCCGTTGCATACCGGCGTGACGTTTCATCTGTAAAAATTTTACCCTCATGCGCCTAAAGAAGTTTCACTTCAATAAATAAAAGATGATTCGGAGAGATTTGAAAATTGCGTAACTCCGAGTTCGCGTAAGTCGGAGTAGCGTAATTGAGGTGTTTGACTTAACACATCCATGTGTTAAGTCAAAAGCGATGTGTTCCCAAATTTCAGCGAAATCCGCCTTGTAGTTTGAAAGAATAACAAACAAACAGGCTTTCGCATTTATTATATTAATATGTTTTTTGTTTTTAAGTCTGGGTTACGGTCTGGTGGTGATAAATGCGGCGTGGTGCAAAATATAACAAAAATGCATTATTTATTGCTATTGTCTACAAAAAGCACTTACGTATATATAAGCTCTACCCATGAAATATACTTTTTGTATGGTAATAAATACAAAAAGTATATTTACAGAACTGCAAAAGAGGGCCATTTATAACCTGGATCCAAAATGTTTCACTTAAATAATAATTGAAAGAAATAAACATTCTTACCGTTATACCCTAATTTATATATGAGATTATTATAAATTTATACATGTTACACACATGATATAAACAAAGAAAAAAAAAACCTAATCTCTCTGTACTCGTCCTCATGAAATTTATAATTCTTCTATGAGTCACGCTTACTTTTTTTACAATCACTTTACTTTCTACACTCACAGCCCCACAGGATTTTCCTGTCGTCGTACCATGGACATACAAAGACGGATACACAAACACCCAGACCCAGAACAGAAATCTAAATTCATCACTCAGATACATGTCTGGCCGGGAATCGAAGCCAGAACCCACTGCGTATCAGACCGGTATGATGACTGTTTCGCTACGGGGGTCGTCGTAAATACAAAGAATTGATTAAGATCAAAATTGGCCGTAAAAATGGAAATAAAATTTATACTTACATAGAAGACAAAACAGCGTGGGACTGAGCAACAATTTAATTATGATATATATTTCCATTGTTAATTAATTGCCAAAGTGTAGCGTATCTTGTCGAACAGGCCTCTGACTTAGTTAAATTATCTCCTAGATGTTGGAGCTGACTTTTTATTGCCGTGTAAAAACATGATGGTTAAAAAAAACATTTATAAATAACAAACGAAAAAGACATCCGCTGAGTTACCCGCTTGATCTTCTCAGTTGAGGTCGTGTTGCGATCGTGGTAGTGTAAGAAAAAAATATATCTGACAATCTGTAAGTAGTCTTATACAAAATATAGACAAGTCATTGCATTCCATACAATTACATACAATTATTTTTATTTTATTTTATTTGAACATTGTTATAAATTAATTAATTTTAGGATTGCATCCATTTAATTGATTATTTATCTAGGATTTTTGACGATACAAATTTGGTAGACATTGAATTATTGTTTTTATATTAAATTTATTGATGACATTATTTTGAATGAATAGTATAATTTATGATAATAATTTCATTATTTATTATTATTATTGCAGTATGACATCATTATATTAATACGTGAAGCAAAAATTTGTGACGGATTTTTAAGTAATATGCCGCGGACGGATTAGTATGAAATTTTGCACGGTTATAGTGGACGTAGAGAAGGAGTGCAGAATGTTAATATTTTTTTCAAATAATGCATTTTTCATACATAAAATTAACTAAAAACACATTACACACACTGCCTTGCATTTGTCACAAACACATATGTACTTAGTAAATGAAATAGAACATTCAATGTCTTACTATGAAAAGACACAACGTCAAGAATGTCAGATGACATTTGATTTGAATTAGAGAAATATTCGTACTAATTTGGACAATATGAAGTTTAGTTTTTTAATTTAAATTACGGTCGAATTTCGGCCGATGCGACGGGCGACTAGTTTAATTAGAATCATTAATTTGAAAATTAGGTGCACTAACGAATTAGGTTTACCTGTGATGTTAGTTTTAAGCCTATGTATTAAATAAATAAATAAATAAAATTAAGTGATAAAGTTACATTTAACTACTTAACTAATTTATGTAATACATTATTTTATATACATAGCTATGTAGCAAAAAGCACAGACGTCATTGTATCGAAGTAATATTTTAAAAATCTTTATTATATTAATTTATGAGATAAACAGAATTTTCATTGTATATTTGCATAATTATAATACTTAAAATAATGTAGGTATACGTTTTGTGTTAAATTTCAAGTTTAAAAGTATTTTAATACGAAGAATAATATTTTAAACTTTAATTTTATATTTCAAAATGTAAATGTAAGGGACTGTACTTGAAATTGCAGCAAATTGAGGTAAATACCTAAAATTACTCGCAAAAACGTTAAAACATCTTCTACCGAATTAAAAGTACGACTTTTTGTAAGAAAAGGATAAGAATAATAGTTTTTTCTTTTTTATAATGTTTGCCCTTAAAGAAACTCTGCATAATGCGGACACAATTTGATTTTTGCTAAAATTTAAATTTCGGATTAGATCCCTATTTATTTTCACAGAGCGATATGTGAAATATATTTGCATGAGGTGATCACCTTAGCAGTGGCGAAGCATCATACTACATACTAATATTATAAAGGCTTTCGCCGTTTATGAATGTGTATGTTTGTTACTTCTTCACGTTTAAACGGCTAGAGCAATTTTCATAAAATTTCGTAAGGAGTTAGCTGACACTGTTGATTAACATATAGGCTACTTTTTACTGTCTGAAAATATCTTATTCCAACGGGACAATCGATACATCGACTTTTTTTAATGCGGGCAAAGCTGCGGGGTTTAGCTAGTCTATAATCATTTTGCGGTGTATTATGCTACTTCAATCTTTCAAAAAAGCTTTTACATCTACTATTTACCTAATAATTATTATCCCGGCCGATGTATAATTTCTTTTAATTTTTTGTTACAGAATTAACATTTTTCTTGTTTTTTGTTATTTTTTGTCATGACAATCTCTTTTCTTGTTATGTTTTTTGTTATTTTTTGTCATAACAATCTTTTTTCTTGTTACAGAAAAATGGACGAAAACACCACGAAGCTCGCGCAAACGACAAGAACCAAAACCTAAGCAGAAATAAAAATAAATGTTTTATCTCAAAACATAACATATACTGTACTAATACCACCCAGTTCCCTTTGTCTGTGATCTGTAGAATACGTTTAAGTTCGATCTCTTATAGGATAAAAATCTAGGCTTTAATAAAGTACATCACTAGTGAAAATATTCATGTTACTAATTAAATTGTGTGGTTAAAAGCGGTAGTGGAAAATTCTGATCAGAATTACAGTATAAGATAAATTGAGATAAATCCACAATGCCGGCGATTTTGACTAAGATTCGCGAGCAGGCCTTCAGGGTTCAGCCCACGATAGCTGTGGGCGTGGGCGTGGGGGTGGCGTTAGCTGCGTGCGCGGTCTACGGAACCCGGGAGAAGAAACAGACGCCCCCCTGTCACAATAATAATAATTATAAGGTGAGTTATTGTACTACATAAATCGTTGTAGAATTATTTTTAGTTTTTTTTTTATCTGACTAACGTAGCAAATAAACATGTCTCTCGAATATGATATGTCAAATGTCTCATATGTTAACACCATAAGTGCCACCGACACGCTTTGCGTGTTCTTGTAAAGTCGTGGTGCCATCAACACGCTAGGCGTGCTGAAAGTATCTTGTAAGGTAATATTGTAAATAAAATTATTAAAACAAAAATCCTTCTTAATAGCCTTTTTTTAGTTTCTTAGTTTCAATTAATTGTTTTAATTGTTTTTAACCCGTCGGTTACTAGTTTTTTTTTTAAACATTACGGATTTAAAAAAAATACGCTATAATATATACATTTTTTAATGTCCTTTTACTAGCTTTCGTTTGATATCCATATTGTTATATATTAGTAATAACAAAAATCTCGTCGCTCCCTATTTATCATGGCACACGCCGCAGTTTAATTTATATAGTCTTTGTCCCACTTCAGAGTTGATTCCAATGGGTACCTAAGTACCTACCTATCTTATAAGCCGCTTGGGCTGTAGTGCGTGCCAAGGAATTGTATATATGTACATACATACAAACATACATTCGAAAAAGAATACCCTTCTTTTAAAACACATTGTCAACGGAGAAGCATTAGTGAAAATATTAGTGGCATTGAAGGTGTTAAATCATGAAAGCCTCAAAACTCAAATCTGTAAAATACTAGCTGACCCAGCAAACGTTGTTTTACTATATAAAAATAAAAATAAAATGTTAAGTGGACACCCTTATCATTAAGGGGTATGAAAAATAGATATTGTCCGATTCTCAGACCTACTCAATATGCTCACAAAATTTCATGAGAATCGGTCAAGCCGTTTCGGAGGAGTACGGGAACGAACATTGACACGATAATTTTATATATTAGATAAAAGATTGTCAATAATTTGCGAATGACCTACTATAGAACTTTTATTATATTTACGACATATAAAAAATAAATCAATAAAGCTTTTAAATATGGCCTTCGTTGGGTAACCGTAATTATTCCATTTTAATGTAACGGTCACGGTACGACGATATTTTAACAAAATTCAATTTATAAGTTTGTTTATATGTTTGTTTGTTGGCATATAAATAAGATTGATGTTTGGCTGAGATTTTGCAGTAAACATTATTAAACGTTTGACGACCCGCGTGGCGCAGCGGTTACCATACCGGTCTGACGCGCAATGGGTCCCGGGTTCGATTCCCGGCCAAACAGGTATCTGAATGATGAGTTTAGATTCCTGTTCTGGATCTGGGTGTTTGTGTGTTCGTCTTGTGTGTGTCCATGGTACCCACGACACAGGAGAAAATCCTACTGTGGGGCTATGAGTGTAGAAAGCGTGTGTGTTATAATGTTTATTATACTTTTTTTGTTATCGAGGCGGGAAGTTTCCAAAGGTACTGATGCTGTGGGAGCGACGCCAGGTTATATGGGATTTTCACCGCACTTAAACTCCCGGTAACCGTCCTCGGTGCTGTGATGAGGACTCAGGGATCACCAACGGAACGCAACCGGGAGTCCTCTGAGCGCGTTGCACCTGTAAGGCTCTTCCCCTGTAAGCTTTAGCCTTACCTTCTTTTTACCTTTACCTGGCGGCATGAGCATACCAATATTCCAAGGGTCGATTGACTAGACGATTCCAGCTCCCACTTTTGTGCCAGATCTCCGGAAGACTCTTTTTGTCGCCTCTTTTAACATCAAATGATATCGCATATTATTCTGATCCCGGAACTACGGTGAAGATCTTTATTATACGTTGTAAACTAATTGTCATGGCACTGCGGTCACCTTCTTACGTCAGTCTCATAAAGTCTTTGTTATTTTAATTTTACTACGAAGATTGGCTGACATTTGACCCCGATCTTGCTTGCTGGTAATAGGCTTGCAATCATCATTGTTCTCAAGTGCATTGTGTAGAACTACTTTTTGTTCCGCTTCAAATAGTAAACAAGCATGCAGAACACCTGATGGTAAGTGGTTACTACCGCCCATGGACATCCTTTTATCCCAAGGCCTTCATGAGTTCTATCCGAAGTTAATCACAGATGCGCTTCTACTCTCGAGGTCTAAGATGGCCGCTTCATATAAAAGTGTGCCGGCAACCATACCTTTCTATCGAAACGCAAGAATTGCGATTCTTTCTAGCGCGGAGACGCTAAAAATAGTTAGTGTGGGAGCCGTTACCTCTCTGGCTGAACTATACTGGTTCTACCTCATAGAACGGCTGTTAGATGGATTCATCCAGCATTCATCCATTAAAAGTCCGCTGCTTGGCATAGGCTTCCTCTAAACTGCGCCACTTGCATCAGTCCTGATCTATGTCAGTCCACAGGTTACCCACCGTGGTTTCCAATTATGGTGCGTGCCTGGGTTTGGACCTCGCACCTCCTGATTGAGAGGGCAAATTTCAACCATTAGGCTATCACTGCTCTGTTCTGCTTTAACCAGTGTTAGACGGATAGTAACTTTTCCCCTTTCGTCTTATGACGTCCTTACCCATTAATTGAACTTTATTTCGTTTGTTCATTTTTTACTCTATTTTTAAAACTTCCATTGCTTCTCACCTATTTTAATATTTATTTGTTATCTTTACTCCGTACCGTAAGGTTGTCTGGAAGAAATCGCCGTACAGCGATAAGGTCGCTTTTTGTACTGTTATTTAAATTTGTAACTTTCTTGTTATTTATACTTTCCGGGTACAACAACAAAGAGTATTATTATAAACATACTTTGCGATTTGCATTTAAGGTTAGAAAACGGCATAGATTTATGTACTCACCTGTACATGCCATTTAGCAACAGGTGAATGTTTGTCAGCTAAATGTTAAACATAATGAACACAGCCTCTTGAGAAACTGCTTATTATATTAGACAAGGCTGTCGTCGTCTTTCGAAAACTCTCACCTTTAATTGTGCTTTGAAATTTTTGAAATTATCGACCAGGCGTTAAGTGTGTTACAAAAAATATGAGTTAGTTTTTGTCTTTGTTGATGTTAAGAATAGGAGCCGATATCGTGATATATGATATAGTGATCGCCGATTTTCTTAAATATAATTCTTAAGTATAGGTATAAGTATACCCCTACTTAAGAATTATACTTAAGAAAATTTGGAAAATCCAAAAGAGCACGATTATATTTTTGTGAATTTGAGTTTTTCGTTAATAATCATTAAACTACACTAAATGAGAAAACAATTTTCAATACCGCATAGCAATCTCAAGCTAACAAAAAAACTGATTAATTTAATTAATTTATACGCAAGCTATTGTGTTTCAAACGAAAAAAAGTGTTGAATGACGGGAATTTTTCTTTTTCTATTTCAATAGTTTTTTGGTCGTTATTATTTTTTTTTATCTGACTGAAGTAGCAAACAAGCAGGACATCTGTAATCAACTTCATACAGAACATTGGTTCCATCTAAAGTTTATCACAGATGACTATTATTATTAGTCACCCGTGGCATCGGTCGAAATTCGACCGTAATTTAAATTTAAAAAACTAAACTGTTAAATATAAAAAGAGGTTTAATTAGCTAAGCCGCATATAAGGGTATTTTGACAAAGACACTGACATTTCTGACGTTATGTGTTTCCATAGTAAGACATTGAATGTTCTATTTCGTTTATTTATGTGTTTGTGACAAATGCATGGTAGTGTGTGTAATGTATTTTTAGTTGATTTTATGTATGATATAATTATGCATTTGAAAAAAATATTAACATTCTGCATTTCTTCTCTACGTCCACTATAACCGTGCAAAATATCATAATATTCCGTCCACGGCATATTACTTAAAATGTGTCACAAGTTTTTGCATAATTAACGTATTAATATATATAAATTATTATTATTTAATATCTCAAATATTTTTTACCAGTGAAAGAATTAAAGTTTTGGGTATTCGGATTTGTATGCAAATAATGAAATTTAATTATGTATCGTTATTTCAACAACACTTCCATTAATCTTCCAACCCTTATTTTCCAGGTAGCTAAAAACGGCACCCTCGAGTCGGTGGAGAATGGGGCGGCAAACGGCCAGACCTGCGGGGGAAGGTGCGGAGCGGAGCAGTGCGCCCTCTGCCGGGGAGACGCAGACACGGACAACAAACAAAACATTGTTAGTACTACTTTTTTGAAGTGAAAGTTCTTTATCGAGGTTGGAAAAAAAATTAGTGTAACATTTTTTCGTTACGCGCCATCTTTTTCTGTTACGCGCCATCTTTTTTTTCCGTTACGCGCCATCTTTTTTTTCCGTTACGCGCCACCTTTTTCTGTTACGCGCCATCTTTTTTTTTCGTTACGCGCCATCTTTTTTTTTCCGTTACGCGCCATCTTTTTCTTATCCCTACCACGCGTGATATTAGATAGATTATTATAGATTAGATTATTAGATAAAGTTTAATAAAAGGCTTTTATTAAACTTTTTCTTAATTAACCAATTTCTGTAAAGTTGCATATAGTAAATTATTTTTTGAAAAATAACGTCATAAAGAAGTTTCACTTCTTACGAGTGTACGCTAGTACACGCACACATTTTTTTTTGTTTTCAAGGGGGAAACCTTCAAAAGGTACCCGACGCCGTGGGAGCGACGCAGGGTTATGTGGGATTTTTACCGCATTAAAACCCCCTCGGTGGCCGTCCTCGGCGCTATAAAGAGGACTCCGGTATCTCCAAAGGAACGCAACCGGAATCAGTAATACTTGAGACATAAAATTAGTAATAGTTATCCCATATAAACAGGGCTATTTTCTACTGAACTGTAGGACAAGATACTGGAGCTAACTTTTATCAACATGTAAAAAACGTGTAAATGTATAAAAAAGGAGATATAAAATAAAAAAATAAAATCCTGGTCAGTTTCTTGCCGAATTTTCTCAGTTGAGATTGTGTTCCGATCCGGCGGTCGTGTAAGAAAAAAATGTAACTGACAATTTGTAAGTGCCCCCGTAGGCCTATATAAAATAAAGACATTTCATTTCGCCGCATGATGACCCGCGTGACGGAGCGGTTACCATACCAATCTGAGTGGCAGCGGGTTCAGGGTTTGATATTGATTTCGTAGTTTTAAAGATCTAAGCAATACATAGGGACAGACAACGAGAATCGACTTTGTTTTATACTATGTAGTGGTGAAATCTAATATATAAAATTCTCCTGTCACAGTTTTTGTTGCCAAACTCCTCCGAAACGGCTTGACCGGTTTTTACCAAATTTTATATGCTTATTCAGTAGGTCTGAGAATCGGCCAACATCTATTTTTCATACCCCTTAAGGGTTGTCCACCCATATTTTTTATTTTTATATGGCAAAACAACGTTTGTCGGGACAGCTAGTTGTATATATCAAATCTGTCCTCCTTTGATACTGCAATGCCCTGTCGGGGTTATTCATGCAGACGCCAATAAATATTGTACCACCTAGTCTGTAAGCAAGTTGAGCAATAAATGATTATGATATGATTATGATATTTACGTAATAAAGAATTATGATTATGATTATTCCAGGAAGACGCAGACGAGACCCAATCAGTGGAGGAGCACGTCCCGGGTCTGAACCTGGAGTTTCTGAGGCAGCTGATTTCGTTAGCCAGGATCATGGTGCCAGGGTTCCGCAGCCACGAGGTCGCGTTGCTAACCGCGCACACCCTGTGCCTGTTCTCCAGGACCTTCCTGTCGATCTATGTCGCGTCGTTGGAGGGGTCTATAGGTAATGAATTATTTATCGACAGCTAGCTAGTTAGACTTTAGTAGAAAAGCCAGGATCACGGTGCTAGGGTTCCGCAGCCAGGAGGTAGATAAGGATTTATTTATCATTAGCTAGCTAGTTAAACTTTAGTAGAAAAGCCAGGGTCATGGTGTCAGGGTTCCGCGGCCACGAGGTAGATAAGAATTTATTTATCATTAGCTAGCTAGTTAGACTTTAGTAGAAAAGCCAAGATCCTGGTGTCAGGTTTCCGCAGCCACGTGGCAGATAAGGATTTATTTATCATTAGCTAGCTAGTTAGACTTTAGTAGAAAAGCCAGGATCATGGTGCCAGGGTTCCGCAGCCACGAGGTCGCGTTGCTGACTGCGCACACGCTGTGCCTATTCTCCAGGACTCTCCTGTCGATCTATGTCGCGTCGTTGGAGGGTAGGTAATACATAATTTATCACCATTAGCTAGGTAATTTTTGTCCACCAATTCGCACTTGGCCAGCGCGGTGGACTATGGCCTAAACTCTCTCATTCTGAGAGAAGACCCGTGTCCAGCAGTGGGCCAATAATGGGTTGATGAGAGAGGTAGGTAATTTTTAGCAAAGAAACAGTTTCTTATAGTACCCTCTGTTTATATTATTGTTAAGGGAAGTTCACGCACATTGCATGGTTAACGCCGTCTTGGTTTATGGTTCGTTATCTATTAACATAGACAAGAGAGGGTAGCGCCTACCTTTTCTTTTCGCAACACTGAGCGGGTAGGCGTAGATTATTTCGTCGTAACTCTACAGATTTATTATAAATATAAATTAATGCATCACCAAAAAATATATGTACTATTTTAATATGTACTACATTAACGTGGCGACCACGTTTAGGCATAAGGAGTACAGGTCGCCCCCCTACCAGATGGACCGATGACCTGAAGAAGACAGCGGGAAACCGTTGGATTCAGAGGTCACAGGACCGGTTGGAGTGGCGCCATTTAGGGGAGGCCTATGTTCAGAAGTGGACATCAGATGGATGGATGGATGGATAACATGGCCTTCATTTTTAACCGACTTTCCAAAGGAAAGAGGTTATCTATTCGCCACGTATATATTTTTTTCAATAATTTAATAATGCAATCAATATTTCTCCTTCCACAGTAAAGCACATTGTCCAAAAGGACCTTCGCGCGTTCTCAGCGCTCCTGATGCAATGGTTCGGCATCGCCATACCGGCCACTTTCATCAACTCGATGATCCGGTACCTCGAAGGTCGTCTGGCGCTGGCCTTCCGCACCCGGCTGGTCAACCACGCTTACGAGCTGTACTTCAAGAACCAGACCTACTACAGAGTGTCCAATCTGGACGCTAGGATCGAGAATGCTGATCATAGGTAAATTTTATTAAGATGATAAATGTGGCCCGATTATCTGAATTTTGGCGCACACATGGTTTATGACCTAATTTAAAATATAATATAGTCAGTATCGTGGTAATCATGATGGAAGCGAGCGAAGTCCCTTGGACTTAGTGAATTCATAAATTCAATGGCAGATAGGGCGATTCTGTCCGAAAAATATCGATTTTAATTGATTTTCAAATTTTTCGATATCTCGTTTGGATATGTTATGTTTTTTTTGGTAAGATTGAGAATGTTGAATATAAATAAGTATTATAAATGACAATGTTGGAATATTTCGGTTTTATAAAATTTCTTTCTTTTAGAGGTGGCGATTCTTTTCGCAAAATACAATTGCAATCTATCCATGAAAATATTGGTTTATTTTCTTGTTACAAGTTGTCATGCTACTAAGATAGTTAATTGTGATCAAAGGTGCGTGCGAAACAGCGGTGCTATCCACCTTTACAAATACAATAGTAGTAAGACTTTTTTTCAAAATACATCAATTTTTAAATTGGGTCATAAAAATATCGATTACTAGAGGATCTATATCTCAGAAGACGATATTCGATTTTTGAACTGCTCTAGGAATGTGTATAAGATATATCACTCGCTTTCTGTACCACCTACAAATTCAGTCAAAAAGGATAAAAATCGCAAGAAAAATGTTTTCATATTTTTGTTATTTATAAAAATGTGAGTAACACAAAAACAATTAATTTTGAATTTCTGATATCTGTAATCGATTCATTTCTTATCATCGAAAACATCGTTATTTTTGTACTAACCAATCGACTATTTAATGTATCTTAAAATTTAAGCGTATTGATTCGATCCCATTATTCCAGGTTAACAGAGGACGTGTCAGTGTTCACTCAATCAGTGGCGCACCTGTACAGTTCCCTGACGAAGCCGTGCTTCGATCTGCTTCTCATAGTGCTGACTCTCGCTAGCTACTCCAGCAAAATGAAGGGCAATATATTCCTTGGTAAGAAGTTTATATTTTTTCACCCCTCAGGAATGAATTTTAAAACTTAGGTCATTTAAAATTTTCAGTCTCTATTTCAGAGACTAAAAATTTTAAATGACCTAAGTTTTTGTCGTTTTTTTTATATGACAACGTCTTATAATTCGATGGAGCAGGCTGCACGCACCAAAATATATGACTAACTTTTTTTATCTAACTGAAGTAGCAAACTAGCATGCAGTCCACCTGATGGTAAGTGGCCACTGCCTCCCATGGACATCTGTAATCAACTGCATACAGAACATGGGTTCCATCTGGAGTCAACCACAGATGCGTTGCTACTCCCGAGGACTATGATGGTCACCTCATGTGAAAGTTTGCCGGCAACCACACCCTTCCATCGAAACGCAAGAAATGCGGCGTTACCTCGCTCTGAGACGTTCCATTTAAGGCTTGAAGTGAAGCGATAATATTATACGTATATAGAAAAAATACTTTTTGCGAATACTCTGAAATATTTTTAACAGGCGAACTTGTATTAAAAGTAGTTGGGGTACAACCCATTATTGTCCCACTGCTGGGCACAGGTCTTCTCTCAGAATGAGAGAGTTTTAGGCCATAGTCCACCGCGCTGGCTAAGTGCGAATTGGTGGATTAAAAGTAGTCACGGTAATATAATTGAAATGTATTTTCAATTCTTTAAGACAATAATAATAATAATACAATTATTGTTAATAAATGACACCTGTTTGTTTCAATTATGTGTTATCTTTATATTGTCATTTATTGGTCTTTCGAGCCGGATATTTGTAAATTTCCTTAAAATTTTGTCTTGATTTCCAGGTCCCGGCATAGCGACAGTGGTGATCTGTCTCACTGGACAGCTACTGCGCCTGCTCAGTCCCAGGTTCGGTGCTCTGGCTGGCGAGGAGGCGAGAATGAAAGCGAACTTGCGGCACGTTCACTCGAGGCTCATAGCTCACGCTGAGGAGGTCGCGTTCTATGGAGGGCATAAGGTATTGAATTTTTGATACCTTTCTTACGGTAGATTCGTTTGGTTTTTTTCCTATAAGATTGAATTAGAAAATCATGCAGTCCATCTTATGGTAAGTGGTAACCGCCGCCCATGAGTGAGTGGAATGAGTGGAGCAACCGGTGAGAACAGAGTGACCAGAATAAGTGGAGTGACCGGAGTGAGAAGAGTGATCGAAGTGACCGGAATGAGTGAAGTGACGGAATGAGTGGACTGAGCGGGATAAGCGGAGTAACCGGAGTACGCAAAATGAGTGTAGTGAGCAGAATGGCGGAAGTGACCGGAGAGAACGAAATGAGTGGGGTGATCGAAGTGTCGGAACAAAGAGTTATGTCTTTGGTTTTTCCACTGCAAAAGAATAATGAGGTATGAGCGGAGCGAACTGAACGGAAAATCAAAAATAAGTGGACACTGCCACCCAAAGACTAAGCAACTTCAAAAAGAACATAGATGTAACCTGAAGTTAATCACAGAGGCGTTGCTATTCCCGAGGATTAAGATGGTCGCCTCATATAAAAGTGTGCCGGCAACTACACCCTTCTGTCAAAACGCAAGGAATGGTTCACGTTAGAAATAGGTGTGGCGGTGGTACCTCCCCTGTCGTTCTACTTCCTGGCGAATAGAACAGAGATAGAATCTACGCACATTACCTTACACATTTTTTTTCTTTTTTCTTCAAAGGTGGAGCTAGGTCAGTTGCAGTCCGCCTACAAGCAACTGGTGCTGCAGATGACCACGGTGTTCAACAAGAAGCTGTGGTACGTGATGCTGGAGCAGTTCTGCATGAAGTACGTGTGGTCCGGCACCGGCATGGTCATGTTGGCGCTGCCCATCCTCACCGGGAATAGGGGGGATGGTGAGTTACTTTTTTGATCATTTTTTGAGTTTTATTACCTACTAGCTGACCCGGCGAATTTCGTTCCGCCTATATAATGTTAACTTTTTTTACATAAAAGATACACATAAGTTGTCGTGGAATATTTCTTATATAATTGTAAGGAAAATATTTCCGCCATACATGATTTCTGTGTAGCTTTAACCATTAAAGTTGCACACGCGATGGAAGCTTAAAAAATAAAGTAACTTTTCCCGTTTTCCCAACATTTCCCTTTACTGCTCTGCTCCTATTGATTGTAGCGTGATAGAATGTGATAGAGCGTGATAGTATGAAGAATAATCGTACCAAGTTTCGTGAAAATCCGTCGAGTAGT
Organism: Spicauda simplicius; assembly: GCA_949699795.1. Classification (NCBI taxonomy): domain Eukaryota; kingdom Metazoa; phylum Arthropoda; class Insecta; order Lepidoptera; family Hesperiidae; genus Spicauda; species Spicauda simplicius. The sequence continues at coordinate 1,569,805 of OX453081.1, read as the reverse complement.
TTTTGTTTCTATAACGGTTATACAGACAGACAAAGAGACGGACAGACAGACAGACAGACAGACAAAAATTTTACTGATTGCATTTTTGTCATCAGTATCGATCCCTAATCACCCCCTAATAGTTATTTTAGAAATATATTTCATGTACAGAATTGACCTCTCTACAGTTTTATTATAAGTATAGAAGATTACACCTTATTTTATACCCCACCATAAGGTCACCCCGTTATACGTATTTTTGACGACCCGCGTGGTGGAGCGGTGACCGTACCGGTCTGACGCGCAATGGGTCCCGGGTTCGATTCCCGGCCAGACAGGTATCTGAATGATGAGTTTAGATTCATGTTCTGGGTCTGGGTGTCTGGGTGTTTGTGTATTCGTCTTGTGTGTCCGTGGTACCCACGACACGGAAAAATCCTAGTGTGGGGCTATGAGTGTAGAAAGCGCGTATTTGTACGTACTAAGTGTTAAACGGTGTTTTGGAATGAAGGATGATGATAAAAGAGGGATTAATTCAGATAAAATAATTCTATAACATTATGAAGGTGAAATTTTATGAGTGTGTATGTTTGTTACTTCTTTACGTCTAAACGGCTGGAGCGATTTTCGTAAAATTAGGTAGGGAGTTAGCTGACATTCTGGATTAACATATTGGCTATCTTATTCCCACGGCACAGTTGATACTATGATTTTTTTAACGCGGGCAAAGCTGCGGGGTTCATCAGTACAAAATAAAGAGATTTCAATTTATTTGTTCTTTCTTACAGGCTCATCTGGCGAAAGCATAAGTGCTCGAACGGAATACATGACGACGTCTCGAAACCTTCTTAACTCAGCCGCGGACGCCATTGAGAGGCTTATGTCTAGTTATAAGGTAAGAGTTTGATTATTTTATGACATTCAGCATACGAATGAAATGGAATTTGAGATCAAAACTAAAAGTGGGTTGCAATTTTAAAACAATTCACCTCGTTAACGTGGTTTGTGAAAAGTCGATTCGATTTATTATTTTGAAGTAAATTTAAGTCAGCAAATTCCATATGAGGGTATTTGAGAGTATTCGATTATTCTTTCCCATGTTCAACTCCCGTATCTAGTTATTGATTGAACCGATTTTGATAAAACACACCTGAGTGTATATTATTTGTCATGCTCTTTCATTTGAAACGTCACATGGGAATATTTGATTGTTCACACCCATTTGAGCTCACCATATCTAGTACTTGACTAGTTACTGGACCGATTTTGATAGAAACATATTTAAGAACCAGCACCCGGAAACCAGAAAACTGCTGACAGACGGACAGACAAATATAGAAGTCAAAGTTATAACAACCTTATTTTTGCGTCGGGGGGTAAAAACTGTCCGAACGAAAAAAATACTGTCCAGATTTGTAAACTACAGATTGGAAGTTGCAATTCACTTTGTTAACTTTCTTAATGACCATTCTCTCTGAATAACCTTTGTTGAAAATCAAATAAAATGTAGTTATTGTTTAATATTCTTTACTTTTTGTGATTATTTATTTTTATTTAGTCTTATTTTTATGTTAAATATAGGATGTCAAGTAACCAAAAACTAAATATTCTAAAGGTGCATGAAGTATAATTTTGAGTTTCGAACTCATTTTCCCAATTTTAGATTCTAACTGTAAAGATAAAATATGCAAGGTTTTTCTTTATCTTTTTAAGCTGCAAACTTGCGTCAGATTGAACGTACCGTTACGAGCTTGTCCGTCCGCACTAACGCATACTTGTAGGCTCGTTCGTAGTTTTACGGACGGATGTGGACCGTAGATATATAGCAAGAATTGGATGATTTTTTATAAGATTTATGTAGACTATGAGCATGCAGATGCAGAGCAGTGATAGCCTAAAGGTTGAAACTTAGCATCTCAATCAGGAGGTCCGAGGTTCAAACCCAGGCACGCACCACTGCGTACGTGGGTTTATGTGCGTATTAGAAATTAATTATCACTGCTTTTCGGCGAAGGAAAACATCGTGAGGAAACCTAGGCACCGTAGAGTTCTTGAAAAAAAAAGTTCTCGGAGGTGTGTGAAGTCCACTAATTCGCACTTGGCCAGCGCGGTTTCACTATGGTCTAAAAAACTCTCATTCTGAGAGAAGACCCGTGCCCAGCAGTGGGACAATAATGGGTTGTACCCCTCATGGGTTGTACCCCATGAGCATGCGGTCCACCTGAAGGTATGTCGTCATTGTTGCTTGGACATCTGTAAGCAATTTCATACAGAACAGGGGTTCTCCCTGAAGTCAATCACAGATGCGTTGTTACTATTGAGGTACAAGGTCACATCGTATGAAACTGAGTTGTCATCCATATCCTCTCACCTCATGCAAGAAGCGCTTTGTGCTAGAAATAAGTGTGGCGGTGGTACCTGCCCGGTAATATGTCTTACCTTGGAAATTCCACTGCAATGGTCCACTTTAGATTTCCAGGAGATACACCCTGCTAGGGTAGGGTAGGTATGTAGGGGGCTGAAAATAGGCGTGGCGGTGATATGAAACATGGATCCGCCCCGCCAGGTGGACCGATGACCTGACGAAGACAGTGGGAAACCGTTAGATTCAGAAGGCACAGGACCAGTTGGAGTGGCGTCGTTTAGGGGGGCTTATGTCTAGCAGTGGACCTCAAAGGGCTGATGGATGGAGAGATGAATGGATGGATGTCACCTACTGTCCTTATGTAGAAATTTGAGTTGTAAATGTATTTGTTGTACATTTCCAGGAGATAGTGACCCTGGCGGGGTACGCGACGCGCGTGGCGGACATGCTGCAGGTGTTCCGCGAGGTGGCGCGCGGCCGCTGCGTGCGCGCCGTGCACGCCGCGCCCGCCGCCGCCGGCTTCCAGGTCACCTTCCGGGACAACCAGCCCGTGCCCATGGGTGAGTGTCGCGGTCCGGGGACGTGACCCTGGCGGGGTGCGCGCCGTGCACGCCGCGCCCGCCGCCGCCGGCTTCCAGGTCACCTTCCGGGACAACCAGCCCGTGCCCATGGGTGAGTGTCGCGGTCCGGGGACGTGACCCTGGCGGGGTGCGCGCCGTGCACGCCGCGCCCGCCGCCGCCGGCTTCCAGGTCACCTTCCGGGACAACCAGCCCGTGCCCATGGGTGAGTGTCGCGCGGCCGGGGACGTGGCCCTAGCGGGGTGCGCGCCGTGCACGCCGGTGACAGTGACCCAGGCGGGTAGATTACCAACACTAACAAATCAACGTGCAACGCGCGTTACAAATCATCATCGAAATCATTGTATTAAAGTTAATATAAAAGATGTGATATAAAATATGTTACATTATACTTTTTTTATACAGTATACAAATTGTTTCAGGTAAAATAACGTACACAAACGACCTGTCGATCCGGCTGCGCAACGTGCCGATAGTGACCCCCGCGTGCGACGTGGTCGCCAGCGGCGTCTCCATCGACCTGGCGCCGGGGACGCATCTGCTGATCGTGGGACCCAACGGATGCGGGAAGTCCAGGTATATGGGAAACCACAGTGGAAATTGGATGGAATGCTAAGTTGATTTTTGTAGTTCGAAATCTAGGTCACTTTTGACCTAGATTTCGAACTACAAAAATGTCAAAAAGAAAAACAAATAATCACGTTTTTTTCGGATAAAAATCCCGTAAAATCATTCGTTAAGCCTAAGCTTAATTCGTTAGTAGGTGTAGTCAAATGTGTTAGTTTGTGTCAATTTTGTTTTAAAGTAGCGATTTATGGATTACTTATAATATTCATTAATTATAATAATTTAAAATTTTAACAATTTAACATCTGTCAATATTTACTTATTATTGGGTTAATCAAATTGTTTATAAAATTATTAGTAAAGTAACAGTCCGAATGAAAATATCAAATTATGTCAACAATTGTACAGAGAATATTACAGATTCAAATTAATATTACCGATAAAAATACATTAAAAATAAAAAATATTCCAATTAAATTGAGAAGAGTAGTCGTTAGGGGTGGGGAAAAAAAATCTCACTATATTTAATGATAGGGAGGGGGCAGAAAGGGCGGAAAATTGCTAAAATCATATTACGTAATTAATGGACGTTAAAGATAATAGTAGTCGTTGGGAGTGAGGACAAATCTTAGAAGATTTCACTATGGAGGGAGGGGAAAAAAGTCAAAATATCGCCAAAATTACCACATGTAATTTATGCACCTTAAGGCAGTTGTCCCAACGGAAACGAGTAGTAAGTAGCGAGAAATAAAGTTAAATTAGATAAAGTTTAATAAAAGGCTTTTATTAAACTTTATCTAATAATCTAATCTATAATAATCTATCTAATATCACGCGTGGTAGGGATAAGAAAAAGATGGCGCGTAACAGAAAAAGATGGCGCGTAACAGAAAAAGATGGCGCGTAACAGAAATAGATGGCGCGTAACGAAAAAATGTTACACATTTTTTTTTCCAACCTGTCACTGTCGGTGGGACAACTGCTTAAAGTAATTAATTGTTTTAATTTTATTTTGCAAGAACTGGAAATTAAGTAAGGCACAATATATTGCAGCCTGTTCCGCATCATCTCGGGCCTGTGGCCGGTGTTCGGCGGCGAGCTGAGCGTGCCGCGGCCGTGCGCGTGCGCGCACTGCGCCGGCGAGCCCGCCGCGCCGCCCGCCTGCGCCGGGCGCCCCGTCATGTTCTACATCCCGCAGAGGTCAGTACGGGCCGGGTCACCTCGGGTGAGCTCGTGTCAGCTCGGGTGAGCTCGGGGCAGCTCGGGGCTGGGGGGTGAGCTGAGCGCGTCATCTGGGAATGCTGGGAGGACGACAGCGACTGCTGATCTCTAATGGTTGAAAAACTATCATGTGTATTGAAGTTTAGAAGTTTATTCAATACTTCAATACAAGATCGGGGAAAAGGGGGACTGGATTAAACCCTTTTTTTTGTTTTCGTGGGGAAACCTTCAAAAGGTACCCGACGGGAGCAACGCCTGATTAAATACGAACTTACTTTACTCGCTTAACATTAAAAATAAGCAATAAAAATTTGAAGAAAAGTTTTGTAACGTTAAAATACAAAGTGCTACTGATACACATTTTGATTTTGCATTTTCGTTTTCCAACACATATGTTTCTGAAATATTTTAGCACATGTCAAACATCCATTGATACTTGGTATTTATTTCCCGATAACCTTATTATATTTAAACTATTTGACGACGACTATTTGACGACCCGCGTGGCGGAGCGGTTATCATACCGGTTTGACGCGCAATGGGTCCCGGGTGCGATTCCCGGCTAGACATGTATCTGAATGTTGAATTTAGATTTATGTTCTTGGTCTGGGTGTTTGTGTATTCGTTTTGTGTATGTCCATGGTACCCACGACACAGATAATGTGTCAATGTGGGGCTATGAGTGTAGAAAGCGTATTTTTTTATTTTTATTCACATGCCCCTAATGTTATCATCCGATATTTTCCAAATGTTATCTGTCGGTATCATTTAACGTTAGCCTATATTTTACGTTATCTCCCGATGTTCTCAATAATCTAAGCTAACATCCGATATCCCACAGGCCGTACATGTCAATGGGCTCCCTGATCGACCAGATAACCTACCCGTCGCGGGTAGACGACAGCGATACCGCGGCGTTTACGCGCGCGGCCCGCATCCTGCGCAGCGTGCGGCTGGAGGCGTGCGCGGCGCGGCTGGGCGGGCTGCGCGCCGTGAGGGATTGGAGGGCCACGCTCTCCGGCGGGGAGAAGCAACGGCTCGCTATGGCCAGGATGTTCTATCATAGGTATGCTTTTCTAAAACCACACGTTAAGTGGGGGGGGGGGGGGGAGTCGATAAAATGTGTCGCTATGGCCAGGATGTTCTATCATAGGTAGGTTTTGGAACTGAATGAGTAAAGCTATATAAGGGGCTATTCATAAACGTCACTAGCGATATATGGGGACATCCGTATATTACGTCACACGTTAGGGGGGGAGGGTCGATAAAGTGTGACACTGTGTGACAAGGGGTAATTTAAAATTTTCATGTGTAGAATAGTAAAATATGTTAGTGTCAAGGTGGTAGGACCAGTGTCAAGGTGGTAGAACCCGTGTCAAGGTGGTAAAACCAGTGACAAGGTGGTAGAACCAGTATGGGCGGCCTCCGCGGTGCGGGATTAAAGGGCTACCCTCTCCGGCGGGAAGAAGCAACGGCTCGCTATGGCCAGGATGTTCTATCATAGGTATGCTTTTGAAAATTTATGAATAAAGCTATTTTATAAAAACACACGTTAAGGAGAGGGGGGGCGTCGGTAAAGACACTGTGTGACAAGGGATAACTTCTTTTTTTTTATCTGCATCTTTTTATTTTTATAGAGAAAAACATATATGTAGCAAATAATCAGAATAATTATGTAAAAGTCTTCTCTCGGAATGAGAGAGTTTTAAGCCATAGCCCACCGCGCTGGCCAAGTGCGGATTGGTGGACGTATAGGTCGCGTCACGTAAAAAGAACGCTAGCGAGCAAGCTGCGCATTAGGCTATTTATCGGTCTCTTTGGTGGTATGAAGTGAGGCGCGGGGCGAGGAGATTACCCACCGCTTGCATGCCCGTGCGCCATTGGTTAGTCTGTCAAACTTTGATTCCCGCGTTGTGACTACGTTACGTTCGTTCATAAAATACTGTGGGGCACAAAAGTTTTTAGTTACGAAAATATGGTTTTTACACAGAGAAGTGAGAAAAATAATATATGACGTAGGTATATTGTTTTATTAAGAGAGAGGCTTATAATAATGAAGTTGATAATTTGGAGGAGTTTCAAAATTATCTTAATTTTTGTAATTAGATTAAACATTAAACTATATTGAATCCTAACATGTTTTTAATTGTGTTTAATGATATTCTATGTAGTTTGTTTGTTTTTTAATGTACCAATAATGAATTAAATATACGAAACCATGAGCTATACGCAAATAAAAACACACTCCCTCCACTTTCATCCAGCGTTCTTTTTACATGACGTGACCTATACCATCTATTAAAATGTTTATAATTCTGTATATATAGGGTGTATTTGTTTGTTTGTCACAGGCCGGTATACGCGCTGCTGGACGAGTGTACGAGCGCGGTGTCCATGGACACGGAGGTGGTGATGTACGAGGAGGCGGTCCGCGAGGGGGTCACGCTGCTCTCCATCACGCACCGGCCCAGCGTCTGGTGAGCGACCACCGCACAGAACCGTAGCTCCTATGACACCCACAACACACACACACATTCTCTCTCTCTCTCTCTCTCACACACACACACTCACGCTCTCTCTTTCTCACACACGCACTGGAACTAACTATTGTTACCCATGTAAAAACAAGATGGCAAATAAAAAAAAAAAGGAAAAAAAGATATACAAAGAAGAAAGACAAACCCACTGAGTTTCTTGCCGGATCTTCTCAGTTGAGGTCGTGTTCCGATCCGGTGGTAGTGTAAAAAAATATATATAAATGTAACTGACAATTTGTAAGCGCCCCCGAAGGCCTATGCAAAATAATGACATTTTATTTCATTTCATTTCATTTCACACACACAATCTGTTCATGCATTTAAGGTTCTCGTCAACCCATTATTGTCCCACTGCTTGGCACGGGTCTTCTATCAGAAAGAGAGAGTTTTAGGCCACAGTCAACCGCGCTGGCCAAGTGCGAATTGGTCGACACATTTAAAGTTAAACTTAAGGAACTTCTTAACATTCACCAAAAAAGTCAGGAGACTTACAAACTTGTCACAAGTGTTGTATAAGACTATAGGCCGTATATGTTCCCACGGACTTTCTGAAATATATAAATTTATATTTTTTATTAATATCTACTCTGATTGGTAACTTTACACACATTTACATACACACAAACACAAACGTACACACACACACAGATACACAAGCGCGTACACGCACGCACAGCCAAACACGCTCGCACTTGTAACGTTTTATTGGAACCCTCAGTGACAGTTTAACAGTGCTTACTTATAAAATGTAAACCCGTAATTGGCAAGAAGTTTTATACATGAGCTATGTAATCTTTACTACTAAGAGCTGTGGATTTTGTTAAAATAAATAAATAAATAAATATGGGCATAGAGGTTGAGTGGCATTTATAACTGATTTTATAACTTCTTGGCCAGCGCGGTGGGCTATGGCCTAAAACTCTCTCATTCTGAGAGAAGACCTGTGCCCAGTAGTGAGACAATGATGAGTGTACGTGGTATAACTGCTTACTGCGAAATATTTACAAAATGTACATATTGTGTATGACAAAAAAATAGACAAATTTAATAATAATATTTTTTTTACAGGAAATACCACACCCATGTACTAGAATTCGACGGAGCAGGCAACTGGTCGTTCAGACCCTTAGAGAAAGACGCCCCTGCGATTACAACGGCCCTCACAACCGCCGCCGTCCATACAAACACCGCAAACACGAATACGAATACCACAAGCACGACCGTTACCACGAATACTGCGTCGGATACAACGGAAACGGAAAGCACTGACCAATGAGACTTAGAATCCCAGACGATTCGATTAATCATTCGCTAATTATCGATTTTATATCGATGATCAGAATCGATATGATTCAGTACTGATGGAAGGACGTATGACCAATGATACCGATGGACCTAATAGGTAGTGACGATAGTTTTTGTAAAATAATTATATCTCGTATCCATAATATTTGCAATCAAATTGAATAAAGATGTTTCTATTTGCCTAGCTTGCTCTCTATGTCTGACCGAGATACAAAAAAAGAGCTTAGGGAAGTATTAAAAATATTTTGAAAAAAACTATAACAGTACTACACTAAAGTTTAATATACAAGGTAACCATAACATTTAATCCTTTTAGTCATGTACTTAAAAAGGGGGAAATGTCAAGATTCAACATAAAAAATAATAACCCAAACTATATTCCCAACCTAACTATACTCTGTCACAGACGTATGCTATGTTTCTAACATCTACTTATTATTTCGTCTAGAAAAATGTCATGTTCCATAAATAATTTCGATAACATATCTAAAGATTCAAATCGATTAGGCTATGTTTTTTTAAAATAGTAAGGAAAGAATTGACTATGTGATAAGGGGTCGTTCAAATGTTACGTAAGCAGTTTTATGGCAATTACTCCCCTCCTCCATCCCCTGATCAACAAAAGTAACCATAACTTGTAACCAGCCCCATGCTTAAGTAAACATTGTAATGTACAAATATTACTAGACAATTATGAATCACCATGTGTTTAAAAAGTCCACCAATTTGCACTTGGCCATCCCAGTGGACTATGGCCTAAACTCATTCTGGGAGAAGACCCGTGCCCAGCAGGGGGACAATAATGGGTTGTCACCATATGTTTAAAAAAGTAAATAACTTGTGGCGACCTCCCGTAACTCATCAAAAGATGGCGCTACTAGTATTCTGAAACACGCTATCGAAGTATTCTCAATACCCTGCATATTATACAAGTTCCGAACAACGAGTATCGGAGCACGGGTCACTCCCCAGGCACGATCACCTAGCCTGGCGGGTTATCTCCCTTTGCCAAAAACTATTATTGACGTAATCACCATCTAGATTCCCCCCAATCGCATGTCATCAAAAATAAGCTAGGCCCTACCTCCCGCCCCCTCTAGTGTATACGTAATTTGAACGGCCCCTAAAACGTTTCGTTTTAATATTATATAATAGGGAGATACTTATATAAATCTAAACATAATTAGTCACTTCCTAAAAATACCTTAATTTTACGTAGTTAATAAGTATTTTGTAAATATGCTGGTGATATGATACGGTTAGATGTAAGGGATGACGCACTTGTCGTACTGCTAGTGTTGTGCGATAAGCGATATATTTCAATGAGATGGATTAATATTTCCTCGTATCTAACTGGAGCGTGTTTAGGATGACAAATTAATCTGCTATTCAAAGCAGAGGTGCACGCGTATTTAGCCACTATCGGTCATCCATCCAACTGACGACTGCACCTGTAGTTGCTTTACTCTTCAAAATTATATCGTCGCTTAAGTTCTAACACTGCCGATCTCAAAACCAAAACTTTTCAGGAGAGCAAATAAACTGTCTCAAATAGTTATTTTTGTTGTTGTAGTTGTAGAATTCTACAACAACCAAATAATATATTGGGTTTAAAATATTAATATACTCATATTAAAATAATATTTTTTTATGAAAATGTAACATGTTCCTATATTATTTTGAGATACCATTATGAAATAATGGTATCTCAAAATTAACTCAAAATGGGCATTTTTTGAGTTACGCGGTGTTAGAACTTAAGCGACGATATTGTACTTTTAAAGATCTCTCCTAAAACTAGATTTCCTTTAGGTCCTAATGAAAATAATAAACGCTAGTAAAATATAAAGACATGAAGTATATAGTATATTTCCAATCCTTTACATTACATTCCGATGGTTTGTTCATATTACAAACATAGACATAAATTCTTTAAATGCTAGAAATGTTTGTTATTAGTTATTTACCTTCCACCAAGCAATCTTTTTATTAAAAATATTCGTTGTACAGTTAAGCAGAATTTTTATTTTATTAAGCTATTGCATAGCTTTTATCGCGGGTTTTGAACGCGGAGACCGAACCTTGAAATTCCGTAATGAAAAAACCTAACACATCCCACTCCGCCTACAATGTAGCGCGGCCGAGCGTTTGCTAAACGTGTATGCATATGATACGACAGCACGAAGCTCGCACGGATCGAGACGAGCTGCTCGGAAATCGGACGAATATTTAAGCAGCTGTTGGTGAGAAAGTATATAGTATCAAAGAAAAAAAACTTGAATTAACATCAAAGACAAAAATACTGCATAAATAAATAAATAAAAAAATGCTATGCAATAGCTTTACCGCGGATGTCCCCGAGTGCCGCACGTTTTTTATATGTATGGACTAGACATGATTGTGAAAAGTCGAGCAACTTTTTATCTACTATCCCATTTAATAACTTATAACTTACCGCTGGCAGTAAGACAAGTGTTCAACAGTGTGGTTGTATGTAATCTATTTGCTGTGAGATTATCGTGATGGCTGTTCAAATTTCTTATTTTTACTTTTTTATTTTTTTACATATTCGTTATCTGTAAAGTTATAGGAGAGCGAGGCTCTGAAGGTTTAGTTTAAATAAATTTGCTAATTTCTAAAAATATTTTCCATGTATCCCATATGACAAGTATCGTGGCCGCCATTTTGTATATTTGCTGTAACATTTTTTTTAAATAAATTTTATTTGAATGGGCGAAGTTATTTGACCAGTGTGGCCACAACAATGTTGGTGTTATTTTGCAATATTATGGGGTAATTTTGTACATTTTTATCATTACTTATGGGTTACAAAAACTAGAAAATACAGTATAGTTTTATGATTAGGAGATTGGAAATGTTTTTCCTTTTGAATTGTATACAATTGGAATTATTGTTATTATTTATTTTGTATAAATCAAGTAGTGTGTTAGTGTACAACACTATGTAGTTGGTACACGGTGATGTTTTGGGATGTACAAATAAAGGGGGTTTTAAAATGCATGGTGTTTTGATTTTAATATTTGTCCTGTCTCATGTTATGCCGTTCATATTTTTAAGAAATTTAATATGAGGTAGAATGAGTATTCGACCGAAGAGGTACTAGCAACACACTTTTTCCGCCGAAACGAACAGAAGAACCAGTTTAGTTCGACCGGGGAGGTTCCACCGCCACACCTATTTCTAACGTGAAGTATTTCTTGCGTTTCGATAGAAGAGTGTGGTTGCCGGCATACTTTTATATGAGTGGACCATCTCAGTCCTCGGAAGTAGCAACGCTTCTGTGATTGACTTCAGATGGAACCCATGTTCTGTATGAAGTTGATTACAGATGTCCATGGGCGGCAGTGACCACTTACCATCAGGTGGACTGCATGCTCGTTTGCTACATCAGTCAGATAAAAAAAAAAAATGACCAAAACCGGATAATTGGCCGAAACTGGTGGAAACCGAAATTGAACTTTCGGTCGGACATTAGTTTTAATGGAGCACTAACTCGATCGTAGATGCGTTTCTACACCTCACTTAGATGCTTATCGCAAGTAAATGGTATTATGTAAGTTGTATTAGTAATATCATAATAATAAAATGGTAGTTTTATGATTTGCAATCCACTGATATTGGATTTTTTATCAAAACATCGATTTTTTATCCTGTTGGAATTGAATAACGTGCTAGCTTGTACTGCCAAACACCATTGAAACGACTACTCTCAGCGCGTTGCCTTTAGTTGTTTAGTTGCGTCTAATCTTTACGGTATGCGACCACACAAACCGCCGTCCTTCTATTCTATGTGTTTCTTACTACTCAAATACCCCTCGCACAACATAATTGCGTCCACTCCATTGGCAGCCATGTTATAATTATAATTACGCCTATAATTGTCCATATTATAATTATGCATTCACCATGTTTAACAATATTACGTTACTCACGACGCACTACAAGTTGTTTCATTAGCCCACTCGGCGTCGGACATAGGTCATTCCAGGGCTCCTAAAAGTTGAGCTAGGACAAAAAAAAAAGGTAACGTTCTAATTTAATATTTTTGTATTTTATATGAGGCACACTTCTATATGAGGGGACCATCTCAGTCTTCGGGAGTAGCAACGCATTTGTGGCTAACTTCAGATTGAAATCTTTTTCTATATAAATTGCTTACAATTGATTTCAGACATAACAAAGGTTCTATTTGAAGTCAATCGCAGATGCTAGCTCGCCTCATATAAAAGTGAGCCAATTACGCCCTTGCACCCAATGCCGAAATGTCCACCAATACGCACTTGGCCAGCGCGGTGGTCAATGGCCTGAAACTCTCTCATTCTGAGAGAAGCCCCGTTCCCAGCAGTGGGACAATAATGGGTTGCCACTGCCCAAAGCCGTCTTTACCATAAGGGCACTCGGGCCTCGGGGCCAGTGCCCAGGGCCCCCATCGTCACAGGGCCCCGAAGGATCGATAATTTTTTATCACATTTAATATCAAAATATGACCGGACGCACTTTTCTCGTTGCACGAATGTCGATCATTTTCAGATTCATTCAAACAATACATTTAAATGAATACTTAGAATGATTCGATCACCTATTCATTTACCGTTTAAATTTATAATCTTAACGGCTATTTTCAAGTTACTTATCTGATATTTATACGGTAATTTGAAAATTTATAAAATATAATAATAGTTCTGAGCGCATCCTATCTAATTTACAAAGCACACCATCTAGCGATCATCCATGCAAACTACTCTGAGGACAAAGTCATGTCGCCTTAATTGAATGTTAACCCTCTATGGGCCTATCTATTCGAAAAGGGCCCCGAATTCTTGTGTGCTCAAGGATCCCAGCGTAGTCTAAGACGGCCATGCTTGCAACGAAACGCAAGAACTGCTTCGAGCTAGACATAGGTGGTACCTCCCCGGTCGAACAGTACACGTTCTACCACGTTGAAGTGAAATGAAATGAAATGAAATGTCTTTATTTTGCATAGACCTTCGGTGGCGCTTACAAATTGTCAGTTACATTTATATATTTTTTTTTACACTACCACCGGATCGGAACACGACCTCAACTGAGAAGATCCGGCAAGAAACTCAGTGGGTTTGTCTTTTTTCTTTGTATATCTTTTTTTAATTTTTTTATTTGCCATCTTGTTTTACATGGGTAACAAAGTAAAATTAATAATCTCTTTTTAAAGCACTAATCATTATTTTTGTACTACTCTGTATGGATATCCATATAGTCGATATCGACTCCTTATCGATAAGTTGTGACGTCACCATTTAGACAAGCCCTAAAGTACACACGTACTTGCAGATCACTAATACCTGTTGTTCAAAGGGATTAACATGATTTTTCGTTTTAATAATAATATGATTTCAAATTTCTTTATTCTACACTGTTTGTCTTTAGCGTAGCGACAAAAATATGTTTGTAGTGAGGTACTGACGTACTTTGTACTGACCGACCTGGCAGACCGCCCCGGGTGCCACATATGAGGCGGCAGGTTATTTGTTTAAGGCGACCATTTTTTCTAGGTGGTCAAGTTGCGGAAAGGTAGATCACGGAGTTAAGATTCGCGACCTTTTTTCGATCGGAAAGGTAAATTCTTCTTCCCTGGACACCATGAACCGACTCTACGCCACGACTCTACATTAAAGAGTTAAGCCACAGACACATTACGAATAAAACCAGTCTCGCACTGCGAACAGTTTGAATAATCAGACAGAAAAGTTTATGACGATGACGTTGACGATGACAAAATAAGTTATCACATCGTCTGGCAAGAGAATTAGTGAAGATAAGTTACAGTAGCTACGTAAATCGAAATCCTTTGGGATTATGGCATATGTCATCATTATGACAGCGACCCCTTGAGTCATAGAAATGTAAAAGTTATAACATCATATTTTTAAATATAGAAATTATAACACGCGTACGATTTTGTCATACTGTCTAGTGGCTAAATCGGTTTATAGTTAGGGATTAGAATCAAATTAATCTTAGATACAAGCAAATCGGATAACTTTGTTGTTTATCGCTAATAATTTAATAATTTATTGCTTTATATTGCATTGACTCGTGATGTTCATTCAAAATATTTTTAATCCGATTACTTCGGGCGTTAAAGGGACTTTTTGCTGTGCAAACATATTATTAATGTTTGGCATGATTCATAAAATTTATAAAATTAAGTATGTTACTTACTATAACATCAAACGCCCGATTAAAACTGAAAAGAGAAAAAAGTATGAGAATTATGAAATATATTGAAATAAAAATTATAACTTATATCAATTGACTAGAAAAACAAACATACCTAATAAAAATTTGCACAACTGCGTCGGTTACCGTAGAGCACCTTTTTAAATATACCTATCATAATTAGATTAAATAAGAGATTATATAAGAGAGAAGACAGAGTCGCGGACGGAAGCTACTACAAAATAAAGACATTTAATTTAATTTCATTAACATTTTTTAAAAATATCCATCAGAATTATATTACAAAGGTGATTTAATATCCACATTGTTGTGATAACTAAAAAAAACAAACCCTTCCTCCTTTTTGTTTTGTTCGGAAACGCCATAATTAAAATTAATAAAGATTTATCAATGTAACAATAGACAATTTCAGTGATACGTCTTTCTTGTGCTAACCCATTAGTGCATAAAGTTTATGTCCGACTTTTTCATTATAATAATCATTACATATCCCCCATTTAGAGTATCTTTGACGATTGTATGACATAAAATATTTTGTTTGTATGATATTTTAGATTTGGTCCGTCCGATAAAGACGCCATGCATGGCGGACACAGTTGACGTCAAAAATCGGTTAAAATAAAAATATAGATTGTATGGCAAAATTTACTGCAAAAAAGCATAAAAAATCATTTTGGCAAAATATATCACTTTGGAAAAGTTGTTTGCCAAAGTGATTTAAATTGATCTCTAAAGTGATCATTGATAGCTAATTATGGGGCTGCCTATTATTCACGTGTTTTTTTTTAAAGCTTATGGCAAACCTCCCCCTCTCCCTATTTGTTGATACGTGGCGAGGCTTAAGACTAACCTTCCTCTCCATCCAAAATTACTTGTATTTTAATAACTTAAAAAAATCTTAACTTTTTTTAAAATATTATCTTTAAGTACCGGTATAAAGTATAATGTAATTTTATTCTAGAAAATTCAGGGCCATGATCTTAGGCCAGGTCCTTACCATAAATCTATAAGGTAGCATCTGAACTTTTTTATATAAAGTTGTTAGAAATTCTAGCTTATGCTTAGTGGCGGCGTAAGGCGTGGGCGGGGTGGGCCTCCTCCTACGGCCTCGCGGTGTAAAGGACCTCGCGCCTCAAACAAACAAGACCTTCCAGGACTTGGCGTTGGCGGCCGGAGGATCTACATTTGACTAAGCACCTTTTTTATACATTTAAACCAATATAAAAACAATATGGCAATAAAAAAATATATAAAAAGAAAAAAGACAAACCCACTGAGTTTATTGCCGGATCTTCTCAGTTGAGGTCGCGTTACGATCCAGTGGTAGTGTAAAAAAATATATATGTAAATGATAATTTGTAAGTGCCTCCGTAGGCCTATGCAAAATAAAGACATTTCATTTCTTTTGTATACATTTGGGGATGTTTTTTTTTTTGATCTACAAATTGCAGATCTTCCAATTCGACATTAATCAAAGGGCCTGTAGCTTACCCACATTAAGTTTAGGTTTTGCGTTGCCACTGCTTAAGCTAGTCAACCTTCTTTCCAAACAAAAATCCTAGATCCACTTTATTCATAACGTACGCAACTTTTTTCACCCGCTTCAATTTTTTTTTATATTACTGAAGTAGCACCTGTAAGCCACTTCAAATAGAACATGGGTTTCTATCTGAAGTCAATCACAGACGCGTTGCTCCTAACGAGGACCAGGATGGTCGTCTCATATAAAAGTGTACCGGCAACCACACCCATCCATCGAAACGCAAGGAATGCTTCACGTTAGAAATAGGTGTGGCGGTGGTACCTCCCCGGTCGAACTACAATGTGCTACCACCTATAAAAATAATAAATAGAGGGGGGGCGTGTCTTAATTTATTAGTGTCAATATTCTTATGACGTATTCCCTAATCAAACCACTCATACTTATTTTTAGAAGTGTCACGACAATTGTTTTTCAATGATCATTCAAAAATAATAATCACATTTGAATGAAAACTGTCAGTTCTATAAATAAACTCGGAACTAATTGAATTAGCGACAGATTATGATTATTATCTACGTACAATCGAAGATAATAATGAAGTCATGCTACCGAATTGCCACTTTTACTAATTAGAAAGGATTTCCGCGCGCGTCGTCACGTTATCAGAGCAAATAGGCAAATCCGGTTAAGTTTCTATGGCTTTTCGTGTGATTTTCTTTGTAATAAACACGTCTCAAAATATCAATAATTACTACATATATATTTAGATATAATAAAGTTTTTTCATGTTCTAAAAAGTTTTTACAGTAGTACCTACCTACATATTATATGAGAATAGGGTAGACGGTATCTTTTGCCTGTCGTAGGAAGCGACTAAATCTCGAATGCCCCACGAGGTTGCAGGCGGCTAGAGCGAGAGCTCGAACCGTTCGCTCAGGCAACCCCGGTAAGGACGACGGTATGTGTGGTCGCATACCTTCGTAAAGACCAGACGGAGCGGAGTGCCGCTCACCTGGGAGGAGCACGATGGGGCAGTGCGTTCGGAGGACGTCGGTTGCGTTCCTTTGGAGATCCCGGAGTTACAAATATTCCAAATAACCATGCGTCGTTTCTACAGTTACGGGTACCTTTTGAAGGTTCTGTCTCGTGTTTGTCCTCGAGAACAAAAAAAAAACGTGCGGCACTCGGGGACTGCCGCAGTAAAGCTATAGCATAGCATTTTCTATCAACTTATGCAAGTAATATAATTATATTAAATCAAGTATTTTTCTTTGATACTATATACTTTATTACAAACAGCTGCTCACATATTCGTCCGATTTCCTAGCAGCTCGTCTCAATCCGTGGAAGCATCGTACTGTCGTACCATATACAATTATATATATAAATATTCAGCCGCGCTACATGGTAGGCGGAGTGGGGGGTGTTAGATTTTTTCGTTACGGGATTTCTTGATTCGGTCGCCGCGCTCAAAGCCCGCGACAATAGCCTGTTTGATTGTATAAGGAGAATATTCAGTTCTAGGATCCGGTATGTTATTTTTGTAGCTGGTTACCCATGGATTGGGAAACGCCGCATTAGGTCGATTATCGAATGCATCGTCCACATTTAGTTTTCCGGATCTGTTTACCAAATTGCTTTTTAGTTCAGTGACCGAATGCATCGATCGATGTGTTTAAATTTTGCTTGCATTTTATCAAGTTAAAATAAATCAGTTTTGACCGTATACAGCTAAATACAGGTCATCAATTTGCGGTGAATAAAGTTAGTAGTTTTGCAATTGGTGACCCAAATCGTTGCCAGTGGAATACGACAAAAACGTTTTTATGTTAATGCCTTTATCCTTTCATTACGGAGGAAGAAGTAAAAATTGTAAGTTTGGTGTGTAAGTCATAAATTTTGTTTCCAAAACTTAGCAACAGGCTATCGCGTGCTTACTGCTTTGATCGATCAAAAAGCGTAGTAACAAAATGTTGCATGTATTAATTGAAAAAAAAAAAACACGTTTGTTCTATAGGAGCCCTCCTTGAATACTTAGTTTATTCTTATAGGTAGAATCTGTGTAGTTCGCCCGGGAAGTACCTCCGCCACACCTATTTCTATCGTGAAGCATTTCTAGCGTTTCGATGGAAGGGTGTGGTTGCCGGCACACTTTTATATGAAGCGACCATCTTAGTCCTCGGGAGTAGCAACGCATCTGTGATTGACTTTGGATAGAACTTCGTGTTCTACATGAAATTGCTTAAATAAATCATCTGTGAAAATTTTAACTGTCTAGCTATTCATGAGATACACTGTTCATGAGATACAGCTTGGTGACAGACAGACAGACAGTAGTGTTATTAATAGGGCTGCGTTTTACCTCTTGAGTACGGAACCCTAAAAATTAAAACAACATATCAATAACAATTATGTAAAAAACAAAACAGAATAAGTTTGCTCAGTATTTTTGTATGGAGTTTATTTTTGGCCTCAACATGGATTTCTTAAACATGTTCAGTGTTAAATAATATTTGTATTTGAACATAAACAAATATTGTTTTGATGTCTTACTCCGAATTAATTGTATTTTACCGTTATTTTGTGGTTAAATCGGACGCTACACAGTCAAAACAAACATATTTTTCGTACTTAATTATGAAACTGGTAAATGATATTATTTTTGCGTGACTGCAACAAAAACAGGGTAGTGTTCTTCGAACCCAGACCCAGAACAGGAATCTTAACTCATCAATCGGATACCTGTCTGGCCGGGTATTGAACCCGGGAACCCCATTGCGCGTCATACCGGTATGGTAACCGCTGCGCCACGCGGGTCGTCAACAAAATAGTATTTTTTACCAAAATGCAGCAAATATTGTTTTAATGTCTTACTCCGAAACAATTGTACAATGTTTGGTTAAATCGGACGCTAAACAGTCAAAACAAACATATAGTTTGCACTAAATTGTGAAAATGATATTATTTTTGCCTAACTGCAACAGAAACAGGGTAGTGTTCTTCGAACTTATATTCTGAATGTGAAAAATATTTTTGTTTTGACCAGCGTCTTATGTTACCGCAAAAATGCGGTGAAATAATTTAATAATAGAAAAACCCGACTGCTTAAACTAAAATGTATTTGAAGACGGATATTTTGTTTTTGTTTACCCGAATACGTCAGAAAGAGGGTATTGTCTTTCGAGTGTATGTAATTATCTATACTAGTCACCCGTCACATCGGTCGAAATTCGATCGTAATTTAAATTAAAAAACTAAACTTCATATTATCCAAAGTAGCACCAATATTACACTAATGAATCTTAATTATTTTCAAGTAATTTTGAACGCACCCGTTAAATATAAAAAGAGTAAACCTCTTAAAAGCTAAACCGCATTTAATAGCAATAGCGGGTATTTTGACAGAGACACTGACATTTCTGACGTCGTGTTTTCATAGTAAGACATTGAATGTTCTATTTCGTTTATTATTTATGTGTTTGTGACAAATGCACGGTAGTGTGTGTAATGTATTTTTAATTGATTTTATGTATGTTTTAAGCATTATTTGAAAAAAATATTAACATTCTGCACTCCTTCTCTATGTTTACTATAACCGTGCAATATTTCATACTAATCCGTCCGCGGCATATTACTTAAAAATGCTTTACAAGTTTTTGCTTCACGTATTAATATTATAGAACATATTAATCAGATAGAACCCATGTTCTGTATGAAATTGATTACAGATGTCCATGGCCATAGTGACCACTTACAACCAGGTGGACTTCATGCTCGTTTGCTACTTCAGTCAGATACAATAATAATAATGATAATGGTACGGAACCCTTTCGCCAAACCGTTCGCGGCGACTGAATTTGCGACGTATTGGTTTAGTACGCTCTGCCATATGTTTGTAATGGAGTGTCCAAAGTCTCTAGTTTGCGCTAACTGCACGCTGTAAGGCTGCAAACTGCGTAAAGTGAGCACAAATTAGCAAACTTTGGAAACTCCATTTTAAATATAAGGAAGGGCGTACTAAATCGATACGTCGGAAATTCAGTATACCGTTAACAGTTTGCATACTGGGGACACAACCTTAAACTCTAACTTGCACTATCTGTAGTCTGTAGGAACTTTACCGGCTGCTTAAACTAAGTTGTCACTATCTGTAGGAAAGGTAATGCTAAAGAGCCAAAAAAACATTTGCGGGAAATGATATTTGATGTTTTTTTTACAGAAAAAAAAACTTGAGAGGTGTCAAGGGACACCCGGATGGAACGAAGTTCCTTTCGATTAATTAGTGAAGGAATTATAATAAAATTTTATTTTTTTTAAGTAAAAATAATGAAGAGATTATAATTCGTATGACTTGGTTAGCACAATAATAAAGAGAGGTTATAATGCGTACTTGCTAAAAATACAAAAGCGTTTATTATTGTCTGTATATAATCTCTACTTACCTAACTCCATCAGCAATATCCGAAACTTGTCCAAAAACACTGTCAGGATTCATTATTACTATTATTTTTTATTATTTATTATTTACAAAAAAACCTGTATTCACTCAACAAAAATAATCGTCGCGACACCACACTGTTCAATGCGAAATAGAAATGAAAATATCTGGCTTGCTTTCTATAAGAGAGAGAGAAAGAGACAGACAGAGAAACATGCGCAAGCCGCACAGCTTACAGTAGCTTACTATACCAAAAAGTGTCGTGACAACTTTTCGTAAGAATTTTTTCCGTCTAGCCCCCTTTCACAACGCGCGATAAGGAACTTCGTTCCAAAAACATTTCACCTTTTTTTGTGGGATTATGTTGAGTAGTATGAACTCCCAACAAGAACATCCCACCAGATCTCTAAAAAAGACTTCAAACCTCATTTCCCACTTTGGCAGCGGGAGATCTCGCGCCAGGCTTCGTGATCATGCCTAGGGAGCGGCCGCGCTCCGACAGTCGTTCGGAACTTGTATATATGCGGGGTATTGAGAATACTTCGATAGCGTGTTTCAGAATACTAGTAGCGCCATCTATTGACGAGTTGCGAGAGGTCGCCACACCACAAATGCCATTTGGCGCTTTAGCATCCATTCCACTGACGATATGTTACCGTAAAGCCGTTTAGTCTGTAGCCAAATAAACACACATACAAACATGCATATACATACGTTCAAAAACATAACTCTCTTTCTGACGCAGTCGATTAATTGAGTTCGAAACAGTTTATAAACAAGCGTCACTGTTTAATAAGTACACAGCGAATCCATGACGTGAAATGTAATGTCCCGTCATTTGACGCGTGTGTAACCTGATTACTGGCAGAGCATAGAGAATTGATTACTGATTCGCGATACTATTGTGGCATTATTCTTAACCGAAGAAATTGTAAGCGTGAATTTTTCTATACTTGGCTTTGTTCGCGTGTGCGAGTATATACCATAGTAAGACGACCAACCAAGTACCATACCACCAAGTACCATAAAGAAACGGAACTCAAAACTTTGGCAAATTGAGTTCAATAATTGAAAATACTCCTTATAACGTAGTCTATTGTAATTAAAAAGAAACCATTTTGTTTTAGAAAAGGACAAATCTAATAACCGCTTGCTTTATAAAAATCTTCAAATTACGAACAATTTTTTTTATAATCTCAAAATGCTAATTACGCATAAGCTCTCTATTAAAAGGTTTTATTTTATTCTTACCGTGCTGTGGGACGGTAAGTATAACCACAGTATTAATATCATACAGTAGTCTAACTCTGCCGTGTCCTTGAATTTTATACCTACAGACGCGTTGGACGAGAGTACGCGTTAAGGCTACCCGCCTAAAGTATTTTAATACATCTGTATACTTGACTTTCTTTCTTACTTATTATGTATTTTATTCAGTAGATTAAGGTAAAAAACAACTTTTAATATTTATGAGACATAATAATAAATCGTACACAAATAATAGTTATAAATTTCACACTGAATAATATTTTACCAACCAAAATAAAAATTATTAACACTTGTCGTGTTTATGCACAATTAAAGCAATCAAAAACAGCAGAATATAGTTTACTGCTCTTCGCTACATTATTATTAAAATAAAAAGATCCACTGCCTAGAAACGTCACATCGCCCGCTCGCCACTACGGCACATTCGCTAGCTGTTGGGTACCGAGTGCATACCGAAATCTTGGCGCGTAGGTACAACTTGCGTTTCGTGCGTTTGTAAGAAGTTAGAATACTGTAGATACTAGTACTGTGGTATTACGAGAGCCTATTTTTATGGTTCGACAGAGATAAATATCCAAGGCGTTAAAATTAGTCTTTATGTCTTTCTTTCTAAATTTGTAGAACGGATATAGTTCGACCGAGGATGTACAATTGTTTAACCTATTATGGCGTTAAGCAGTTCTTGCGTTTCGGGGGAAGTGTATGGTTACTGGCTCATATGCGGTGACCATCTAAGTCCTCGTGAGTAGCAACGCATCTGTAATTTACTCCAAATAGAAACCTATGTAGTAGCTTACAGATGTCTATGGGCGACCGTAACCACTTATCACAGATAAATTGAATGTACACCGTTTGTTATATCACAAATAATAATAAAAGCATTATTTAATTTAATTAAACTAAATATGAACAATTTTTAATCACTACATAGTATAAAACAAAGTCGCTTTCCGCTGTCTGTCCCTATGTATGCTTAGATCTTGAAAACTACGCTACGCATTATAATATAGTTTTTTAATAGATAAAGTGATTCATAGGGAAGGTTTTTATGTATAATACATACATTATATAGTGGAGGAACACTGATAATTTTAGATTTTTGACTTTTAGGCGGAACAAAGTTTGCCGGGTTTGCCGTAGTTAAACATAATTCTAATAAAAAAATCTTTATTAATTCGATTATGACAAAATATTTAATAATTAAAATTAAATTAAAATTAATAATTATATCTATATACAAAAAAATAGCTTAAATTTAAAAGATACAAATTTCCAAATAAAAATAAAAATCTGCATCCAAATTACTGTCCCTACCTCGTTGAATAGCAAGGTCTAATTCGTTGACAGAGGTACCTATGTGCCAGCTTTCTGATCATTCGTTGACTGTATCTAATTTAATTATTAAATTAATTTTCTTCTTTAATTATTGAAACCGATACTTCAAAATTGAATACGCTAACCAAAAATTCAGCTTACGGTAACAACAACGGTACAAAAAAGCTAGTAATGTCTTCCTACTAATTTTGGTATTACAATAGACCGTTATAATCCTACACAGGTAAACAAGACATGAAAAATGATACCAATGATGTAACCTGTGCCAATGCTTGGTATACGGCTGGTGCAATTCGGATGAGATTTTGATCAGTGATCGTAGGCGAACAAGTATTTATAAATAGCGCGAAATCCCACGTAAAATTTAACAGAAACCGATAGTAAATTGCCTTATTTCATTTTATTTAATATGGAAGTGACGAACGAACTTACAGTTGACCTGATGCTAAGTGTCTACCGCTCATGGACATCTTTAACCAACCCAAAATAAGATTAGTCTACCTGATGTTAGCTACAGATACGCTGCTACTCATGTGAACTAATTTTATTATGTAACAGGTACTCATGATATGCGATTTTTAATTTTTTTTCTGCCGATATTTCGACCCAGTCGAGGGATCCATGCAACTTGGAATTAAAGAAGAAAAAAATATTTTTGAAGTGAAACTTCTTTATCGGGGTTGGAAAAAAATTTAGTGTAACATTTTTTCGTTACGCGCCATCTTTTTCTGTTGCGCGCCATCTTTTTTTTTTAGTTACGCGCCATCTTTTTCTGTTACGCGCCATCTTTTTCTTATCCCTACCACGCGTGATATTAGATAGGTTATTATAGATTAGATTATTAGATAAAGTTTAATAAAAGGCTTCCATTAAACTTTATCTAATTTAACTTTATTTAACCAATTTCTGTAAAGTTGCATATAGTATATTATTTTTTGAAAAATAACGTCATAAAGAAGTTTCACTTCTTACGAATGTACGCTAGTACACGCACACATTTTTTATTTGAATGCAGTAAGATTTTATAGCATTACTTATATGATTTTAGACCAATATTATTGCGGAATTTACACATTTGAATTCTTAACGGGTACTCACGATATGCGGTTTTTGAATCCTTTTCGAATTCTTTTTGTCGATATTTCGACCTTGCATGGAGGGAAAATCACATAGAGTTCAAAGTTCGGTTTTTATTTTTTTATTTTTTATCTGACTGAAGTAGCAAACGAGCATGCAGTCCACCTGATGGTAAGTGGTCACTGCTGCCCTGCGACATCTGTAATCAACTACATACAGAACATGGGTTCCATCTTTAGTCAGTCACAGATGCGTTGCTACACCCGAGGATTATGATGGTCACCTCATGTGAAAGTGTGCCGGGAACCACACCCTTCCATCGAAACGCAAGAAATGCTTCAAGATAGAAATAGGTGTGGCGGTGGTACTTCTTCGGTCGAACAACACTGGTTCTACCACCTTTAAATAATGGCCGCTTTATATAGCCCAGCGTGACAACCAGTTAAAATGTTAGCGGTTAAATTATAACAGTTGTAATTGAACGTAAGTTTAAATTTAACTGTAATCATTCTTACTATGCACTAAAAATAAAAAATAAGGTCGACGCTATTTTTAACTGGCAACTAAAACCGGACTTGCATCTATAAAATTAAATATATACTCTTGAAGCCGATTGGCATCGTAGTTTCTCTAAGAAGTTGGTAATTAATAATATATTTATATGCCAATCTGCATTAAGATGAGTGTAATAAAGCTCGACGGCAAAATCGGGCAAAACGTGATACGTCTAGAAACTTTTATGTTTAATGTGAATAGAGTGCATAACGAGATTTATATAATACGTGAAGCAAAAACTTGTGATCCGTTTTTGAGATACTTGATGTAGAAAAGGATTACGCTAGCTAAAATTTTTTTCAAATAATGGTCAAAACATATCTAAAATCAACACATTACACACACTACCTTGCGTTTGACACAAACACATAAATAATAAACGAAATAAATATTCAATATCTCAACATGAAAACACATAACGTCAAAAATGTTAGATGCCTTTGTCAAAATACCCGCAATTGTTTTTAAATTCAGCTTGGATAATTAAAACGAAGTGAAAGCGTGATTGTGTGACGTCAGGATGGTTCGGGGTCTTCTTTACTGTCCATTCTTGAAGATTTCAAGTAAAGCACAGGAATAAACTTCTTCGATTTATTCACAGTTTAGGAGGTCCGATCGCTTCGACGGTTAAACAAGAATCTTTTTCTACCGGCGTTCGCTCGCCTTTTTATAACAATAACAAATTTATGCAGGGTAAACTAAATTACAATTCTAAAAATCATTAAATGTTGCTAATTCAATAAACAAACAATTTTCTATCTTTAAACTAACTAAAATAATTATTATCGGCGACGTGTTTTTCATAAATACGCGGTGTCGAGCCGACATATATGTATATTTAAATAATTTAATTTAATTTGAGAAATTTTGTCGCTTCTTTGGACATTATGACTTTAGTTTTTGGGTTAAACTACGGTCGAAATTCGACCGTTGCGACGGGTGGTTAGTTATTATTATTTTCTATAGAAGTTAGAAGAAGCAAATGAATATGTAATCAACTTGACGGGACGTGGTCATTGCCGCCATTGACATCCGCAAGCAACTTCCTACAGAACAAGGTGAAGCCAATCACAGACACAATGCTTTTCCTGAGTGTTAAAATAGCCTCGTATAGAAGTAAGCCGGCAACCACCCCCTTAAGTTAACGGTACCACCCCGGTCGAATCATACTGCTGCGTGCTGTGCTACGGTATAAAACTTTATTATTCTGAAGCCCAGCTCAAATGGGTACACTCACCGCTTCTGTCTAAAGTCAATCACAAATGCGATGCTCCTCCCAAGGACTATGATAGTCGCTATATAACTTTTAACTAACTGTCAACCGGCACACTTCTATATGAGGCGACTATCATACCTTAGAAGCAGCAACTCACCTATGATGGACTTCAAAGAGAACCCATGTTCTGTATAAAGTTGATTAAAGATGTCCATGAGCGGCAGTGACCACATACTATCAGGTGGACTGCATGCTCGTTTGCTACTTCAGTGAAAAAAAAAAAATCTTCGATCAAAACGCAATAAATTTTTCACGCTAAAAATAGGTGTGGCGATGGAACTTCCCCGAACTACACTGGTTCTACCATCTGTCCTAAGTGTTGTTCTGATTAAGTGATTAGTCGTTTCACAAAAAGCTTCGTTTTACGGCTGACCAACAACTCATATCACGTGCTAGAAAGCTGCCGTGGACTTTGACCCATTATTATTTCGTGCAGAGATACCGACTCGGCAACATGCTTGCTCTTGTGATTTAAGAAATTACATTCAGTCATTGACTTTAAGATGGAATAATTTATGGCATTTAATCGTGAATCGTAGTCAACTAGTCGTAGTCATTTAAAGTACTTCTGTTCCGCGGCATCCTACATCTTTTCTTACTCATAAACCTTATAGAACTAAGCTCCGTTACCATTCATACCTTTTTTTTTTCGAGGGGGAAACCTTCCAAAGGTACCAGACGCCGTGGGAGCGACGCAGGGTTATGTAGTATTTTTACCGCACTAAAACCCCCCCGGTGGGCGTCCTCGGCGCTGAAAAGGAGGACCCCGGGATCTCGAAACGACTTCAACCGGAATCCTCCGAGCGCGCTGCCCCATCGGGCTCCTCCCAGATGGGCGGCTGGGCCCACCGCCCCGTCTAGTCTTTACGACGGTATGCGACCACACATACCGCCGTCCTTCCCGGGATTGCCTGACCGAACGTTTCGAGCTCCCACTCTAGCCGTTCTGCAACCCCGGAAGCCCCTTTTAGTTGCCTCTTACGACAGGCAGGGGATACCGTAGCCCTATTCTGATCCCGAGGCTACAGGGACGTACCATTCATACCTAATACCTAGACTAACTAAATTATACAAGGAAGTCTTCTCTAAAGATAACACTATAGACCCCTTTAGCAACAATGAAAGGAAATTCAAAGATAAACTAACAAAATTATTCAGTGTATAAAATATTTAGTTTTCATTAATTTATATATAAATTCACGTAAACTATTCCAACTTTGTTATTCACTTATTTAATCGCATGTTGTGACTGCCTGTAAGTAGATTTATGTGCATTTCCTTACTTTAAATTACTTTTCTCTATTTTTGTAGTCCATGTAATTCTGTTGGTGGTTCTAATAAAATAAAAAAATGTGTGCGTGTACTAGCGTACACTCGTAAGAAGTGAAACTTCTTTATGACGTTATTTTTCAAAAAATAATTTACTATATGCAACTTTACAGAAATTGGTTGAATAAAGTTAAATTAGATAAAGTTTAATAAAAGGCTTTCATTAGCATCCATCAGCCCTTTAAGGTCCACTGCTGGACATAGGCCTCCCTTAAATGACTCCACTCCAAATGGTTCTGTGCCTTCTGAATCCAACGGTTTCCCGCTGTCATCGTCGGGTCATCGGTCCACCTGGTGGGGCGACCTGTGCTCCTTTTGCCTAAACGTGAAGTCGAAATTATTTGAGCAATGTGTGTTGCCAGTGATGTAATAGGCTTATAAGAAATTAATTATTACTGCTTTACGTCGAAGGAAAACATCGTGAGGAAACCTACACATCTTGGTACTTTAAAACGACGACCCGCGTGGCCGAGCGGTTACCATACCGTGCTGTGGGTCCCGGGTTCGATTCCCGGCCAGACAGGTGTCTGAATGATGAGTTTAGATTCTTGTTCTGGGTCTGGGTGTTTGTGTATTCGT
Organism: Spicauda simplicius; assembly: GCA_949699795.1. Lineage (NCBI taxonomy): Eukaryota > Metazoa > Arthropoda > Insecta > Lepidoptera > Hesperiidae > Spicauda > Spicauda simplicius. The sequence continues at coordinate 1,541,671 of OX453081.1, read as the reverse complement.
CTTTGTATGTGTCCATGGCACCCACGACACAGGAGAAAATCCTACTGTGGGGCTATGAGTGTAGAAAGCGTTAAAGCGTTAAAAAAAGTTCTCAGAGGTGTGTTAAGTCTATGAAGATTGCACCTGACCAAGCGGTGGACTATGGTTTAAGTCTGTCATTTTGAGAGAACACCCGTGCGCAGTAGTAGGATATTACGGGGACGATGAAAGCGGCAAAACCACGCATAATTAAAAAAAAACAACCAGAACGCAAACGTAACGCGGTACCTTCTTTTACCTACATTTTGCAGGGCTCCCCGAACCAAGTTTACATATGAAATGAAATGTCTTTATTTTGTATAGGCCTGCGGGGGCACTTACAAATTGTCAGTTACATTTTTTTCTTACACTACCACCGGATCGGAATACGACCTCAACTGAGAAGATCCGGCAAGAAACTCAGCGGGTTTGTCTTTGTTTCTTATTTATATTCATTTTTTTAATATTATTACAATCATGTTTTTTTACATGGTAATGAAAGTTAGCTCCAGTATCTTGCCTTACAGTTCAGTAAAAGAGAGCCCTGTTTAGAAATGAGGAATAAAAGTTGAAGCAATAAAAATGAAGTTGAAGTTGAATAAAAGCTCGCAATAACAATAGCAAAACATTCATTGAGGTCATAATATAAAAAACGCGACGATCATATCATACTAATATCATTATGACAAAAGTTTGTGTGTATGGTTGTTATTTCTTCACGTGTAAACGGCTGGAGCTATTTTCATAAGATTTGGTAGGAAGTTAGCTGTCACTCTAGAATAACATATAGGCTACTTTTTAGTGTAGGAAAATATCTTATTCCTACAGGACTCAATAATTCTTTGTCGTCAACCCATTACTGTCCCACTGCTGGGCACGGGTCTTCTCTCGGAATGAGAGAGCTTAGGCCATAGTCCACCGCGCTGGCCAAGTGCGAATTGGTGGACTTCACACACCTCCGAGAACTTTTTTTTTTTAAAGAACTCTCGGGTGTGTAGGTTTCCTCACGATGTTTTCCTTCACCGAAAAGCAGTGATAATTAAAGTATAATACGCACATAAATCATTGGTGCGTGCCTGGGTTTGAACCTCGGACCGCCCGATCGAGAGGGCAAGTTTTAACCATTAGGCTATCACTGCTCCTCCTTCCGCTGCTTTGCTCGCGTCAATAATTCTTTAACGCGAGCAAAGCAGCGGGGTTCCGCTAGTTGAAAAAGCCAAATAAAAGGTTTTGTACCCTAGATCTCGATGCAAGACCTAATCTGAGCGCTATCTTAGTAAATCCCTTGCTCTACCCTAATTCCTGACTGTTGCCTTCAGCTCGCAGTTCGTTCACCCGAGATAAGCAGTTACCTACAATAACATTTTTATTGGTGTAGAGGAAACTGAGTATCTACTAATGAAGTAATTATCTGCATTCTTCTGCGATTCAGAGGTCAGAGGTGAATGCTACTGGAGTTTGACCGTATAACTTATTTTTATTAAAATATAATTAAAATATACTTAAATATTAATACATGTAAACTTATTATAAGTGAAGTTCAGCTTATTAAACGCATTAAACGCTTTCTATACTCACAGCCCCAAAATAGGTTTTTTTTCCTGTGTCGTGGGTGCTATGGACACACACAAAGACCCTGACGCAGAAGAAGGATCTAAACTCATCATTCAAATACCTGTCTGACCGCGAATCGAAGCTGGAACTCACTGCGTGTCAGACCGGTATGGTAACCGCAGCGCGGGTCGTCAGCTTATAAATTGAATCTTACTTGAAAATATTTTTTAAGTTGTTGTTGTTTGAACAGATGCATTGCATTGTTCAATGCATCTGTGATTGACTTCGGATGGAACCCATGTTCAGTATGGAGTTGATTATATCTATAATCTGTCTATGGCCGGCAGAGACCACTTATCATCAGGTGGACTGCATGCTCGTTTGCTACTTCAGTCAGATAAAAAAAAATTCGACGTCTGGATTTCAATGACATAATGACTCAATGTTATCAACTGAACTAACGAAATATGGGCTGTAAATGTATTTTTATGCAAATTTAGGTTGTTAGTTTTGTAGTGGTAGAACCAGTGTATTCGGGAAAGTACCACCTACACTCTTATTTCTAGGTAGAAGCAGTTCATTCGTTTCAGTGGGAAGGTGTAGTAGCCGGTTCACTTTTGTTTTTTGTTTGATATTTATAAGACGACCTTACCCTTTGGGAGAAGCAACGCATCCGTGATTGACTTCAGATAGAAACCATGTTCTGTATGAAATTGTCTTCAGATATCCATTGGCAAAGACCACTCTCCATGAGGTGGATTGCATATTCGCTTGCTACTGCTATCCTTTAAAAAATCACAAAGCCGCAATTGAATTTAAAAAAGAAAGTGTGTCTGTACTTATGTACATGTGTTAGAAGTTATTTCTTTGGCGTACCAAGATAAAAATCTTTTTAAAAATTTTATCTTTCGCCTTATTCTTAGCATTTCTTCATAACGCGCCTAAAAAAGTATAACTTCAAAAAAAAAAACTTGTGGCGCTCGGGGAATGCCGTGGTAAACTATTGCATAGTATTTTCATTTTCACTCTCACTCTCACTCTTATTCTCATTTCAACTTCATGTGACTTTTGTGTGCCGAATCTTAAAATTTCGCTCTGATATTTTTTTCTTAACGCGCCTAAAGAAAACCTCAAAAAAATTCAACTTTTTATAACATCCTTCCTGTAATGGCCCACACTTCGACTGGAATTAGAGGGGGCTGTATCATGTTTGTGGAAGATATAATGGAAACCTCTGGCAGAAAGAAACCACCAACCTTGTTCCAGGTGCCAGGGTTGACGCTGCTCTGACTGCTGCTGACGCTGCACGGAGCTCACAGAAATAGTCTGACTAACCTTAAAACGAATAAAGACCTATTTGAAATTCATACTGGAGCTCGACATAAAGGTAAATTACGTACTATAGCGTGCAAAACACATCTTTTTTAGCAAAGTATATTTGGAAAAGCACCAATAATATACAATAAAATACCGTACAGATATTAAAATGTTCAAAAAAGTGCTATCTAAATTTCATGTGGACAAATGTTATTATACAATTGATTAATATTTAAATGACAATAATTCTAATAATTAATTAACATTCACTAGTAATTCCATGACCCGCTGATGTATGTTAATGCAATAATATTAATTCAATGGTAAGATTTTTCTAAATTATATTTTTTTGTATATTATATTGTATGTCCATGTGGCTCGAATACGGCGAACAATGTATAATTTAAGAACTGTGCATGTACGTACCTGCATTCCACAATAAATATATTTGATTTGTTTTGATTACACTACACTACATTCTTTCTAAGTGGTTTCTACACTTCACAAGGCACATGCGGTAATTAAGCTAGTCCAGGTGGAGTACATAAGTGCAGTATATAGATGTCCGTATGCACTTGCCCAACGCAAGACGACTAACGAACCCAATCAGGGGCAAAGATTTTAGTTCTACCCACATATATGTTAACAAGGATTTAACACTTTCAAACTATTTTTTCACAAATATATTATGATGTTCTGATGCGATGTATAGGAACTGTGATTTTTACTCGTTTTTACCTATTTTGCTTAGATCTTTAAAACTACGCTACAGATTTTAATGTAGTTTTTTTAAATAAATAAATTGATTCAAGAGGAACTTTATTATGTGTAATACATGCATAATATAGTGAAGTAACACTGATAATTTTAGATTTTTGATACTTAGGCGGAACGAAGTTCGCTGGGTTATCTAGTGTATGTATACCTAAATGAATTTTGTTTTGGCACGTGCTATAGTGTAAATAGGGATTGCAATCCGGAAAACCGGATCCGGTAATCCAGCGGATCCGGCACAAATTTACACAAACCGGATCCGGTACCAATTCACCACCGGATCCGGACCTCCACCGGAACCGGTGACTGTATATTTTGTCAAAGATTTCACATTACAAAAATAATTACCGTTAAAAATCGATCCTTTTTTTGACACTGTTTTGACTGTTTAAGCCGGATCCGGTCGGATCCGACCGGATTGAGAATAAAGCGGCCGGATCCGGCCGGATTGAAAATGAGACAGGATTGCAATCCCTAAGTGTAAATAGCTAGACGGATTGTAACATATGACTCGTTTGAACCAACTCAGTTGTTAGACTCAGGCTATATGTTTTTTAAATGTGGCGTCTGTGAAAAAACAATTTACAGGGATCACAAAAAGGTCACCAAACGGAAACCTTGTGATTAAAGTAATTTTAGTTTACTGATTATAATTCAACTTTTAAATCCCAGATATACCAAATAAAGTATTTTCGCGTACTTTATTTTCCTCATAAAGTAACCGGGTGGTAGATAAACAGTTGAAATCTTCACAGAGTATGTGTTTCTGTTGCTGCAATAACAACAAATATTAAAAACACAATAAAATTGATATTTACAGGGGGGGGGGGTCACATACAACAAACGTAATTTATTGCCGTTTTTTTTAAAGAATGTATGGAACCCTTAGTGCGGGTTTTTTACAAATATTTCATGTTACAATTGATATAAATTTGATGTGATTTGTTTTTGGAGATGTTAGAACGCTGTGATTCGTTAGCAGTTTTGAACACTGCTCTGATTTTGTGGGTGTGGTAAGGCCATTCCAACTTTGTTTTCAGTTGTCAGGGTTACCAACGCATTTCTGGCTAATATCAAACAAGACTGAAATGAAATGAAATGTCTTTTTTATAGGCCTACGAGAGCACTTACAAATTGTCAGTTACATTTTTTTTCTTACACTACCACCGGATCGGAATACGCCCTCAACTGAGAAGATCCGGCAAGAAACTCAGCGGGTGTGTCTTTTTTCGTATTTATATCCATTTTTTATTTTTTTATATAATTACAATCATGTTTTTTTACATGGTAATGAAAATTTTTACATGGTATGAAAACTCATATCATCTGAGGTTGGATATATATATATTCTTATATATATATTCTTGCGTTTCGGTGGAAGGGTGTGGTTGCCGCTTTTAATATGAGGCGACCCTTGTCTTCAGGAGTAGGAACGCTTCTGTTACTAACTTCAGGTAGAACCTCTGGTATAAGTGAAGTTGCTTGCCCTTAGGCGGCAGATACTGAAGCTACTAACTAACTAACTTTTATTATCCATGTAAAAACAAAATGGCGAATAAAAAATATATACAAAGAAAAAAGACAAACCCACTGAGTTTTTTGCCGGATCTTCTCAGTTGAGGTCTTGTTTCGATCCGGTGGTAGTATAAAAATATATATGTAACTGACAATTTGTAAGTGTAAAATAAAGACATTTCATTTCATTTCAGTGGCCACTTATTATCAGACAGACTAAACATTCGTTTGTTTCTATGTGACTAAAGTGCATGGGTGGCATTGGTGACTCGTTTAATGTAAAAAGTTATAATCTTGTTATCGCACAGTAAAACCCACAGGAGCGAACCAGTTATATCTAGATTCGTTATATCAGACATTCTGGCCAGACGGGTCTGGCTCGTTCGACGAATTGATTTCGCAATGATACTGAAAAATCTACGATTGAAGCGGGAATAACCTTTTTATCAGTAACTGTGGCAGATATCGCAAAATTCTCTGTTCGTGTGGCACGTGGTTTATCAATCAATATTTTATTTGTCAGAGGATTATGCTTATGTACATCGCAAGGAATATTTCGTTGAAAAAAGAACCGCGAAAAAGTGGATTATGTGGCGAATAGCTGATTAGCGATACAGGCAGGTACGCCACCGATTAGGCGTTCTACTTATATCGGACTGCGATTTCAGGGGGAGGCCTTGATACTTTATATTATAGTAATTGACATGTTACATGCAAATATAGTTATGGATATAATTTTATGATCGAATGATGTTTTATTTGTGCACTTCAAGGTATTCTGTTAATCCGTATTGTGTAACTTTTTTTAAATGAAGTAGAAAAGGAGCGTGTAGATTGAAACTGATGTTGAGTGCTCTTTCGCATCCCCATCAAACCCATTATTGGCCCACTGCTGGGCACGGGTCTTCTCTCTGAATGAGAGAGATAGGCCATAGTCCACCGCGCTGGCCAAGCGCGAATTGGTGGACTTCACACACCTCTGAAAACTTTTTTTTTTTAAAGAACTCTCGGGTGTGTAGGTTTTCTCACGATGTTTTCCTTCATCGAAAAGCAGTGATAATTAATTTATAATACGCACATAAATCAGTGGTGCATGCCTGGGTTTGAACCTCGGACCTCCCGATCGAGAGGGCAAGTTTCAACCATTAGGCTATCACTGTTCTTTCGCATATTGACATCTATTACCAACTCAATACAGAACAAGGGGTTTTATCTAAACACGCGTTTATATGAGACGACCATCTTAGTTCTCAGGAATAGCAACGCATCTGTGATTGACTTCAGATAGAACCTCATGTTTCATATGAAGTTGCTTACAGATGTCCATGGGTGGACTGCATGCTCGTTTGCCACTTCAATTTTATAAGGATGGTACATAAATCTTAAAAAAAACTGGAAACTCACAACGTGTTATATTACAGGATTTTAAACCACTATTGACTTCTTGATAACTCAAAATGTATTCAAGGTACCTGCACATACAGATAGAAAGGTAGTTAGATAAGGTAGTTTTATTTATCTAACTGAAGAGAAATACATCGAGAACTTGAACACAGCCACACCTACTTCCAGTGTGACGCAGTCTTGCATTTCTGTGGAAAGGTATGATAGTTGACTATGCCGCAATTATTAGTCCTTTATTTTCGACTGACAAAAAAAGGGTGTATTCCGCTTTGATCACCTGGGTATTCAAGGTGGTAGAACCAGTGTAGTTCGCTCGGGGAAGTAACACAGCCACATTGATTTCTAGCGTGAAGCAGTTTTTGCGTTTCGATGGAAGGTTGTGGTTGCCGGCACACTTTTATAAGAGGCGACTATCTTAGTCCTCGGGAGTAGCAACGCATCTGTAATTGACTTCAGTTGCTGCTGTTGTCAACGTTTGAAATATCTTACCTGTGGTTGAACTGATGTCCAAGGTAGGCAGTAGCCACTTACCATCAAATGGAAGAAATAGTATGGGTCGACCGGGGAACTACCACACCTATTTCTACCGTGAACCTGTTCACTGTTTCCTTTACCGTGAAAGGTGGTGGTTATCGTAGTCTTTCTGCGGGGGTAGCAACGCATCTGTAATTATCTTTACATAGAACCCCTATTGTACATGGATTTGATCGCATGAAATTTCAGAATTTGCCCATGTGCAGCAGTAAGCATTTATCAAAATGATGGACTGTCTGCTCGTTTGCTACTCTCTTAATGGGGGTAGGTCTAGTTAGAATTAAAAATAAATGTATTTTTTATTCCATTTTGTAAAAGTATGTCTTGTGCGTATTTACCGACTAGCTGTGTTTGAATTAGACCATTATTTGGTGAAATATGTAACTTTGAAGCCGTGTTAGAGCTATACTAAGTAAAACAGAACACGTGCCAAAAACTCTCGTTTTTCTGTTTTTCTTAAAACTGACTAGACCTACCCTCTAAACCTAATGGAAAAATCTGATTGTATTTAAACACGTGTTTAAAAATGGGTCGATGATGAAATAGATGACCCACAAGACGTTCAGCAATATTTTTATAACAAAAACTGGAATTTTAAGATAGGCTCTGGATAAAACTGCATTTGTTTTGAACAACGAACCTCCTCCGAAGATAGTAGTGGACGCAAGAAATTTATAAACAGTGATTACGGCTTAACTTTTAAAGAAGCGGTTATTTCATGATTGAATTTCGGCTCATACTAGTTTAATTATATTAAGATTAAATAACAGTAGTAACAAAGTAACAAATAACAGTAATAAAAAAATATAAACAATTTTTCACAAGGAAACGGTAACGCGCGAGCGGGTAACATTAAATATAATTAGCTTATTCGTATCATACATTTATATTTTTTGAGTTAAAATGTTTTGTCATTTTAATCGTATATTTGTGGGTTAGGAATAACTACAGTGTTAGTGTTTAATGTTTATTTTTTTTACAATATTGAAGAAGCGATTGTGCAGCCATAGCCTAACTAAAATTGCCCTTTCAATCGGGAGATGCGAGGTTCAAACTCACGCACTACTGATTTTTCTAAATTATGTGCATATTAAAAAATATTATCACTGCTTTTCGGTGAAAGAAAACACCGTGAGGAAACCTGCACACCCATAAGTGGACACTGCCGCCCATGGACATCTGTAATCAACTCTATACAGAACATGGGTTCCATCTGAAGTCAATCACATATGCGTTGCTACTCCTGAGTACTATGATGGTCGCCTCATGTGATAGTGTGCCGGCAACCACACCCTTTTATTGAAACGCAAGAAATGCTTTACGTTAGAAATAGGTGTGGCGGTGGTGCTTCCCCAGTCGAACTACATTGTTTCTACCACCTACCACCTTTTTAATTTTACACTTCTAAATTAAAAGCGAAAGCTCTGGTCGACTGTGTAAGATAAATGTATCTTTTATGTAAAGAATTAAAAATAACTTAAGAATAATTACATAATACTTTCTTGTTCTCATCCGGTTTAAAGGGCCAAGATATATTTAGGTCCAAACACCTTGCAAGATGACGAATTTGATTATGACGAAGTTGATGATGATAATGTCTGATGACGGTGTGATGACGACGATAATTGATAATTAATAGTCCGTGCCTGATAATTCGCTAAGCCAGGACGCGCGTTAATCTTTGGTAGCTTTTAATCAATTGCTTCATCAGTGATTATATTTTAGCTTTGTGGTTTTTGTTTTTTATTGTGGCTAGGTTTTAATATTGGGTTGATATGGCATCATAGGGACACGATTTGATACCGTGACTATATATACGTACTTTACGTAATTTATGCTTACCATCTTGTATGTCATGTAAAAGCATGATTATGATTTTCTGACTTGTCCTCCTGTGAATAATGAAGAGCTCATGAATTTGTTATTGAAATTATTAACACTGTTTTTCGGTGGAGGAAAACATCGTAAGGAAACCGACACACCCGAGGGTTCGTTAAAAAAAAGTTTTCGGAGATGTGTGAAGTCCACCAATTCGCACTTGGCCAGCGCGGTGGACTATGGCCTAAAACTCTCTCCTTCCGAGAGAAGACGAGCCCAGCAGTGGGACAATAATGGGTTGACGAAGACGGATAAGAATTTGTAGCATTTCACAGGGACAACCTTGGATATTTGATAAAAAAAAAAAACAAAAAAATAATGACTATTTGGGGTTGCTTTTTTTTTGAATATACATAAAACTTACACTAACACTCCGGGCTAGTGTTGCCCAAATGCAAGAACAAGACGAGACTTAGCCAGTCTTGGTCTTGGTCTTGCGCCAATACACCTGATCTTGGTCTTGGTCTTGGTCTTGCGCTCCCAGTCTTGGTCTTGGTCTTGGTCTTGCAGCAAGAGTCTTGCAAGTCTTGCAATTACCTATTAGTCTATTACTATTTATTAAAGTTTACTTTAAATCTTAGAAAAACGTATTAGAATTGGAACATTGTGAGCTTGAATTAACATAGCCATAGTAAAGATCAAGCAGATTAATAAATAACTGAAGATTTGATACGAAATTCGAAAAATCAACTGACCTATATGTCGTTTTCCATGGAAGTAACTGTTTCTTAATAAACTTTTATGATTTATATTATAAATATATTTTTTTATTCGCTATGGTATTAGTCGTAATGCGCATAGGTCCAGTTTTTCATATTCTTTGATACAGTTTTTTGCGTCTCATAGAATTCCTAAACGTACCTACCTATACACCGAACTGTTACACCTAACTACTCAGTGAAATAGCGCTAAGTCCTAGCTGCAAGACGCAAGAGTCTTGCAGGCTATGTCTTGTTCTTGCTCAAGTCTTGCACGGTCAGTCTTGGTCTTGGTCTTGCTAAAAATACGCGGTCTTGTTCTTGGTCTTGGTCTTGCAAAAACGCAAGAACAAGACCAAGACTGAATTTGGGCAACACTACTCCGGGCAGATATGGATTAAGGCAGATTTTTATATATTGATAGTCTGTTTTTACTCGCAATGTCATAAAATAGATATACTAGCTCATTCTCGGGGTTTTCAGCTATTTTATTTTTTTGAACACTCCTAAAACCGAAATCTGGTTACGTCCATGGGCGGCAGTGACTTCCTATCATCAGGTGAACTGCATCTCGTTTGCTGTCCTAAACTTATGAAAAAACTGGATTAAACAATTATCCTATCTATCGGGGCCAACGATTGGATAAAAATAGAACGATCCGGTTAAAGTCAACGAGAAAACAAGCAGATGATTTACTATCCCTATCAGGAGTCCATTGTCCAAGAGTGTAACACGTATCTGTGACCTACGACACCTGCGGCTTTAGTATGAGTTTATTACGTTTAAAACAATCTTTGTTTACGTATTCGTATTCAGCCATACCTTAAAATGTAGTTTGAAATGATAGTCGAAAACATAAACTATTATTATTGTGTTAGGGGATGCAGATTTATCAGAAACATTTGTCTAAAAAGCTATAACTATCTACATGCCGCCATTGTAAATGTTGTACGTTTTGTATCTGCTCGCGTAGATGACCCTTTAATTACACAAGAAACTTAATAAAAAATGACGGTTATTACCAATAGCCACCACGCCTTGAAAAATTGCTGGTGACCGCAATGGGTGTTGATTTCATACAGGAACATACATTTTCCGATTCCTTAGTCGCTTCCTACGACGTACCTACGTCGCCTCATATAAAAGTACGTACAAAAGTGTGCCGGTAACCACACCCTTCCATCGAAACGCAAGAAATGTTTCTTCCTAGAAGTAGGTGTGGCGGTGGCACTGGTTCTGCCACCTGGTAAAATATATAACTTAACACTGCTGCTATTAGGTAGAATTGGGTGCGGCAGAGGTGCTACCGGAATCGATCTTCAAAGTAGTTGCGTAATTAGCTGAAATTCACTCAATTTCGACCTCAAAGGGGCGTTAAGTTCACCAACTAGCACTGAGATTGCGTTGGACTGTGACCTAAATCTCTGGCACTCTGAGAGTAGATCCTTGTCCGTCAATGGGACAGTAATTGACGGCAGTCCTAATTTGGCTTCTATTAAAGGACTATAAAAACGAAATAAACTATATAGTAACGAATAGACACATACCTGTGCCCGCAGTTTTACGCGCAATAGAAAATGTAACATAACTTAAAGGTAAGCTTTTGATAGAGTCAGAGGCGGGCCTTGAAGGAGCCCTGTAACAAAATTAGTTGGGCACAAATGAAGGGTAAAGATTTGTTTCAAAAACAAGGTGTGTAGGTAATTTTAAGGCAAGTGGAGTTGGAAAGGTTTTCAGCGAAAAAAGATCACCAACTCTAGTTTATCTATGTATCTACAAATAAAAAAAGATCGCCAAATTTGCCGCCTTAAAAAATGTGCCATCCGGGAGCCTCTCTATTATGTTATGAAGACTCCCGAAATACCTTTATAGCTGTCTATTAACTAGAGTATTAAGCGTAGTTGTATTATGACTTGTAGGAAAGATAACTATCGATCCAAGATACTCCCAAACCAACCTGTGGTTGAATACAGATGCTCTTGGGTGGCAGTGGTCACTTACCATCACCTGCATACTCGTCTGCTATTTATTTGTAATACAAATATTTTTACCCTATGTATAGATACAGTAGGTTTAGTAAAGAGCAGAAAAAACGTTACACTTCAATCACTTGAGATTGTGATGCAGCGAAATACAATTCTTGTCTTGATCATGTTATTATTATTGATATACCTTGCTCTTTATAAAGGTTATTACGATCATGCAGCTAAACGTTATTATAATTATTTCTAAACATATTAACAAATATCTCTTAAAAAAGTTCTAGAGAAAATTAAATTATTCAAGCTTTCCTCAATTAAAATTAAAACCGAATAATCAACTGACGTTCGGTAACGCTAACGCCGCTTGTGTAACTACGCAAGCGGCTACGGTAATAAAGCATACTTAGATAAAAAATTAAGCACCCCTTGCGCGAGAAACGTTCTATGCGCCCGCGCATGTATATTAATCGGGGATGGTTCCGACATAGCCAGTCGCGTGCCGACCGCCGCCACAGCTGCACGTATGTGTCTCGATCTTTTGCCGTACTTCAATTGTTTACGTAGGAGAAACCTCGAAAATGATTCCGCGAGTGATCGTGCCGTTTATTCTAGTCAGTAGCATGGGGTTGTTGAGTTTAAGGGTGATGGGGGCGTGTGGGGACCACGCGAACGCGATGCTCAGTGTGCCTGAGGTGACGGAAGCGAGGTTGGAGTTCGTGAAGCAGCAGATTCTGAAGAAGTTGCGGCTGGACAAGAAGCCGGAGGTGACCGGGGCGGTGAACAGCCTGCCGGTGCCCGTGGCGCAGGGGGCCACCTTCAACCTCGGCTCTGACAAGCCGCCACAGTTCGACGATGACTATGGACGGACGGAACAGAAGATTATTTTTCCTGTTGAAGGTAATTTTTTTTTTAAATGTGATGGTGTAATGTGTATATGCGAAATTACTGTAATTTTAGGATTAAAACTTAATTATATCTCAAGTATAAAATTGAGTAAGTAGTTGTTAAAAGTAACTTTTCTTGAAACTTGTAGATTCTAAAATCACTGATAATAATAGTAGGTAAACTATTTTATTTTAAACTTTGCAAATTGTTTATTTAATGTAAATCCAATAAGAAATCAAATCTTCGTTAACGTTATTATTATTTATCCGGGTTTTTAACCCGAGAACTAATCGCCCTAATTACTATTAAGGAGATAGTGAAGTTACTACAAGACTACAACTCAAAACATCCATAAAACAGATAACTTAGGTCACTAAGGTGGTTAGGTTTGCAAGCATGACCTACCCTAATCCCACACATTGTATGTATTTAATGCAATTAATTTAAAATAGTTTAAATTAAACTAATAAATAGTTTTATTAAAAAAAAACATTATAAATGAATTATACTGTGCCTGAAATGTATCTATTCTGTATACTGTATTTGAGATTTAGATTTTGAGACAAATTCAAATTTCCAAAAATACTTCGTTCTTTTTTACCTTAAAAATATTAGCGTTGTTCACCGGGTGTTCATTTTATTTACGTGTGCGCTTTCGCGTTAATATACTAATGTTCATTTATTACATAATATTACTATTACATGGATTTATTGGATAATAAAATAATCTTACAGAATAAACGGACATATGTTTCGGGAGAAAAGATAATAAATAACGCTACGCGTTGCAATATTGGATGACAAATAACGAGAAGACAATTTTTTATGTAAGACTTATGTTATAAGTCAATTTGTTATGAACATTGTGTTGGATAAAGCTATTTAATAAAGCAATTAAGCGTCTAATCAACATTTTTGAACCTCAATAAATCCCACACTTGGTTAAACTTACACCAAATTAATTTTTAAACCTTAAATCAACATTTTTTTTATAAATATATCTTCGAAGTTTGATAATAAGAAATGGTAAACGGAATAATTTGGCAGAATATTCGGTACGGTATAAGTTAAACCGAATAGTATTCGGTATTCGGTGAAACCACTTTTCGGCGCATCTCTAGTTACAATGTAAATGTAATAATTATGTAGTTTTCAAGGTGGTAGAACCAGTGTAGTTCGATCGGGGAAGTACCACCGCCACACCTATTTCTAGCGTGAAGCGTTTCTTGTGTTTCGAGAGAAGGGTGTGGTTGTCGGCACACTTTTACATGAGGCGATCCTCGGGAGTAGCAATGCACTTGTTATAGACTTCAGATGAAACCCATGTTCTGTATGTAGTTGATTACAGATGTCCATGGGCGGCAGTAATAACTTACCATCAGGTGCAGTCTACCTGATGCTCGTTTACTTACTTCAGTCACTTAAAAAAAATAGTCAGTTAATCTGGAAAAGTGTTTTATACACATACTTTGACTTAAAATAAAAAGAAATGTCAATTTTCTAGATTATTGTAATAGAAGTACGCTTGAATTTTATTAAATTTTAAATGTCGGGACGTCTCACCAAAATCGGGACGTCTGGCAACCTTGTACTGCACCCAAAAACTAAGTTGTAAAACGATAGTAATTAAGACCTATTCACCTGTAAAGCAAAGCTGACGCAACAATGGCGGCTCTTCTAATGTAATTTCGTGTCTTATTTATCATTTTATGCTAATCAATCGGAGATTCTATTGTCTATTGATGGCTAATTTAGACATAGGTTTACATATTTAAGGTACTTGGTGGTATTCATGGAATGTCTTAGAAACACTTGTTTCTAATTTTTTTTATAAGATTGAAGTAAACGAGCATGCAGTCAACCTGATGGTAAGTGGTCGCTGCCGCCCTGCGACACCTGTAAGCAACTTCATACAGAACAAGGATTCTATCAGAAGTAAAGAACTGTTTTACGCTAGAAATAAGTGTGGCGGTGGTGTCTCCCTGGTCGAACCATCGTTCTAGCACTTTGCGAAATCTTCGATAGTGAAGATCCAATAGCCGTATTGGTTCAATGATCGTGATCAATTTTATCTAAACTTTTGTCTTAATTAACTAATAACTTAATTTTGTCTTACGTCGAAGTATTCAATTTTAAAGCGTATTTAATTTAATACATTTAAACTTAACAAATTTGTAATATTTTAAACAATTTTTTTTTGTGAAAATCAGTAAACTTTTTGGATCAGAAAAAAACTTTTTAAAGATTTCGTGATCTATATTTGTCATGCCTTAATGTATTAATTATTATTATACGCAATGCAATTCACCTGATGCTTTTTCATTACTAGCTCAAGATAATGCTAATGAGCTCAAGGTTGTCGTAAGGGGGATATCCGAGGATATTTGTATAAGGCGTTTCAATTAAGTCCTAGGGGACGCATCTGTGGGTCCTTTCATTTGAGGTTGACTAGGTACATGTCCACAAGGCAGTGACCACATACCGTTCAGTGGGCTGCTCTTTTGCTACTTAAATGTTATAAAAAGACATTACGAAGACCATCAAAACGACAATTCTACTTCAATGTTACAAAAAATATGTATTTATCATATGAACATCACGATTTCAGCACTCCCCCGCGACGTGTTTCAGCCAGTCATTAATTGTGACAAATTAATAACTCAATTATCATTATATGGTAAATAAAAAATCGTATCGCGATTTTTTCATGTACATTGTAACAATAAAACCTATAATTAACTCCCGTTTTTAACGACACACCTAATTATTTAATTTTAAGTCATAGTATTTTTAAAACAATAGTTCAGATAATGTTTACTAATTAATGAGTTAGTTACACTAAACAACTAACAATTAGAATTACTATTATAAGAAATAGTATTAGAAAAAATCGTAACTAAGATCCGATTAATTGGTACATTGGTACTTTGCAGTATTGTTTATCTTTTTACTGGGTGGTAAAATATAAAGCAGTGATAGCCTAATGGTTGAATCTTGCCCTTTCGATCGGGAGGTTTGAGGTTCGCACCCGGGCACGCTCCACTTATTTTTCTAAAATTATGTGCGTATTAGAAATTAATTATCACTGCTTTTCGGTGAAGGAAAACATCGTGAGGATACCTACACACCCGAGAGTTCTTTAAAAAAAAGTTCTCGGAGGTGTGAAGTCCACCAATTCGCACTTGGCCAGCGCGGTGGACTATCGCCTCTAACTCTCTCATTCTGAGAGAAGACCTGAGCAGTGGGACAATAATGGGTTCACGACAAAATGTAAATAGTTGAATATTTTAGCGTAAAGTTGTTTTTGAATTTTGGTGGAAGGGTTTGGTTGCCGCACACTTTCACAAGAGACATTAAGCATTTATCTAAGCATCCTTAGGGCTAGCAACGCAATTTTAAACAGATAGATCTTTGTTCTGTATGAAGATATTTGTAGCTTGAAGGTGTTCTTGCGTTTCGGCGGGTGTGGTTGCCGGCTCGTTTTTATATGAGGCGATCATGTCAGTCCTCGGGTGTAGCAACGCATCTAATTTGACTTCAGTTAGATTCTATGTTCAATATGATTTTTTTTTCTGATGTCCGTGAGCAGTGACTATTCATCATCAGGTGGACTTTATGTCCGTGTGCTTCTTCAATTTTATAGATAAGGTGATATAGATATTTAAGCACATAGTAATATCAAACGTATTATGTCAAGTTCAACACTCATTATACATAACGATTATAATTAACATGCACATTATCAAGAAATACTATACTAGTATATACTTCCGCTATTATGATTATTGATAACTGCAGCAAGGCATAATGTCGTTACCCTTTTATGTGCCGAAGTCAGTAGTGATAGTCTAATGGTTGAAAACCCTCTTAATTGAGTCCGAGGTTAGAACCACGCACCAATATTTCCTAAAATTATGTGCATATTAGAAATAGCAAGGTGGTGTGCAAATTTCGATGGTAGAACCAGTGTAGTTCGACCGGGGAAGTACCACCACCACATCTATTTCTAACTTGAAGCATTTCTTACGTTTTGATAGAGGGGTGTGGTTGCCGGCACACTTTTATATGAGGCGACCATCATAGTCCTCGGGAGTAGCAATATATCTGTGATTGACTTCAGATGGAACCCATGTTCTGTATGTAGTTGATTACAGATGTCGCAGGGCGGCAGTGATCACTTACCATCAGGTAAACTGCATGCTCGTTTATTACCTCAGTCAGAAATAAAAACATTGATTATCACTGAAGATAC
The DNA here is from genome assembly GCA_949699795.1 of Spicauda simplicius. Lineage (NCBI taxonomy): Eukaryota > Metazoa > Arthropoda > Insecta > Lepidoptera > Hesperiidae > Spicauda > Spicauda simplicius. The sequence continues at coordinate 1,524,860 of OX453081.1, read as the reverse complement.
ACTCCTAATATGTCTAAAATATCTCTCTTAGAAATACAAGTGCCGGGAAATCTTCCGAAAGACGAGGCCACGGGAATGCTTTCCCATTACATTTTGACCTCCCCAGCATCGAATCTCATTTTATCCCCTCCGGGATGGATCTGGAGATAATCCATCCCTTATTCTTTCGAGGTTTATGGGAACATGAGACGTGCCTTCTCCATGGCTACAGTAAATTCGTCCATTCACCATTTTTATTGGAATAGCATGGTAGAGAATTCACCAGACCTCCCTTGTGGGGAGAGGCCCAAGCTCAACAGTCATAAAGAGAGTTGCAATCAGCCATATCACAAAAGTTTGTATGTTATTATTGTAGATAATTATAGAGATGTATACATAGGTAGGCATCGCTTACATATGATGCAATATAGAGTGGTGTTGCTAGTGAACGACGCGGATTGAAAATTTATCGCAAGTTGTAAACATTTTGCAAAACAGTACCATTGCCTTCCTACGGAAATTGTAGGAGTTTTACAAGATCAAGTAGCAAATGAATATGCAATTCAAGTAATAAGGAAAATAATAATAAAATAGCCTCTTATTCCAAACTGACAATTTTTGACTTTGATGCATGCTCTTAATATAAAATGTCTCTCAGTTTGGTGTGTCTTTCTCTCGATCCAAAAAAATACGGAATTAACACTGTACCTACATTATTTTGAAACTACGTACGTTTTTCCTTCTACCTTTAATAACCGATGAACTTGAATTTTTTTTTTTATTTTTCTGAAGTAGCATACGAGCATGCAGTCCACCTGATGGTAACTGCCGCCCATGGACATCTGTAATCAACTTCATACAGAACATGGGTTCCATCTGAAGTCAATCACAGATGCGTCGCTACTCCCGAGGACTATGATGGTCGCCTCATGTGAAAGTGTGCCGGCAACCACACCCTTCTATCGAAACACAAGAAATGCTTCACGCTAGAAATAGGTGTGGCGGTGGTACTTCCCCGGGCGAACTACACTGGTTCTACCACCTTGTAAAAAAGACGACAACCCTACCTGCCTCCCATCGAATCAGTAACTTTTCAATATAGGACACACTGATGCTTTGCCACTCCCGAATACTTTGACTAAGATGGTCGCCTCACTTGTAAGTCGTGCAAAAATTGTCACCCGAATTTTCTAAATTGTGGCTCTTTTATGGATAAGTAGGTAAATGAGTAAATAAACCAATTATATTAATTATATTATAACCAATTATAATTTTTTTGTACCCGACGACCGCCTGGCGCAGCGGTTACCACACCGGTCTGACACGCAGTGGGTCCCGGGTTCGATTCCCGGCCAGACAGGTTGAATGATGAGTTTAGATTCTTGTTCTGGGTCTAGGTGTTTGGGTATTCGTCTTTGTGTGTGTTCATGGCACCCACGACACAGGAGAAAGTCTTACTGTGGGGCTATGAGTGTAGAAAGCGTTTTTTGTAGAAAGCGTTTTGTATATTATCAGTGTAATATATTTTATATTACATTGATAATATACAAAAATTGGTTTGCATTTGTTATATTATTTAATGTAGTATTAATACTTTTAGCATGTCTTTGTGTGTGTAATAAGCACATAATATATTCTGAATTAATTAAAATATTGACAATAGTGTTGTTACTAATATTATAGAAGAGAAAAATAACTCATTTTAATTATTTCTATTACAATTTGTACTAAAAATGCATTTACCTAATCTATCAGATTTTTACAACATTAATGAAGTGTACGATACAACCCTTTTAGTGCACATTCATATATATGTATGTGTGTGTGTGAGGATGCTAATGGACAAAATAAGTATTGGCCGTTTGTGTCAACTACAAAGGTTGTCCTAACTGCTTTGGTTTCACGTGACTTAGGATTTAGTGGCAAGACATCGATGTGGGTTTTGAACATTTGAATAAAAAATTGAGGTGACTATGTCTCGGATAAAACAATAAGTCATAGTCATAGTCATTGCCTATTTTGTAATTGCAGATAGCTACTAAACGACATAATTACAACTAATAACAATATTGAGTTTCCAATCTATACTAATATTATAAAGCTGAAGAGTTTGTTTGTTTGTTTGTTTGAACGCGCTAGTCTCAGGAACTACTGGTTCGAATTGAAAAGTTATTTTTATGTTGAATTGACCATTTATCGAGGAAGGCTTTAGGCTATATATATATTATAAACGCAGTGAAACCGCGGGAACTGCTAGTAAATAATAACACTAAATAAGTAATATGTACGAAATGCATTTCTATTTAATATCAGAGTATAAAAGTCAACGATAATAATTCATGTTATTTATATATATTTTTTTTGCTGTCCACCAATTCGCATTTGGCCGCCGCGGTGGACTATAGCCTAAAACTCTCTCATTTTGTCATTCTGAGAGAAGACCCGTGCCCAGCAGTGAGACAATAATGGGTTGACGACAGATTTATTTTTTGCACCATAACAATCAATCTGATCGTTTGTCAACTGACTTAATAGAAATACTAGCGGCAAACACTGCAAAAGACCTCAAATCTGCAACTTAATGTAAAACAGGAGTTCATCTGAACTCAATCAAAGATGCGTTGCTTTTCCCAGGATTACGACGGTCGCCTTATATAAAAGTAAGTCAACCACACTCATCCACCGAAACGTAAAAACTGCTTCGCATTAGACATAAATGGCGGTAGTATGTTCTATTTGGCAATCTGGGCTTTATTTTTATCTGACTGAAGTAGCAAACGAGCATGCAGTCCACCTAATGGTAAGTCACTGCCGCCCATGGACATCTGTAATCAACCACATACAGAACATGGGTTCCATCTGAAGTCAATCACAGATGCGTTGCTGCTCCCGAGGACTATGATGGTCGCCATATGTGAAAGTGTGCCGGAAACCACACCCTTCCATCGACACGCAAGAAATGCTGCACGCTCGAAATAGGTGTGGCGGTGGTACTTCCCCGGTCGAACTACACTGGTTCTACCACCTTGGTATCCATAGGACACAAGCTACTACACCGCACTATTTGCGTAAGGATTAAAAAAATCGACTACACGTGAGCTGCACGTCCAAACATAATCGATTCAAACAAATATGTTTGCCAAAGACATTCCGCAAAAGTGTCCACGTCGCGTTTTTTGTCACAAAAAGAATAACTGTCTCTCGTAAACTCAATATTTACAGTCCAAAGTCCTCGTCGCAGGTTATTCAGCTAGTGTGCAATATTCAATGACGTGCCACGCGGTTGGCCCGTGTTGGGGGCAAAGTACGTGTAACATTCACCTGACTGGCAGGACGCCAGACTTGCATCTGATTTAACCGTGCAACGCTTATTCACAATTGGGTTAGATTTGAACTGTTTAAAAATCCTGTAAAATATCTCGTATATATAGAATTGATTCAAGGTCATTTGATAGCTGATTTCGAAATTTATTGACAAAAAAATGAAAGGTTCCGATTGCAAAAATATATCAGAATCAAATAAAAAAAATCACCTAAGACGCGCCTTAACATATTTTTTTATGCTAAGGCAGGTCGGGACCCTTAATCCTTCTACATTTTTATTGTTAAGCATAGGATATATTTTTTTGTTTTTTAGAAATAATAATTAAGCATTACACCTAATTGTACCTATATACCTTTACCCCATTATACCTTAGATAGGAGGTTTTTCCACCTTTTTTTAATTAGGACATAAACTTAAGTGTAGTTTTTTTCCAGTTCTGTTATTGTTGTTGTTTGTAAACTTTAAACATGAGTCAGAGCGTACTCTACATCCTAGGGTTTGCTAAGGAAGAAGTTCGACGTTTGATGTTTAAAAAAAATAAGTAGATATTAAGAGCGAGGTGACTTTGGAATAATATATTACTCTGAAAAAGTTCTTCCATTCAAGATTTTTTCTTACCTGTTATAAGGGCGTCGGGAGTCCCCCCCATCTCTTCCCTGTTTACACGCCCAAGTCATGCCTTTAAAAACCTTCATGCTTGTTCATACATGCACACATAAATGACAGTAGTCAGTGAATAATGATATCAAATTGTAAAAGATTATTAATAAACGCTTTACGACATACCTGCGTCGATGTATTAGGGAAATCACTTGCCGGGTAATCTTGCCACACGACAATTTTGTTGTAAATCAGAGATTATGTGAAATTCCATCGTTTTCCGAATTATACCGGTTCCTTCATAGGATTTAGTTGATAAGAAATGATAAGGTGGATATAGCAACAGAAAAATATTTGCAATTGAGCCTATTTTTATAACATGTCATCATTGATACGCTGCATTTAGATAAATATAAAAAGTCCTAACGAAATAAAGTTGAGGTAGAAATTGTTGTGAAATAGATGTTTCAAGTTTTCACGGCAAAACCTTTTAAAAGCGTTCTTTCTTGAGTTTATTAAAGATTTGTTTTATTACAGAAATTACATACAAAATGTTATCCACTTGTCAAAGGTTTTTCTTTTAACTCTTCGTTGTTTAAAGGCATCATCGCCTAAGCTACTTAATTAATAAAAACAGTGTTCAACTCTGCTGTTTTGTATTGCGTTTATTAAAGAAAAAAGTGAAAAAAAGTCCTTAGTGTGTGTTTAAGTTTCAGCGAAACTCAATGATTTAAGAAAGAAATGCCAAATTAATTCATGCATGCTAAGCATGAATTAATTTGGCATTTCTTTATGTTACTTTAATTCTATTTGATAAATTAAAAAAAAAGAAAGAAAATGTAACTTCATATTATTGTGTTAATTAGTATAAGTGGTATTGTATCGTTCTAATTAACAATAAATAAATAAATTAATTAATAACTAAGTAGTTGACCCGGCTAACTTCGTTCCGCCTAAAAGTCAAAAATTTAAAATTATCAGTGCTCCTCCACTATATTATGCATGTATTACACGTAAAAACCTTCCTCTTGAATCACTCTATTAAAAAAAAATTGCATTAAAATCCGTAGCGTATTTTTAAAGATAGCATACAGACAGACTTTTTTATTCTAGTTAGTGACTTTTTTATACTTTTTTATACTTATACTTTTTCGTTAACCTATTATTGTAACACTGCTGGACACGGGCCTTCTCACAAAATGAGAGAGGTTTCATTGACGCGCTGTTCAAGAGCGAATTGGTAGTGGTAGGCTTCACCCACCTATGGAACCTTATTTTTAAAGAACCCTCAGTTGTGTGATCAATGCGAATGTGAATTAGAATCATATTCAATTTCTGATACGCACATAATTTTAGAAAAATCAGTGGTGCATGCCTTTTTTTTTGTTTTCGAAAGGGAAACTTTCAAAAAGTACCCGGCGTCGTGGGAGCGACGCGGGTTATGTGGGATTCTTACCGCACTAAAACCCCCCGGTGGCCGACGTCGACGCTGCGAAAACGACTCCGGGAACTCCGATTGACCGCCGCCGGTGTCCTCAGCGTGTGCCCCATCGGGCTCTTCCCTGGTGGGCGTGAACTGCTCACCACACCTACTGGTTTTTACGACAGCATGCAACCACACATGCCACCGTCCTTCCCGGGATCGCTTGGCCGGACGGTTCGAGCTCCCACTCTTCCCGCCAGCAACCCCGGAAGCCTCTTTTAGTCGCCTCTTACGACAGGCAGAGGGTACCGTAGTCCTATTCTGGTCCCGGAACTACAGGGACAGTGGTGCATGCCTAGGATTCGTATCCAGTACCCTCAATTGAGAGGCCGAGTTTCACCCATAGCTATTACTGATTGAGGTGTATACTAAATATAATAATAATATATTAATGCGCAGCACTTGGCATCGCAAGTGACCCACGAAAATTGTATATAATAACACGGAACAATATAAAGATAACATTGTTAATATATTGTGAAATATTGTAGCTTATACAATGACTTTGCTTGTCAGAGTATGTACTATCTCTATTGTTTCTATTTTTTGCTAGCTGTAGCCCGTGGTTTCATAAAAAAAAATATAAACATCGAATAGATATCCCTTTTTCTTTGCGGAGTTAGGTAAATAATTCTTATTGATATTATAAATGTGTTAGAACCAGCGTAGTTCGACCGGGAAAGTACCACCGCCACACCTATTTCTAACGTGAAGCATTCCTTGCGTTTCGATAGAAGGGTGTAGTTGCCGGCACACTTTTATATGAGGCGACCATCTTAGTCCTCGGGAGTAGCAACACATCTGTGATTGACTTCAGATGGAACCCATGTTCTATATGAAGTTGATTACAGTTGTCCACGGGCGGCAATGAGCACTTACCATCAGGTGGACTGCATCCTCGTTTGTTACTTCAGTTAGATAAAAAAAAAGCGAAAAAATATAAAAATGTATGTGTGTTTTATTTTGCGCTAAAACTTATGGTCGGATTTTTCTGATATCAGGCAGGCAGATAAAATTTATGACCTAAATAAACACATAGGATACATAAAGATGTTACCGAAAAGGGGAAAGTCGAAGGAATATATTACCCTTTTAAAAATACGATGGCAATAGAAAAAATGACAATTTACAGACGGAAATAACGATAACTTTGTATCGTATATATTTTCTTTAGTTTTATCTTTTGGGAAGCCTTAGTCACGATATCAAAAACTGTCGAATCATGTGTAGCGGCGAACATTGTTGGAGATGACCTTTACAGAGATAGCGGAATTATTGATATACTTATTTAAACGGATTATGCGAAATTATATGCTTTTTATCTGTGCCGTGTGGCGTTGTAAATAACGCCACACGGCACACATAAAAAGCATATAATTTCGCATAATTATATTGTTGTAAATAACTTCCTCTTTTCCTGTGGATATTTTAGGAGGCGGGTGAGCGATGACATCCAAAAGATGGGCGTCCAAATATGGGTATCCAACAAAAACCCAGTGTCTTCTTGTCTAACATCAGCCATTGCTGACTATTAGTACTTTTTAGAGAAGGCCTTTGTCCGGTAACGGACGTCAAAAGCATAGGATGTGGTTGAACCGTCCCTGTAGTTCCGATATCAGAATAAAGCTACGGCATCTCCTGCCTGTCGTACTAAAAGGGGCTTTCGGTGTTGCGGGCGGCAAGAGTGGAAGCTCGAACCGTTCGTTCAGACGACTCCGGGAGGGACGGCCCTATGGTCGCTTATTGTCGGAAAAACCAGAAAGAGCGGTGGGCTCAGACGCTCACCTGGGAGGAGTCCGATGGGCCTCGCGGTCAGAGGACACCGGCTGCGTTCCTTTGGAGATCGCAGAGTCCCCTTTGTAAAGCCGAGGACGGTCACCGAGGACACCAGTTGCCCTCCTATGGAGATCCCGGAGTCCTCTTAGTAGCGCCGAGGACAGCCACCTGGGGGATTTTATTGCGGTAAAAATCCCACATAACCCTGCGTCGCTCCCACAGCGTCGGGTATCTTTTGGGTACTGTGTAGGTTAAGGGTGTAAACCTCACTAAGGGGGAAAGGGAAGGTGAAAAATCTCCAATTAAGATCAAAATAGGTGTCTGAGTGACATCCCAAGATACCTACGATCTAAAATATACAATTTCTAATATTATATTACCTATTTCGGTAACGGAACTATTTTTAAGTAGAAACTACTATCAAAATGGAGCATTGAGTAAAAATACTTAGTGGTCCGCCCTTTTGAACCAATGTTAATTGTAATTGGTTTTGTTATCATCAAATTGTAATTGTAGGCGTCTCGTGCCTGAAGGCGTGGATCTTAATTAGAACTAATTGGATGTTTTGATTTACTCCGATTAAAATTAGCTGTGTGACAAACTTTAAGATGAAAAAAATCTTAAATTATTTGGTAGTGTCTTGAACTATTATTTTTCCTTTTTAGGAGCAAGGTCCTTAACATGGCTTGTGATAGAAATTGAAATTTGAATATCGACATTATTCAATGAAAAAAGTTTTCACTCCAATTGCGTTTCAATGGCCCTCTGTATAATGTACGTGTGTGCGTGTGGGTAACGAAACAAGCAGACGAGCATCGTGCGCGGCCGGTAGGTATATACCCATGCTGATCGCGTAAAAATTATGCTAAAACCTATTCGTTATTTTTATTTTGAAGGTAAATTAATTATTGTTACTTTATTGCAACGTTGCAACGAAGATTAATTAAGTATATTTGCAACAGGCGTTTATACATGCATATACCAACTTTACTTATTAACCGATTTTCTAAGAGAAAGGTCCAATTTCCATTGTATGTTTTTCTCAAAAATTAAAAAACAAAATATCTATTTTTATTTGCTAATGTCTTAATTCGATTTTTAATATTACTTAACACAATAAGCCACTTTTTATTAAAATATACAATTCGCAACAGATATAAAGCAACCCTTAAACTTTTTACCTGCTACCTTGAAACACATAGTATTACTAGTATTTCATAAGTTGCGTCGTTTATCTATTCAGTTTTCTTTCAATACAAATAATTAGACGAAAAGGTCACAATTATCTCGCTCGCCGTGGCCCGGTCACCGCGTGTGCGCGTGATTCACATAGTTTGGTGACATCGGGCTGTCATTCACCCGGAATTGTTTGGAATCAAGCCTCGCCAGATTTAACAGAGCTGTACGATTTTCTGCTAAGCGGAATTTAGCTGTTCATCAGTTTAAAAGACATGTACCTACTGCTTAGCGAGGTAATGCAGTGTTCTGGTTTGAAGGGAGGCATGTATTTTGTAGAATAAGTATGTAACGAAGTGAGCGTGACATCAGGAAGGCCAGGAGTCTTCATTACAGTCCATTCTTGAAGATTTCAAGTAAAACACAGGAGTAAACTTCTTCGATTTCACACTTGAGGAGGTCCGATCACTTCGACGGTTAAACAAGAATCTTTTTTTACCGGCAGGCGCTCGCCTTTTTTTAATAAAGTTTGGTGAGGTGACAATAACAAATTTATGGAGGGTAAACTAAATTAACATCTTTAGAAATTACTAAATATTGCTAATTTAATAAACGATTTTCGATCTTTAAACGAACTAAAATCATTATTTTCGGCAGCGTGTTTTTCATAAATACGCGGTGTCCTGCCGACATTTATAATCTAGTCACCAATCCTAGTTCATATGAGCGTGCAGGTGGTAAATAGTCGCTGCTACCCTTGGACATCTAGTCAAGACCAGATTAGATTAGAATCACCAAGAGGGTAGCCATTGTTGAATTGTCATCTCTGAGGACTAGGTTACGACTTTTCTAATTTTATTTCTAAGCCTCCGGCTAGCATTTGAGTGCAAAGTTTATTGTGTATATCTGTCATTTTGTTTACATAGGAAGCAGCAAAGTAACTTGCCTGGGATGGTGCGAATGTACGCTACACCACTGAACTCAGGCTTAACTTTTCCACATTTTCCGGGTTAATGAATGTTATAACTAAAAAGAAGTCGTTAGTAAAACATAAGCACCCAAAGGTATATAGAAACTGAATAAGTCTACATTCAATATTTAGGTGTTGGTTGGGAATTGAAACCAATCGTTAATCATTTACTACCAAAGTTATGCATTCTCCCGTAGTACCATTAAACATTAAAAAGCGTAATTATTTAAATATAACAAAATAAATAAATTGGCAGTATCAAAATTAGTATATGAAAGGTAGAAACTTAGTTTTCGCCTTCCATAAGGATAGAACACCTGTCGTTCCTACGCGCCTTTAACTTTTAAGCAGCAGTGTTGCTTTAATGTGGTTGAAAGGGCATGGCAAGGTGTAGGCGTAGGTACATAAATTCTAACTTAATACTTTCAACAGCAGGAGCAGTGATAGCCCAATGGTTAAAACTTGCCCTCTCGATCGGGAGGTCCGAGGTTCAAACCCAGGCACGCACCAGTGATTTATGTGCGTATTATACTTTAATTATCACTGCTTTTCGGTGAAGGAAAACATCGTGAGGAAACCTACACACCCGAGAGTTCTTTTAAAAAAAAAAGAAAAAAAAGTTCTCGGAGGTGTGTGAAGTCCACCAATTCGCACTTGGCCAGCACGGTGGACTATGGCCTAAGCTCTCTCATTCCGAGAGAAGACCCGTGCCCAGCAGTGGGACAGTAATGGGTTGACGACGAATACTTTCAACAGTTTCTGATGATACGAATATACCCATATTCTATATCATATTCTTCTTCTTCTTAGTCGTTACGCTCTTGGCAGAGCGGTCGTGGTGATCTAGCAGTCCTTCTTTGGTTGGCTGATGTAGCGTGTCTCACGATGTCTCGCCATTTTTCACGGTTAGCAGACATCCTGGTACATTCAATTCTATTTAATTCTATATCTCTCGTCTCATTTGTTTTATATTTTAAAAGAATGATTATTTCTTTGATATATGCAAAATTTCTTTTGATAACATTTATATGCCTACCACAAATTATCGCCATCACCCAGGGTTGACTGGCAGAGAATGCCATTAGGCATTAAGTTCACCCTTGTAACCCTTATTATAAGGTGTTGCAAAAGTTTAAATAAATAAATAAAAATATAACTAAGAATTAGGTTTGAGTTTAGATACTGAAAATAAATGTTATAGAAGTGCCTACATGGGCAATAATATCCATTTACAATACGGTGGATATTATCATTTACATTTGCTAAATATCGTAAAATGGAGAAAAAAAGACCGAATTCAAAAATTCGGCAAAACTTAGATACTTGAAACAGCTCATATTAACGTAGTCTATTAGCAAGTGAATTAAAGAGTAAAAAATCGTGCCAAGTCCAAAAAATAATATTACGTCTCTTTGATAAACGCTAGCTGAAACCTTCCAAAATGTTCACGTTTATAGAGGCAACCATCTTAGTCCTCGGAAGAAGCAACGCATCTGTGATTAACTTCAGATAGAACCCCAAGAGCAAACTGTATCTGTAAGCAACTTTTGTGTGGTTGCCGGCACATTTTTATATGAGGCGACCATCATAGCCCTCGGGAGTAGCAACGCATCTGTGATTGACTTCAGATGAAACCCATGTTCTGTATGAAGTTGATTACAGATGTCCATGGGTGGCTGTGACCAGTTACCATCTGGTGGACTGAATGCTCATTTGCTGCTTCAGTGAGATATATATAAAAAACTACATATTGGAAGTAAGCCACTTCATAATGGAAGTTGCGTACAGATGTGCGATGTCTATGATCGGCAGTGATAACTAACCATTCGGTGGACTGCATGCTTGTTTGTTACTTCACTTGTTTTTTTTTTTTATATAATTTATAGGCAGACATTTGATCACCAATCTCTCGTGATTTTGGCAAAGGGAATCTCCCGCCAGGCTAGGTGATCATGCCTGGGGAGCGACCGTGCTCCAACAGCCATTGTTCGGAACTTATATATATGTAGGATTTTGAGAATATTTCGATAGCGTGTTTCAGAATACTACTAGCGCCATCTCTTGATGAGTAGCGGGAGGTCGCCGCACTCTGGCTTTGAAGAGGTCCAAATTGTACCTTTCGGGAAATACGCTCGCGAGCAGCGCAAAAAAGCGCAAAAAAAAATACAAGCACATTTCATTATTTTGAAAAAGCAAACGCTTTGCACCCTTTTCTCGCCGTGCGATATGTCTGTAACAACAATTATGTCGTTTACCTATCGTCCCTATTACAAATCGTAAGGTGGAAATACAATATGTCAACAATACGAGTAAACAATTTACGAGTATGTTCACACCAAACTTATCATCTTTTTAACGAGCAAAGTCCTTTAGTGAATCGCATCTTGCTTTGTTTTCATCAATAATAAATTGTTTTGTAGACATTATATTGTATTAAGTATAATTATGTTACAATCCCACTACAGTAAAAGCGAAAGTTTGTGAAAATGGGCGTTTTTTATTATTTCAAGAGAAAATAACTTATTGTGTTAGGATAAGATTTGGCACACTGACGGTTTATCGTCTGGATTTACAAATGGAACACTTTTTGACTAATGCGAAATAAAGTTATTGTTTCGATTTTAACACACGTCAACCCATTATTGTCCCACTGCTGGGCACGGGTCTTCTCTCAGAATGAGAGAGTTTAGGCCATAGTCCACCGCGCTGGCCAAGGACGAATTGGTGGACGATTTCGATAGGTCGATGTGTTCGATTTTAACGCGCATATTTTTTCTGTGCATTTTATTTCAAAATCGGTAATAGTAGATCTTCTGCCGTTGCAATTGTTCATAGGCGACGGTGACTAACTACTTTCCATCAGGTAGCCGCCTGCCTTAACATTAGATTTAAATATAAAAATATATCTCATAAGAATTACCATAAATTTTAGGATTATTTGGTGTAAGAGATTAAATAATTACTACATTTTTTTTGTTGAATCGTTATCGAAAGAAAAAATCGAATGACATAGCACTATATGTATTAAATCTTAGTCACTATTTATAAACAAATGCGAAATTTTGCAACACTGGCGCTAAGTAATGTTATATATAATCGGTGTTATCTCCACATGACCCTGGGGTTACTCCTTGGTCTAATTAGCGGTCGCTAATTAGGTGTGAGCTCCGAATTGGTGATACACGTGTTCCTCTGATGTTTGGGTGTCGTAAGATGAGTCCGCATCTTAAGTTTATGTACATACAGTGAGAACTAAATAATAAATTGCTCTTAATAATGTGCATCATGTGGATTAATAAAAAATGACGTTTTCATGCTAGAAAATGAGTGACATAAACATTATGTCTATTTGTTAGTTGCGCGCTTAATACACTTCCCAATAAGTGAACATAATTTTGTTATTTTCTGAAAGCAAATTCATATATTCTAAAGTCCCTATTTTTTTCCTGTGAGTATGCGCACACAGTACAAATATCCCCCTTTTAAGGGATTTTGTCGCCCTTTGAGGTCACGTATGGACTACTGTGCATCATTTTGGATCTATTAGATACTTTTATTATAAGAATAAATTCTTTACAGCGTTCAAAACATTCTTCAGTAGGTACCTGATTGATGTCGTGTTTGCCCCAACATAAAACCATCTTTTCTGTCAATATTCTTAGGATGTTTTTTTCGCAGTAAAGAAAAAAATCACACATCGTGAATATCCTATTTACCTATTAATAACTGTTAATATTACACTTAAATCATATATTATGTATCTTGAAAATATACTCTATATTTGAACCAAATCTTTTCCTGTTAGATAAAAAAAGGCAAAACTTTATTTCAAATATATGAGTATTCCTTATCAAACTTGATTTATGTAAGTACATAAGTAATACATAAATTAATTAAACAAATATTTATAAAACTTGGAACTTAGTTAAAATAAAAACAATATTATAAAATAACGAAGCTACTTTGTTTTATACCATGTATTGTTTAAGACCTTTGTCTATTTTTTTGGTCTGCGGTATGTCGCAAATATTGTTTACCAACAGGTAAATATTTAACGACCTGCTATGTTATACTTAAATCGGTTTAAAGAATGCATCTGAGGTTCAATAACTTTACAACTGCTATTAATGTGTTGATCATGACGACTGCAGAGTGTTGTCGTCAACCCATTATTGTTCCACTGCTGGGTACGGGTCTTCTCTCGGAATGAGAGAGTTATATGCCATAGTCCACCGCGCTGGCCAAGTGCGAATTGGTGGACTTCACATACCTCCGAGAACTCTTTTTTTTAAGTTTTCATACACCGAAAAGCAGTGATAATTAATTTCTAATACGCACATAAATCAGTGGTGCGTGCCTGGGTTTGAAACTCGGACCTCCTGATCGAGAGGGCAAGTTTCAACTATTAGGCTACACTGCTCTGTAGTAGGATAGATATATCTGCAGAGTGTAGTAGAATATTAAACTACACTAAATAAAGTCATTAATTCTGTTTTAGAGTAAACATAATCATATGGAGAGGAGACTAGGTAGCTGGAATACTTAGCATATGCGAGAAAAAAAATAATCTTACAACAGTAGAACCGGTAGAAACAGTAGAACTTTTTAGTAATCGTATTTCAAGTATTACAGTTGCAAATGTGACCCAAACATTAGTCAGAGAGAATGACGTCGTGTCTACGTATAACTGTATCGTTTTTCTATGCAATGTTGAGATGTAGCGTCACTAGCTAACGCCATGACACCTGCGAACGTTTTTGCGCTTAGTTAAAATTAATATAATGCAATTATTTGCGTCCAAAGTTCGTTATTTCAGCAACAAATAATGTTATTTATGGAAATAGTAAACATGTACTTAAATCGTGTTGTGGTGACAAATCTGTCATTACGCATTATATCATTGCTTTAGCGGAAAGTTAGAAAAACATTTCCCAATTTACGTCATCAAACATCTATCGGTTCGTAAGAGGAACATTTTCCCGACAATATGATTACAATCTTCTCAAGAGATTTTGAGGAATGAATTCTAAATTATGCGTATCTTTTCAGGGGAATGTCTGACGTCCGGCCGGTACCCTTTCACCTGTCTCCAATTCGAGCTGCCTCCAGACGTGGAGCCTGAAGAGGTCACCGCGGTAGAGCTCTGGTTCTATAAGGTATGTTAATTTTGACGTCATAACGGTCTGACCTGCAGTCAGTCCTGACTACGATCCTCAGCTAGAGAAATATAACCAATAAATGAATTCTAGTTTTTGTTCGTCATCTGATTGTTTTGATGCTCATAGAATCATAGAACCAATGACATGGGATTGTGATATTCTATGAAAAGCGGTAATGCAAATCCATGTTTTAAGACATTTCCTATCAGCTTTACAGTTACATATATTCTGAATTCTGGGTGACATGGACATTCACACTGTAGTTTATAATTACATTATTTTAGAGAATAGGTATTTCATGGTTTTCTATAAAGTTGAAGTAGACAACATGTCGATAATGACTACAGTGTAGCCGTCTCTCTGATATTGATTACTACCGGCTATGGACTTTTGGGACCATTTTTGAATAAAACAGGTTCTTCCTGGAGTCGATAACAGATGCGCTATTCCTAAGGACTAAAGTGATAGGCGCATGATATGTAAGTCAGCCGGAATTCACACCGTTTCACCGACACGCAGAACTGCTTTAGTTATAACCTTTATGGCTACATAGTTCAACAAATTCTAAATCTTTTATTTTTTTAGGAGCGCGACCCACTGGATAAATACAACCAAACCTTCATGATCTCGGAAGCAGCTCATTGGGACAGCCAGAAGAAATTCAAGAAGACAAAACCCATAGCCATCAAGGAAACAGACGTTAGTGAAGGCTGGGTCAGGGTGGAGCTAGCCTGGGCGGTGCGTGTCTGGCTGGAGAGCCCGGAGAGAATGCATATGCTGCATGTCGCCTGCAGGACTTGTCAGGTAGGTTTCTCCAGTTTTTAGACTTATGTTTACTATCGCGGAATTGGTACAATTTAAATACGAGTTGTAAGCAAAACTTTTTCTTGTTTGTTATCCAATTAAACAAATGTTATAGGTACATATAAGAATTTAATGGTACTCATTATATGCGGTTTTGGTTTTTTTTTGCCGATATTTCGGATAGAATCTTTCAATCATCATATTATATCACACCCATCAGACACATCTCAGAACTCTGTTGTTAGGCAGAAATAGATGTGGCGGTGGTGTTTCGAACCAAAAACTAATCTTACAATCGTTCCACACAGCTGCGCCGTTCACCTCTGTCGTACCACAAGAAGCGGCGTCCATTCCTGGTCCTGTACACCAAGTACGCAGGCAAGAGACGCCATGGTCGCACCCTGGAGTGCGGGGCCACCGCCAGCGAGTGCTGCAGGGAGCCGCTGTACGTGAACTTCACGCAGCTGGGCTGGGACGACTGGATCCTCCGCCCAGAAGGCTACCATGCCTACTTCTGCAAGGGGTCCTGTAATCCCATCTCTGCTGTTTCCCTAGCAGGCAGCTACCACCACAATATTATTAGGGTGAGTACCAAATATTTTTTTCGGTAGAGTTAAAAATTTAAAATGTGCTCCGTTCAGTAGTTTTTTGGAATCCTAAAAAAATCCAATCTGGAAAATCTCGCGACATATTTTTAAATGAACAAAATAGAAGAATCAAAAGCCTGTTTCTTACATATTTTTTAATATTTAACTTGTATGAAAAATGTATGAATATTTATGAATAATACATTCTCAAAATAAACGTTTAAGGGCCCAGCGTAGATACATGCCAAAAAACTAAATAATCCATTTCGTTTCTAAGATCATGATTTAACTTTCTCGTACAAAATGTCCCAAACTAAATGCTTAGATTTACTGCCCTAAAACTAAAAAGCTACGACGAGGATGGGATTCGAACCCACGCGTGCAGAGCACATTGGATTAGCAGTCCAACGCCTTAACCACTCGGCCACCTCGTCTTGAAAAATCATTCTAAATATTACGCATGTTTTTAAATATAACGATATCTAACTTTTAGGAACCATAATAAAATATGTTTATGGTGGTATCGTGACCAACCGCAGTATTAAAATATGTAGTCTTTAGTCTATTGATGTAAATTGTTCTGTTTATACCTTGCCTTCAATTGCGATTCAAAATGAAATTAAATGTATTTTGATAACATATTGTTACTGGGATTGCGTAATAACACAACACAAAAACTATTCTTTTACAGGATTTATATTAGAGCCAAAAAAAATTGAGCGAAACCACAAAAAGCTGTAGGACGTATTTTCATTTTCTATATTTGTTATTTGTCGTCCAATAATCTAAAATATGTTTCCTTGTCCACAGCAATTCTATTATTCGTTATCGGACGAGAGAGTAGCGGAATTCAAGCCATGTTGTGCACCAACCAAGTTCGGTTCGTTGCAGCTGCTCTACAGAGACTCTAATGACACGGTGACGCAAAAGACTCTACCGAACATGGTAGTAGAATCCTGTGGGTGTATGTGAGTGAACAGACAATAGTGAATTTGTGGTAAATAATGCTAATTGAGAAAGAGTAGGCTCTACAGCTACTCTTCTATATAGACTTAAATATTGTTGTATGTTGTACATGTTGTTGTATCTAGTTGTATTCGATTTGTTTGTTTATCAAGTCATGGTTAATTGATGTGATTTTCTGATGGTTTAAAAAGAAACAAAATATCAGTCATTCGTGCTGCCTAAGGCTTAATATTAATTCGTCGCTATCCAAAAGGTAAAATTTTAATAGTCTTTGTACATTTCTGCAATTTGACGACCAAAAAGTAGCTAATTCAAAATATTCTGCCGCCCTTTAAAATGTGCCGCCGGGGGGCAAAATTTGAGGTAACGTATATTCTCTCTTTTTTCTTTTATTTTTCAATCGATATTTTTGTTTTTTTTTTGTACCATTGGCTGTAAATTTGTCAATGTAAAATTGGAAGAGTGTATATTATATTGGGGCTAATGTTATTGAAATACTGCGATAGGTTTTTTCCGTTTTGCAAATTTTTATAAAATGTTATAAAAGACAAAATGATTTTATGATATTATTAGGCATAAGACGCTACATTTAATTTATTTTTTATTTAGAATTAGAGATGCATTTTAAATTATTTTTGATACATTAAGTTATATTACATTTAAATAAGTCACAAAATATTCACGGTCAATGTCGACGTGAAATAATTGTATTAATATTAATAAAATTTATTAATAATTATAAAGTAACTAATGCAACAATATAAATGCGATTTGGACTAATCAGAATACAATACTTCTTTTGCGGCGTTCAAAATCGCGATTATACGGTTTTATTACTATAATAATGTTTCTACTTCCATTTTTCATCTACGGCTTTGAATAATTACAGTTAAAAATGTGTTCTAATGACATAGGTACAAGATATTTCACGATGGGTGTGTTCCATTAGACGTTCACGAAGCGCACGCTCATACCTTTAGCAGTGCTTGACATGGCTGTTAATAAACAGAAAGCAAAACGTAGTTTTCTTATACAAATACATAACGGTGCGGCAACGCATATTTAGCTGCAGTTGCCACTTGCCACCAGGTTCACCGTAGTGGTGGATGCTTGTTTGCTACTTTTATTAAACAAAAATATAATATTACCTTGGCATTATTTTTATTTTAGTATGATTTAAAGGTATATTTCTAGTAAATAAACTAAAGCACATTAAACACAACATATGCATGATTAACGTAACAAAGAAGTTTAAAATTATAAAGGCATTTTTGAGGGTCCAAAATATTAACATTATATTGTTGTATTTCTTAAAATAAAAAAAAAATACAAGGTGTGTAGAGTGTCTTAAAAATGTTTTAAGAAAAACGTTGTGCGTGTAACTCACTAAAACGGAAATTATACTTCTTTGGCGTAATTAAATATTTTATTACTTTAAAATTTAACCCAGCGAACGACCAGTAGACAAAAATAAATACTAGATATAGAATTATAATACATGACAAAAAACCTAATTTTACAGAATATCTAAGTAGTAAAAATAAACAATGTGTTTCGCTTTTTTCTTCTAAATGAATGTTGTTAAATTAATAAAACATGTATATGATTTTTCTAACTATTTAACTAAAATTGATGAATTTTGCATTGTGCGTACGTTCAGAACAGCAAAATAATA
The DNA here is from genome assembly GCA_949699795.1 of Spicauda simplicius. NCBI lineage: Eukaryota > Metazoa > Arthropoda > Insecta > Lepidoptera > Hesperiidae > Spicauda > Spicauda simplicius. Next base: position 1,506,360 of record OX453081.1, on the reverse strand, counting down.
TTTGTTACTTATTAAACGCGCTAAAAGAAGTTTATCATCGTAATCACTACTTAGACTGAATGTGATATGTTTATAGTTGAATTTAAATGACTTGATGAGTGATTGATTAAAGTTTAACGAATTTATATTTAAAATTATTAATGCATTTATTATGTTATGCATTTAAATAGTTTAGGGCAAATTTAATTTTAGTATTTTATTTAAGAAATAAATCTTACAATATTTTATGACCTAAACATACAAATTTATTCCAGCCTTTTATTAGGTACCTACGGTTAAAAAGTAGTGGAATCGAAATTGTTAAAAAATTCACAAGTTCGTGAATTATTATTATATTTTAAAGTTTTAGAGCACCGTCGCACTCCTTTCGCCAGAACGTCAGTGCGATTGCGCCCTTATTTTCAGATTTTTATTTAATGCATATTAAGCATTTATATTTAATGAAGTTTGCAAACTTTAAAGTATAAGCTTTGATATGTGGATTCGAAAATATTTAGTTTATATAAACATTGAAATCAATGTGTTACATTGCAAGTATGATAAATTATCATAGTTTTAGTATTTTTGAATATTGACGTATTTGGTTTTATATATTAACATGTTCCGTTGTGTTTACATTAATTTTGTTGTGTAAAATGAAGTTTTTTGAAGTTATAATTTAATCGCTGTCATGTTTATTAAGTTTCTAAAGAGGACAAAGCTATTTAACACAGACTGACATACATAATACTTTCGAATTATGTTTTCATAAGACAAGAATTCAAAAATAACATGAATTGACGTGTACTGAAAAATGAATTTTGAAAATGTATTCATAAAACTTTGAATAAAAAAAACCCTATTTTATAAATTTGTAATATATTTATTTGAAAATTGTATAATTATTTATAATGTAAAAGACACTGTGAATGTGAACTGTTGTTGTGTACTTAAGGTTGAGAACCGTCGAAGTGAATATATTTTTTATTTACGTTGCAGTGTCTGAGTATTATAGACTTAAGTTTTGTTTTACTATAAAAGTGTAAGCAATAAATTCTTTAAATTTTTAACATATTCTGTTTATTCATTTAAATCCCTATTCATGTATCTTAAGAATATTTTTTCTAATCTAAATAGCTAATGAGTAAGTAGTCAGGCCAGATTTGGAGTTCTAGAGGCCTTTGGGCAATAAATATATGAAGTAATATTTTCCGCTAAAATAAAAAGTATGTCGAGATTTTCAATAAATCATTTATTGTGCAAACAAAATATAATATAATTAAAACAGAATTATTTAAGATAAAATTGTCTTCTTTAAGATTGAAGAAAAAATGTTGTAAGTACAAAGTACTGTACGTAAAAGCAGCGTGGATTCATGCTGCCAACCAATCCAATTAAGATTTTACTCGGTGAAAAAAGAACAACCGTCAAACCTTAATAATTTTCGACACCTGTCTCTTCAATCTGACGACCAAATAAAAATATGGTCACCAAAACTTCTGCCTCCTACAAAAAAAATATGAATTTTTGCCGCCCCCCAAAACTTGCCGCTCACGGCCATGATCCCCTCTGCCCTCTCTCTCACGCTACGCCGTTGGATACAGATAAAACAGCGAAAAATTATTAGGAAGTCTCTAGTGTGTCCCTTATTTGTGACGGCCTCGGCGCTTCGGTTTTGTAATGAAGCATCCACACTACCCGATTTGATTTCCGACTAAATTGCCTACATTCAAATTAATAATAAATTATTGGCTAATTGCGTTATACACCATACAACACGATTTCTTCTCTTGTCCAATTTACCTAATTGAATATTGAATACTACATAGGCTGGACTACTTTTTGAAGTGAACTTCTTTGCGTGCATGACGGCATTTTTTAAGATTGAAACGCTACACGATAATAGGGACGTTTAAATAACATTAATATATTGCCATAACACTTAAGACGCTGGTAAGAACATTACCTAGGACTCTTTGTTTTGAGACCACATATTTGTCCGTATTTATACTCATTATTTGTACCAATTTATCCGTTTATAGAGCCACAGGCTTATTTAATTTGGTCTTTTCTTTACTCTACACCACCTATACTCAACCTTTAGCCAGCCAGCCCTTGTTGTTGGCCCAGCTGAATTGAATATTAGATTTTTTTGGTCGATAATTTAAAGTTTTTGTTCCGGCCCGGGCGGGATTAATCCCCACGCTACGCCATTGCATACGGCCCGGGATTACTCCGCTGAAACATGTTTGTGGCCCGTATAATAAAAAAGTTGAGTACCGCTGCTCTGCACAATACATCGTTCAATGGAGTCATTACTAAGTAGGTACGTATATTAGGTTGTTGCTTTCGTTAGATTGTATATTTCGAGCTATCTAGGTTAAATCCGGTCCAATATTTTCCCACGTACGTAACGCGTCCTTAAAGTAAGTCTTCAGTTTTATGCCATGTGATAGACATTTTTAGGCTGTGTCCCAGTAAGAAAACTGTTAGCGGCGTACTGACTTTGCGACGTATCGGTTTAGTACGCCCTTCCATATTCTATATGGAGTGGCCAAAGTTTGCTAGTTTGCGCTCACTTTACCCAGTTTGCAGCGTTAAGGTGGAGGTTCGCGTCGCGTCAGAGACAGGAGACCAAGACCGAAGACCGCGACCGTTACTTGACATTAGGCAATGTATAAGCGACAGTTCCCAAACGAGACGGCGACAAGGAGACAGAGACGAGAGACGGAGACAGCGAGACGGTCGCTGCCCAGGACGAGTAGTGTCTCGTGTAGCAAAAATGATCCTATTTCGCGTCTAGTTAAATATTATTTCTAAGCAGGAAGTAATTTTCTTTTAGTTTTGTATTTGTAATAATAATATAAGACAAATCATCGTATTCTTCTTCCTCCATTGGAAGTTCTACTACTTGGTTTTCCATCATATTAAAACTGACTCCACCGACAGACTCTCCGATACTGACGTCTACTTGTCGCGGTCTCCGGTCTCGGTCTCGCCCTACAGTACATGCAGAAGAGACCGAGACGTTTGTTGCAGTCTCCGGTCGCATTCGCCAGTCTAGGTCTCGTGTCTCTGTCGCGGCGCGAACCGCCACCTTTACAGCGTACAGTGAGCGCAAGCTAGCAAACATTTCAAATATACGGCAGGGCGTGTTAAACCGATACGTCGCAAATTCAGTCAGCCGTGGATAGTTTGCCTGCTGGAGACACAGCCTTATATTACGGATAGTCGAGACTGGCCAAGTGCGAATTGGTGAACTTCACACGCGTTGGAGAGTTTTAATAATAACCTCTCGGGTTTCCTTCTATTTTGCTTTCGAAAATTCATAAAAGTGTAAATAAAACAAGATACCACAGCAGCGCACAACATTCTTTACTAGAAGCAACAGATCACAATTAGAAATGCATTGTATGAGACACAAGACATAAATAATATACGTACATACGTAATACCATACATTTCTTAAGAACTAATGTTAAGCGAGACTAAATCTAGTTTTAATAAGATTGCTACCAAAGTCCCATTGTAAGGGTTGGTTAAGTAATATATAATAGTATTTATTTTTGTAATATGGTGCGCGCGTGTTTTGTACAAAACGTCTTCGGTACAATACATGGGCGAAAAAATATTTAAGTGAGCAAATAATTAAATGATTATAACGGAAAACAAGCTGTCCACCTGATAGCAAGCGACCTGCTCCTATGGACATCTAGGCGCTGGCCAAGTGCGAATTGGTGGACACCTCCGAGAACTTTATTTTTCCAAGAACTCTCGGGTGTGTAGGTTTCCTCACGGTGTTTTCCTTCACCGAAAAGCAGTGATAATTAATTTCTAATACGCACATAATTTTAGAAAATTCAGTGGTGCGTGCCTGGGTTTGAACCTGGGACCTCCCGATCGAGTTTTAACCATTAGGCTATCACTGCTCTATAATACCGAATATTCGGCACATCTCTACATAATGCCTCCCTTACTCCCTTCAAATAACATGAGTAGTGCTTAACACTGTCATAACAGAAATAGGTATTACGGTGGATAAAGGTTCTCAGACTACCTTCATTAAAACTAGATTTAGCATTACCTTCTTTCTTGTAACATTTGATTCGACACTTTGTTAATAAGTATTAATAAATACAGCGAGGCGATTTATCGACGTTCCCGTAACGGTTACGTCGCGATATCGTCAATGGTTTATCACAATCGTAAATAGGAAAACAGATGTCGAAAATCAACTCAAAGCAATCAAATTTGGACTGATTTTCGAAATCGTGTTAATATATATTGAAAATGGTAATTGAAAATTATACCACAATTATAATTCTCAAATCTGTCTTACTTCAGTGGGTTATTGATCCTAGTTTTTCGTTTTCAAAACCAAATTGACGATATTTCTATATTTTTCATTCAAATTTGCTTAATGCTGACGTTTGCAGCTGAAAGTCTTCAAGGACCTTGCGTAAGTCTTGACACATACTTTATGAGCGCGTTCCAGAAGACGCTCACAAAGCCCCAAACGCCCAAAACGTAGTTCCACAAGACGACCGCGGTCGTTGTGCTCGCGAACACGTCACTCATGACGTCATGACTTACGCCGCGCGACGCTCACGACGACCCATCTAACAAGGTGGGTCGAAGTGATCGTTCCAGTAGAGAATACGTCATTAAAGCTGAAGAGCTAATGGAACGGGAAAAACTGCGGTCGTGAGCGTGAACTTTGTGAACGTCTAATGGAACGCACTCTATGTCAAACATACCTTTGAATCTAGAGGGGAGAGGGATAGACGACTGCGACATAGCCTCATAACCATTACAATTGTATACGAATGTACGAATTTGTGAAATAGGTTTATTTTTTCAAAATCGCGTTATGACAGGTTAGATGATATATCTTTACAAAATGAATAAATCGGAACAAACTTCTGTTTTATATTCGTCGATATTTGATTATTTACTTACGAGTACCTAACATTTTGGAACATAACTGAAACATACATTACTGGCCCAAAATATATTCAAAACACAATAAATAACATTATAATATAAATAAAGTCAATATTACAAATTAATATGTAAAGCTAACAAAAATATACATCACAGTATCCGATACGAGGGTAGTTATATTTTTATATAAATAAAAAAAATTGTAAACAATTATTAATATTTCATTTATACGTTAAAAGTTGTCTCTTTCATATAAAACAAAGAAATTGTCTTACGATTGTAACAATGACAAGTTACGTAAATATATGAATTATTAACTATTTCCATTTAAAAAATGTACATTGACATTGTTGTCAAAAAACAGAAAATGGAATGACTAGGTTAGAAAATTTACGTTTTTTAATATTTAAGGAGTTTCTTGAAATATAAATTAATTATAAACATAACTTATCGTCGCTTAAGTTCTAACACCGCGAATCTGAAAAATAGCAACTTTTCAGGAGAGCAAATAAACTGTCTCAAATAGTTATTTTAATTCAACAACTACCAAATAATATACTGCGTTTAAAATGTTAATATACTCATAATAAAATAATATTTTATATGAAAATGTAACATGTTGCTATATTATTTTCAGATACCATTATTTCATTTACTCAAAATGGGCATTTTTTGAGTTACGCGGTGTTAGAACTTAAGCGACGTTATATTACCTCTACAGGTAAACATTTAAAATACAACTTAGTTTTTATTCATAATTACGTCATAAATACATGACACAAAATGTTGTACAAAAGCAATATTTTAACAACAGAAAAAATAATGCAGACAAACAAATCTCATAGACTTGACATTAGATACTTGTCTTAAAACTAAACAGGCTTAAATACTAAAATTTGGAATGGTTTTGTTAATCACAAGCCTTTTGACAAAATTTCGAATTTTTGTAATACTTCTAAATCACAAAACATCAAATTTTAATACCTAATTTTTTACATTAGATTTTAAACATTCTTTCTAACTTGCCTAGTTTTTATTTGAAATTGATATGTTTTCATGGCATTTTCAATACAAAAGTTATCATCTCTTTTGGATATTATCTACTGTTACACAATTTGACTACTTAATCTCTCTAATTTTTATTCCTTTCGAAGTTTACAACATAACACAACCACGATATTTCGAAAAAACTAAAATAAAATGGCTGCACTGTTTCCCAAAATGTAACTAAACTATATAATAAATAGATGAAACATTTACGTACGTCAAAGTCGATTTCGGTACCGTTATTACGAGTTTTCTACGTTTCGTCAAAACAATAATTATTTACGTTCTCGTCTATTTCAAAGTACATTTTATAACGTTTGTAATTATGAAATATATGAGATCTCTTGCAGGACTTTTGTATTGTGCGTGGACTAAAATGTTTTTTTGCTTATGTAAGAACAAGTCAGACATACATAATTCTTTTTATTTAATTTAATTTCAAGGTGAGTTCTAAGACACAATAAAAACATTATAATACATTTCGTATACATACATAATACATACCGTATTAGGCCCCTAATGCACAGTACCATAATTTCAAGTATATATCATCGTTTTTTGGAACATAATTTTTCAAAACTGTATTTTTAGGACTTATTAGGTCTCCAACGAAAGACGGGATTTAGTTTTCGGATCTTTTAGGTCTCCAAAACACCAGCTTAAAGTTATTTTTAGAAGGATGTCGTAGGCAACGTGTAGTAAGGTAACGTGTAGTAAGGCAAAGTATAGCTGGACACAAAAACGTAAGTATGCAATGTATAAACGTAAACCTTAACAATGCTCGTTTGAACGAAACGAAGTAAACTCGCGCTACGGGTATATAGTAATGATGTAACGAATTATTTGAACATTCGCAAATGAGAATATCCCCCCCCCCCCCGACATTCGCGAATGCAAATGCGATTATTCAGTCGTCAAGTTTGACTAAATTTATATGGATTTGTCACCCTCTTTTTGGTCGTCAGACTGCAGTTCTATAATCGCATGACATTCGCAAAATTCTTGCAAATGTGATTGTATTTTTTTTTATCTGACTGAAGTAGCAGGCAAGCATGCAGTCCACCTGATGGTAAGTGATCACTGCCACCCATGGACATCTGTAATCAACTTCATACAGAACATGGGTTCCATCCGAAGTCAATCACAGATGCGTCGCTACTCCCGAGGACTAAGATGGTCGCCTCATATAACGTGTGCCGGCAACCACACCCTTCCATCTCGCGCAAGAAATGCTTCACGCTAGAAATAGGTGTGGCGGCGGTACTTCCTCGGTCGAACTACACTGGTTCTACCACCTTCATGATGCGAATATTAGCGAATGAAAATATTCGTTGCATCACTAGTATATATACACGAATGTACGCATGCATGCATCAACGCACGTCCATGCATATGCATGAACGTGCTAATTACTTCCTACGTCTATCTATATTTTTATTTAGCTTATGAAATAAATTATTGTCTTATGGAAGCACCGTTTCACACATTTTGAACTAAGTTTAAATAATTTAAAATACTGCAGTAGATTTGCGACTTGGTATCTGTTTGCACATATACCGGGGTTCAAATGTTGGGTTCCGCATGGCTTGATTATCTGAAATAAGTAAAAGTAATGAAGTTAGTGTCAGTGAAAAAAACGGCCAAGTGCGAGTCGGGCTCGCGCACGAAGTGTTCTGTACCATTATCTATAAAAACGGCAGCTAAATCATGTTTGTTGTATGAGAGCTCCCCTTGTTTTTTTTATCTAACTGAAGTAGCAAACGAACATGCATTCCACCTGATGATAAGTGGCCATTGCCGCCCATGGACATCTGCAAGCAACTTCATACAGAACATGGGTTCCATCTGAAGTCAATCACAGAATCGTTGCTACTCCCGATATGATGTTTTTAGTTGCTACTATAAGAACAAATGCTAAAAATAGAATAAAATAAATATTGAAGGTGGTAGAACCAGTGTAGTTCGACCCGGGGAAGTACCACCGCCACACCTATTTCTAGCGTGAAGCAGTTCTTGTGTTTCGATGGAAGGGTGTGGTTGCCGGCACACTTTTATATGAGGCGACCATCATAGTCCTCGGGAGTAGCAACGCATCTGTGATTGACTTCAGATAGAACCCATGTCTATATGAAGTTGCTTGCAAATGTCAACAGGTGACAGTGATTTATTATTAGCTGTATTTATAACAGATGGACTTCAAGCTTATTTGCCATTTCCATCGAAGGAAAAACAAGTTGAAAAAAAAGTATTGGCTTACAAAAAAGACAGTTACGATTTTTTTGGAAAACATTGCTTAGATAACTTATTTAGTGCAGAAGATATTTAATTATGAAATCATTAAATATTTTACGATAAAATCTGTATAAGGTAATATTATTAAATTAATAAAAAGCTCCGACGAGGATGGGATTCGAACCCACGCGTGCAGAGCACATTGGATTAGCAGTCCAACGCCTTAACCTCTCGGCCACCTCGTCTTGTTAATACATTCCTAATTTGATAAATGTAACTGTAATAATTGAGAGAAGCAAACGAAAAAAATATTACCCATTAAATTAATGGCATTTTTTTATTGTCACGAATATTTTTGAAAAATACCTACTTAGTTTATGAATCTTCCTGTAATTACTTTTTAAAAGTATGGCATCTTTTATATTCCACCTAACTGGACTAAGATTTTTTTTAAATAACTGATAATTAGTTATTTTTCATAAAATTGAAGCAGCAAACGAGCATGCAGTCCACTGATAGTAAGTTACTGCCGCCCTACGACAACTGTAATCAACTTCATACAGAACATGGGTTCTATCTGGAGTCAATCACAGATGCGTTGCTACTCCCGAGGACTAAGATGGTCGCCTCATATAGAAACGTGCTGGCAACCACACTTTTCCATCGAAACGCAAGGAATGGTTCACGCTGGAAGTAAGTGGTGGTACCTCCCCGGTTGAACTAAACCAGTTCTATCACCTATAAATGTGGTGTGGTAAGGAAGACTATTTTCAATATATATGGTCGTCGTGAGCGTCACGTGGGCGTAAGTCACGACGTCATGAGTGACGTATTCGTCGCGACCACAACGAGCGCGATCGTCTTGTGGAACGTTTTGGGCATTTGGGACGTTGTGAGCGTCATCTGGAACGCCCAATATTGATTATATATGGCATTGTCATTAGAACTATACGTGTATTCCAAATATCAGCTCAATCGGACATTGATTGACCACTTTAAATTTGCATGCCGACAAGGTAGAATAAGAGAACACTGTAAATAATTATAACAGCTTTTATGTAACCTTATTCTGGCAAATAAAGAATTATTATTATTATTATTATACTTGTTTTGAAAATTGTGTTGGTTAATAGACTCAATTACGCGGGCATTACACCAAACGTTAATTGAGAGAAAAAGAAAGAATTAAGTATCAATTTATTATTATTATTATTATTATTGGGAAGTGGGTAAAATTCAAGTTGTACGATTTCATCTAAACCCACATACATACATACTTACCCATAAACATTGTAAGTTAAATAAAAGTTTATAATAATAAGTCTCACCTGGTTCACTTGGCGGGCGTGGTGAGCTTGGCGGTGTCCAGGTCGCTGGGCGGCGCGGGCTCCGAGGCCTGCACCCGGATCACCAAGGGGGGAGGCGTGTCGGGGGGCGCGGGCACGGTGGAGGGGGTCAGCACCCCCGCGTTCACGTCCTCGATGGCTTTGCGGAGCTGGGGGAGACATTAAAATAAATTAGTACATATAAATATAGCGTTAGGTCATACCCGTAGCTCCGTTTCGGTCACGTTAACTGCAATTATGAATATCCTACGAAATCCAATAAATAGCTTTTTTCGTGAAAGAATAATCTCTAATCAACCCATTATTGTCCCACTGCTGGACACGGGTCTTCTCTCAGAATGAGAGAGTTTAGGCCATAGTCCACCGCGCTGCCCAAGTGCGAATTGGTGGACTTCACACACCTCCGAGAACTTTTTTTTTTTTTAAAGAACTCTCGGGTGTGTAGGTTTCCTCACGATGTTTTCCTTCACCGAAAAGCAGTGATAATTAATTTCTATTACGCACATAAATCAGTGGTGCGTGCCTGGGTTTGAACCTCGGACCTCCCGATCGAGAGGGCAAGTTTCAACCATTAGGCTATCACTGCTCTAATAATAAACATACATAAATCCTCCGAAACGTTTGAACTTATAATATATTTATTTATTAATAAGATAAGATAGCAAGTTTTAGCTTAATCTTCGAAACTCATGATAACAACACAAAAAATCGAAAACTAATAAAGTGTATTAAATAAGTTCATCAGCGAAATCACTATTGAGATAAAAACAAAGTGTTACAATTTTTTTGTCACCATTAGAAGAAAAATAACATTTTACTTTAGCAGAGTATACTTCTTCGTGGTAAGAGACATTAAATAAAAAAATGTACTAGCGTACACTCGTAAGAAGTGAAACTTCTTTATGACGTTATTTTTCAAAAAATAATTTACTATATGCAACTTTACAGAAATTGGTTAAATAAAGTTAAATTAGATAAAGTTTAATAAAAGGCTTTTATTAAACTTTATCTAATAATCTAATCTATAATAATCTATCTAATATCACGCGTGGTAGGGATAAGAAAAAGATGGCGCGTAACGGAAAAAAAAAGATGGGGCGTAACAGAAAAAGATGGCGCGTAACGAAAAAATGTTACACTAAATTTTTTTCCAACCCCGATAAAGAAGTTTCCCTTCAATATATCAAATGATTTAAAAGGAAATTGGATTTCAATGATCCAAAAAAATATATAAATTAAAACCAAACAATATGCAAAATTTATTATATTTACAATGCAGAAGGCCATATTCACTGAATCAGAGCGAATGACGTCATACCGCAGTATGTAACCGTGTCGCTTGAACTTCCTACACAGTACTATGACGTGACGTCACTGGTATGTGTAATTTAACGTGCATACGTAACGATAAGGCGAGTAGGCTACGCGATGGTCACCGTCACCGCATTAAGAGTAGTGAAACTCAATGGTTTGACTATAGAAGCACACGTATTTCTACCGTTTTTTTTTGTTCTCGAGGGGGAAACCTTCAAAAGGTACCCGACGCCGTGGGAGCGACTGTGGGAACTCGGTCCGACCGCAACCGGAATCCTCTGAGCGCGTTGCCCCATCGGGCAAGTTCAGTACGCCGCTAACAGTTTTCTTACTGGGACACAGTCTAAAAATGTCTATCATGGCATAAAGCTGAAGACTTACTTTAAGGACCCGTTACGTACGTGGTTTTTTTTTTGTTTTCGAGGGGGAAACCTTCAAAAGGTACCCGACGCCGTGGGAGCGACGCAGGGTTATGTGGGATTTTTACCGCACTAAAACCCCCCCGGTGGCCGTCCTCGGCGCTGAAAAGGAGGACTCCGGGATCTCGAAACGACTTCAACCGGAATCCTCCGACCGCGTTGCCCCATAGGGCTCCTCCCAGATGGGCGGCTGGGCCCACCGCCCCGTCTAGTCTTTACGACGGTATGCGACCACATATACCGCCATCCTTCTCGGGATCGCCTGACCGAACGGTTCGAGCTCCCCCTCTAGCCGTCTGCAACCCCGGAAGCCCCTTTAGTCGCCCCTTACGACAGGCAGGGGATGCCGTAGCCCTATTCTGATCCCAGAACTACAGGGACGACGTATTTCTACCTAATAACGTTATGCCTCGCTATGGGCGTAGCCGGGTAGTTGGGGGGGAGGTTTGGATATGGGGGTTCAACCCCAAATGGTACATATATGTTTCGCATATGGAGTTACCACTGCTACACTTATTTTATGACTTGAACCGATTTAGGGTTTTAAAACCAAATCAAAACCTTGCTACGCTCACTGAGTTCTGGTCTGAAAAATTCTAAAAGGGAACATACATTGTCCTAAGCGTTCCAACGTAGTCCTCCGGTATAGCAACGCGTTTGAGACTACTCTCAAGTAACACTTCTCAGTCAGTCTGTTGGTGATTATTGGCGACAATGACCACTGACCATCAAATGCACTACATAAATCGTATATTTAAAAAAATGTGTGCGTGTACTAGCGTACACTCGTAAGAAGTGAAACTTCTTTATGACGTTATTTTTCAAAAAATAATTTACTATATGCAAATTTACAGAAATTGGTTAAATAAAGTTAAATTAGATAAAGTTTACTAAAAGGCTTTTATTAAACTTTATCTAATAATCTAATCTATAATAATCTATCTAATATCACGCGTGGTAGGGATAAGAAAAAGATGGCGCGTAACGGAAAAAAAAGATGACGCGTAACAGAAAAAGATGGCGCGTAACGAAAAAATGTTACACTATTTTTTTTTCCAACCCCGATAAAGAAGTTTCACTTCAAAAAACAGGTATCGCGTATGCATCGCCGGCTTTAAGGGAAAGCTCTATTTACACATCTTGAAGAACCCCATGTCAATATTTTTTTAATTTGTTACAATGAAGCAGCAAACGAGCATGCAGTCCACCTGATAGTAAGTGGTCACTGCCGCCCACAGATATCTGCAAACAACTTCATAGAACGAGGTTTTATCTGAAGTCAATCACAGATGTGTTCCTAGTCCTCCCGAGGACTAGGATGGTCACCTCATATAAAAGTGTGCCGGCAACCACACCCTTCCATCGAAACGCAAGGAATGCTTCACGCTAGAAATAGGTGTGGCGGTGGTACCTCCCCGGTCGAACTACAATCATTCTACCACCTTTTAAATTAATCTCAGGAATTAATGAAACAAACTGACCTCTTTCAAAGAAACAACGCCGATAAGCCGCCCAATGGCCGTCACGTACGCTCGACTCACACCCAACGTTGAGAATAGCGAATGAACCTGCGAAAATATACTTAATATTAAAAAAAAAACATCTCCAAACATCCCTTTATAACATGTATTCCTTTTCTTTTAAATTACAATCAAACTTACAATATTTTTATTCCAATTTCATTTATTTTTTGCAGCTCTTTGGAGTTGGTGCGATTTGAAAATCGAAAAAACGAAAATGCGTCACGATAAAGAAACACATCTATAAATACATAGGACTAGCAGTTGCTACGCCATCACAAAAAATACACCAGAAACCTTCGCGAGCTCATGAATAACAACTTTGCTAAAGATCATCACGTGATCAAATGAATAGTTTACGATTCTATAGACGACATACAGACAAACATTCATTTTTATACATAAAAGATTAAGTCGGCGAATGAATGAGATACTTTACACAGTACTTTATATCTTTAGTCTATTACCTATTATTGTTATATTATTAATATCTATTTTGTAGTATGCTACTTTTTAGTAGTTTTACTTCTACGGCGTGTGAATTGAACACACATTTTTATAATTTACAATTCGTAAAGAAACATCCAGTCTTAATTACCATCAGGTAGGCTATATCAGGTAGGTTCAAACCCAGGCACGAACCACTGATTTATGTGCGTATTAGAAATTAATTATCACTGCTTTTCGGTGAAAGAAAACCTACACCTGAGTTCTTAAAAAAAAAGAATTTTCGGAGGTGTGTCAAGTCCACCAATTCGCACTTGGCCAGCGCGGTGGACTATAGCCCAAAACTCTCTCATTCCGAGAGAAAATTCATGCCCAGTAGTGGGACAGTAATCGGTTGGCACCACTACCACCACCATTATTATCTATTTTCTCGTATGCTACTTTTTAGTAGTTTTACTTCAACAGCGTGTGGATTGAACTCACATTTTTATAGTTTAAAAGTAGTAAACAAACATCCAGTCTTAATTATCATCAGGTAGGCTATATGACTAATGGTTGAAACTTGCCCTCTCGATTGGGAGGTCCGAGGTTCAAACCCAGGCACGCACCACTGATTTTTCATATAACTATGTGCGTATTACAAATTAATTGTCACCGCTTTTCGGTGAAAGAAAACATCGGAGAAAACTTATACACCCGAGAGTTCTTAAAAAAAAGTTCTAGGTGTGTGAAGTCCACCAATTCGCACTTGGCTAGCGCGGTGGACTGTGTCCTATAACTCTCTTATTCTGAGAGAAGACCTGTGCCCAGCAGTGGGACAATGACGGGTTGACGAGAGGATGTATGATCTTTTGCTACTTCAAAACTAGTGTATCAGTAAAGATAATGTTAATATAAAATAGATCAGTAGGTACCTTTAGCAGCGAAGTTCTTTCCACGAGTTGGAAGGGTGCGGGGTCGATGTGGCAGATGTACAGGTTTTCGTCCTCGTATTCGGAGTCGTCTGGATGCTGCGGATTGGAAAAATAATAATAATGACATTTATTTGCATTAGTTATAACACACATAAGCTTATAAAATAAAAAAAGGAAATACACAAGCTACAAAACGGGAAAAACAAAAAAACAATAATAACCAGGCGATTCTAAGAAGGAGGACGGTAAGAGTGGTCGCATACCGTCATACTCGCGCTTTCTACACTCATAGCCCCACAGTAGGATGTTCTCCTGTGTCGTGGGTACCATGGACACACACAAGACGAATACAAAAATACCCAGACCCAGAACATGAATCTAAACTCATCATTCAGAGACCTGTCTGGCCGGGAATCGAACCCGGGACCCATGGCGCGTCAAACCGGTGTGATAACCGCTACGCCACGCGGGTCGTCAACGTCAAATAACGTTATTTTCGTAAAAAACATTGCAATTTCTTTCATAAACGAAATGAGAAACAATGGTTAATACATAATGCTTATTATTTTACATTGTAACATTATGTTTGATGTTTGTTTATCTTTTATCTTTCGCCTAATTCTCATCATTTTTTCATAACGGGCCTAATGAAGTATAACTTTAAAAAAACATGCGAGACTCAATAGTCAATACTAATACATACCAATCCACCAATTCGCACTTGGATAGCGCGGTGGACTGTGACCTAAACTCTCTCATTCCGAGAGAAGAAACGTGCCCAGCAGAGGGACAATAATGGGTTGAGAGAGAGAGAGATAGAGAGGGAGAGAGAGAGAGGGAGAGAGAGGGGGGGAGGAAGGGAGAGGGAGGGAGGGAGAGACAGAAAGGGGGAGAGAGAGAGAGGGAGGGAGGGAGAGGGAGGAAGCGAGGGGGAGGAAGGGAGGGATAGAAAGAGAGGGAGAGAGAGGGGGAGAGAGGGAGGGAGAGAGAGAGAGGGACAGGGGGAGAGAGGGAGAGAGGAGGGAGGGAGAGAGAGAAGAGAGAGAAGGGAGGGAGAGAGAGGGGGGAGGAGAGAGGGGAAGGGAGAGAGAGAGAGAGGGGAAGGAGAGAGGGGAGGGAGAGAGCTGGAGAAAGAAAGACAGAAAAAAGAGGGGGAGACAGAGAGAGAGAGAATACATACCATATCCCGTTTCCTGGCGATTTGCAACATTCTGTCGAAGTCGATCTCCTTCGCCATCTCCAGCTGCTCCCACGCCTTCTGGTCCTCGGGGGACATGTCGCACACTCGTTCGCGGGGCTGGTTAATGTAAAAATCAATTAGGGACATTCATTTGTTACATCATCGGTCTTTTTAATTATTTAAAAAGACTTTAAAAATTTACATTTAAATGCTTTATTTCACACAATTTATGTTATACAACAAAAGAATCGCTTTCTTAATCTACCTACCAACCAACCTCCCAATCTATTATTGTCCCACTGCTGGGCAAGGGTTTTCTCTCTGAATGAGCGAGTTTTACGCCATTGTCCATTTGTCATTGAAGTTCAATCGCAGGCACGCACCACTGATTCATGTGCGTATTAGAAATTATTTATCCCTGCTTTTCGGCGAAGGAAAACATCGTGACCTACACACCCGAGAGTTCTTAAAAAAAAAGTTCTCGGAGGTGTGAGAAGTCCACCAATCCGCACTTGACCAGCGCGGTGGACTATGGCCTAAACTCTCTCATTCTGAGAGAAGACCCGTGCAAAGCAGTGGGACAATAATGGGTTGATGAAAGCCTAAAACAATGATCTGCACAAAACAATAACAATACTCTCAATACTGACCAGTTGAACCTTCTTATTGATAGAGGGGCTTCGTGGCAGGCCTCCGTATTGGTCGGACAGGCCTCCCTCCACGTCCGCGAGTAGCGTCGACCGTTTGAATATGGCCTCGAATGCTGCACGGATTCTAAAAGGAAAACAATCTTTAGTGAAGAAATCAAAACGACACATTATTTGATGATACACAATAAACAACCACGCGATGAACAACCACGGCGATACCTAGGTCGTCATAAAAATCTATTGATAGTTCCCACCTCAAAGCTTAAGCTATATCGGTCCGGGCCATATGCCATGTGTGTAAAAATTTATAATAACTTACCGGACGAAATAAGACGCGTAAAAAATGACACAATCTTTTGGCCAACTTTAGAACAGTACCTTATAAAAGAATGCTTCTACGATTTAAAGGAGTACTTCGAAAAATAAATCAATTAACTATATATAAAAAAGATCGGTGTGCTCCTACTAAATTGCTATACCCTAACAGGGTTCATACTCTGTGTGACTCTAAATAAGATTTACCACCTAATTATAACATTCACTGTGTATGTATGCAATAAAGTATTGAGTATTGAGCATTTAATATAATTATTTTAGATGTTTTCAAAATATTTATATTATATATTTTTTTGCACCCGGTCGTTTGAAATATGTATACTACTCGACCAAAACAATTAGGCGCATGACAGTTGAAACGTTATTAGAACTAGGGATTTCCAATCCCGATACGAAGTATATTCTATACCAAATACCAAGAGTAGGTATGTATACCATTATAAAAATATACGCCATAGTGGTGTATGTTCAGTAGTCGTGTATTTATTAAAGCACTTTCATGTGTTTAAATATTCGCAGACATGGAATATTTTCTTTCTTTTTTTATTTGTGTAAGAGACTGATGCCTATTACAGCACACACTCGATTTTCGATTTGGGATACAGTAATACTGAGCTCATGCATCTTCTCTTGTTAAAAAAATATATTTTGAATGTAAGTCCTTTCTCCTCCACGAATAGTCTTTTTCCTACCCATTTTGAGGTTCATTGACGAATAAGCAACAAATTTAATAATAATTTTAAAAATTTAACAATCTCTCATTAAAGTAACATTATAAGGAAATAACATTAAACACGTGCTGGCTAACGTAAACACCTAGACGATACACGACTGCACGTCACTAGGGGATGCGCGGGGACAGAAGCGAGGCGCGCGGGGACGGAACCGATTTTGTTTCATGCGCCTAATTGTTGTGGTCACGTAATAGGTAGTGTTACATTGACCACGACGACCGGACTGACTAACGCGGTGTAGTGCAATATTTAGATTTGCACACAAAAAAGATCTATTACTTTTATGTTCTTCGGGAGCGATTTGTTTTTATTTATATATTTTTTATTATTGTTTGTTTAAAATCCATATAGATGGCGTGTGTGTGGCGAGCGGTGTGACTGATGCTGGATTAGATTTATGAAAAAAAAAATGGTTCCCTCACCTGGTTTCCGCCCCCGTGACGGTGGTATACACCGAGGGTTGAGGCGACGTGGGCGTCTGGAGTCCACTGGACGGTGACACCAGCCCGCGAGTCAGCGTGAACGAGTTCGTCTTCTTCAGGATAGACTTAGGCCGGAATAATTGTCCTGGGGCTGAAGATGATACATTGCATGTTAGCTTTTTGCCTTGTAGCTAAAACAAATAGTTAAGAGGTGTCAAGTTCCTTTCGATTAATTAGTGAAGGAATTGTAATATTTTGTTTTATCCCTTTTAAGTTATCAAATAATGTTGTTTTATTATTATTGTTATTATTATATTCTATTATTCTGTTATTTATAATGTACAAAAAAATCTGTATAAACTTAACAAAACAAGAATAATGGACGTGACTAAGTAATACGCAATACTGTTCAAAGCAAAAATAGAGACGAAACGAAAATAATTGGCTTGCTTTCTATGAGAGAGAGACAGAGAAACATGCGCACGCCGCGCGGCTTACTACACTATAGCAAAAAGTGTTTTAACTAGATTTTATAAGGTACAATGGGGTTGACATGCACATTTAGTACCCAAGCCCCCCCGCCAAAAAATAAAGATTAAAAAAAAGTGTCGTGACAACTTTTCGTCTGAATTTTTTCCGTCTAGCGTCCTTCGCAATGCGCGATAAGTAACTTTGTTCCAATTATTACTATACAAACAAAATGAAAAACTTGCTCAGTTTCTTTCCGTGTCGGCTTAGTTAAGGTCGTGTTCGGAACCGTTGGTAGTGTAAGAAAATATGTTGTACCTGATAATTAAATTACCTACATGCGAATTTAATTACTTTGAAATAACCTAACCCCCCCCCCCCCCGCACTCCACCTACCATGTAGCGCGGCCGAGTGTTCGCTTAACGTGTATGTATATGGTATGAAAGTACGAAAATGAAAATGCTATGCAATAGCTTTACCGCGGCAGTCCACACGATTTTTTTTAGAAAAAAGAAATGTATTCTCTAATCTAATAATTTAATCTCATAATCTAATCTCATCTTTTTGCATATAATTTTATTTTATTAACAACTCTTACCGGGTATCAATCCGCCCTGATCTTTGGTAGTGAGCGAAGAGCCACGCGTCATCCCCGAGCCGGGCACCTGTAGCATGTCTGGCGCGGGGGTCACCTGGAATATCGTATTGTTATATGGCTGACGACCCTCGTGGCGGTTACCACACCGGTCGGACATGCAGTGGGGTCCTGACCAGACAAGTATATTACCGCTCAAAAGTATTTGGCCACGTACGCTTTTGTTAAAATATGTCATCGTAAAATACTTATCTACATTACAAAGGTAAGCAAGACAACGTTGGACAAATTAATAGCTAGATTGCCGAAGCTTGGTGAGACCATCATCAAAAACAATGGTGGCCATATGAATTCAAAATTTTTCACGAATCCACTCTCACGAATTTTACTGGGTGTACGTCAATGCACGGATACTATTACGTATCCGTGCATGTACACATGTAGGAACACGTTGCACGCGGATATGCACGGCACCGATGTACGTGAAGTGTTTATTTTTTCATCTGACTGAAGTAGCAAATGAACATGCAGTTCACCTGATGGTAAGTGGACACTGTCGTCTTGTGACATCTGTAATCAACTTCATATAGAACATGGGTTCCATCTGAAGTCAATCACAGATGTGTTGCTACTCCCGAGAACTATGATGGTCGCCTCATGTGAAAGTGCCGGCAACCATACTCTTCTACCCGCAAAAAAAATGCTTCACGCTAGAAATAGGTGTGGCGGTGGTACTTTCCCGGTTACTATACTGGTTCTACCACCTTGAAAAGCCTGTCCTGTCTCTAACCTCAAACCGCGAAGGTCTCCTGGCCTTCTTCCTCTGCTCGTCCGCGCGTTTCTCGGCCTCCCGCAGCCACCGCGCGGCCACCTGCAGCCTCCGCGAGCGGCCCACCTGCCGCTCTATACCACGCACCAGCTCCCAGCGGTGGATGGAGCCCAGCAGCACCATGGAGGATGGACTGTCCACTAGTGGGAAGCTCTTGATGGTCTGCCGGCACGAACACGTAACAATTGATAAGTCCGACTCCGAAAGCACGACGGTGCTTCCGAAAACAAGCGTATTCATAAAACTGAATTCTTTTAAGAGGTTGACATTATTTTTATGTACCTTATTGCTGCTTTTCGGTGAAGGAAAACATCGTGAGGAAACCTACATACCTGAGAGTTCTTTAAAAAAAAATCTCGGAGGTGAGTAAAATCCACCAATTCACACTCGGCCAGCGCGGTGGACTATGGCCTATAACTCTCTCATTCTGAGAGAAGACCCGTGCCCAGTAGTGAGAGAATAAATGGTTGACTGGCGTATGTACCTTATTCTGCTTCAAAATGTCCTTAAGCTGCTGGAATGTCATCCTGTTCCAAATGTATTTCACGTCACGCACCATGAAGTCTTCCACGCATATGTCGTACATACCTGCAAAACAATTCAAACGTAGAGTAAAATTAATCATTTTTCTATCTTCTTTAGCGTTGTTATATTCTAAGTATTTTTTTAAATATAGAAGTAGCAAATGGGTGTACAGTACAAAACTTATTGTATGGTTCAGAGTGTATTGAACAGTACAATAAATTGTTCCCTTATATACAAGACGAGGTGGCCGAGTGGTTAAGGCGTTGGACTGCTAATCCAATGTGCTCTGCACGCGTGGGTTCGAATCCCATCCTCGTCGGGACAATTTTTATCATTCAAATGTTCGTGACATACGTGATCCAAAAAAATCCTCGTAAAAAAATTTGTAATAAAACATCAACCGTGTAAAAAAATAGCCTTGTGCATTTAAAAAAATAATAATATTTCATATTTTTTATTGCTTTGTCTTTTTTACATACATACTAGCAGTACCCTGCGCGCGTTGCTACGCCATTACAAAAAAAATACACCAGAAACCTTCGCGAGCTCATGAATAACAACTTTGCTAAAGATCATCATTTGATCAAATGAATAGTTTGCGATTCTATAGAGGACATACAAACATTATTTTTTATATATAAGAATTTATAATGTGTATTATGGAAATAGCAAAGAAGCGTTCGTTCGAATAAAATGCATAAATTACTTCACGCTAGACATAGTTGTGACAGTGGTACCTTCAGGGTCGATTCGTACTTTTTATACCCTTAATTTAGGGTAAAAAAGTGTGTGTGTACTTATGTACACGCGTTAGAAGTTATACTTCTTTGGCGTAACAAGATAAAAATCTTTTAAAAAAATATATCTTTCGATTTATTCTCATATTTTTTTCATAACGCACCTAAAGAAGTATAACTTCAAAAAAAGAAAAAAACGTTTGCACTCGAGTAATTACGTACTCCGACTCTAGATTTTTAACCAAACCTAACCAAGTAAACCAAACAAAAATCCGTGTAAAATACACAGAAAATACGCCTTTTTCTTATCACGCAGGTTTGAAAGCATGTAGTTTTAGTGCGCATGCGTGCGACTGGTATTGTTCCATAAATAACAATATTGTGTATTACACACTCTTTTCGCATGCGTGTAAGTAATTTATTCACGCGTGTAGGAGACAAGCCATCGGACATAAACGCGCTTGATAAAAATATTCCTGAAACAGGATTTAAGTTTACTGCTGTTAAAAAATAATATTTATATATTTAAGATTCAAGTTACAAACGAGCAAAGGTAGTTAGCCACTACCTTGAAGACCTGTGATCAACCCTAAATAACATTTAAATACAATAAGCTAACTGAACTAACGTCATAGTCAGGTGCATTGTTAATCCTGAGGACTAAGTTGGAACGTTTTCAATAACTGTGTTTCCTGTACCGCATCCTTAGGGAGCGTTCAAATTCAAATTCTTCTCAAATTCTTTATTGGTATATCAAGTTGTACACAAACATAAATTGTTGTTGGGACATTCTTTTAAGTAAGGAATATACTTGAGCCAGGATGCCCCGAAAGCGTTCAAGTATTACTTTTTTTATTAATACCAAAACTCCACTGACTAATCGTCCGTGCCTTTTTTCACAATAGTTATTTTTTTATTAACTTAATTAATCTTTATTTCTTACCTCCACGTTAGGTCATCCTATTACCATCACACTGTCGTGTGCGGTGGTGGCAGCGTTAGCTGTTTAGGTGACGTGTTTTTTTTTTATTTAAACATAAACCTTATTTAAGTGAAATATGACCTCGGCGACTTGTTGCCAAAGTTCAGGGAGGGGGTGCAGCCAAACGTTACGATGCATTTTACATGGGGAGAGGTTTAAAATCTTCAGAAAATGCTCCCGCTCCCTGAACACTTATATTAGGCACAATAGGATTGTATAATCTTTATATTATGTACATGCGTATAAAAGCATATACAAATTTAATGAAAAAAATATTTAATTAATTAAATTGTTAAATTGAAATAATTGTAGTTTAAGAGATCTAATGGAGAAATGTATTTTACTTATTTTTCCTTGAAGCTAATATAATTTATAAAAAAATGCAAAACCAATTCAACTTATTCCATTGATTTCTCCAAGATTAAGCAAATTTCGACTTTACGTAAACATTTTACGACATATGTAAACAATTTTAATCTTACAGCAACTTAATTTTCGAAAGCGTGAAGTAAAAAGCTACGACGAGGATGGGATTCGAACCCACGCGTGCAGAGCACATTGGATTAGCAGTCCAACGCCTTAACCTCTCGGCCACCTCGTCATGACCACAGACATCAAATATTGCAACCATTATCTCTTTGCGACCACTTATTTAATATTAATTACTGTATCGTGACACATTATTTATTTATTGATGGGTATGAAATTATTTTTGCCTCACAACAACAGTGTGAAGTAAAATAAAAACGCATTAAAAATTAATACTTTTTACGCTCACACGTTTCATACTAGGAGTTCTCCTGGCGTGACTGTAATGGACATATAAATTGACAAGTACACAAACATCCAGATCCAGAACAGGATTTAACTACCAGAATTAGGATGTAATGACCCGCGTGGTAGATCCCCGGAAACAGGAATCTAAATGATGATTTTAAATTCATGTCCTGGATCTGGGTGTCTGTGTATTCGTTTTATGTGTCCATGGTACCCACGACACAGGAGAAAATCATAGTGTGGGGCTTGCAGAATTTATGGTACATGTATCCGTGGTATCAAAATAATACTTTTATACTAACTAGCGCCACCTGTATGTAAACCTGTAAGCTATTGTCTGTGGTCAGAATTGACAGTAATAAACTGCCAGTCCGTTACGAACAATACTCTAGTTTTATTAGGGCTATGAGTGTAGAAAGCGTATTTGTGAAAATGAGCACATATCATCAGACGGACATGGTAGTTTTACTTGAACCTTAGCTACAATACTCACGGCTGGCCGAGGACAGCAGGTCGGGCAGGTAGGGCAGCTTCTTGATGAGGATGATGCTGTCGAAGCAGGAGGGCTGCAGCAGCGCTGCTACCGCGTTGGCCGCCAGCACCGCTGCCATGATGGGCAGCAGGTGGGTCACCTGGGAGATGAAGTGGTTTTTACAACACTTTGGTGGATAGGCAGCGGGTCATCTAGGGGAAGAGGGTGGGCTCAAGTGTTTTTTTTACATGTTTTAGATTTTTTGATCTGACTGAAGTAGCAAACGAGCATGCAGTCCACCTGATGGTAAGTGGTCACTGTTGCCCATGGACATTTGTAATAAACTTCATACAGAACATGGGTTCCATCTGAAGTCAATCACAAAGGCATTGCTACTCCCGAGGACTATGATGTTCGCCTGATATAAAAGTGTGCCGGCAACCACACCCTTCCATCGAAACACAAGAAATGCTTTACGCTAGAAATAAAGTGTGGCGGTGGTACTTCCCCGATCGAACTACACTCGCTCTACCACCTTGAAAACTTCAAATACTTCGATAGCGTGTTTCAGAATACTAGTAACGCCATCTCTTGCCGAGTTGCGGGAGGTCGCCACACCGTGTTAGGCGTGAAGCGAACAAAGCTGCGTAAATAACGTAGTGATAGTAGTACCCCACCTGCCCCGTCATCTCGATGACGATGACGATGGTAGAGACGGTGTGCGTTACGGCGCCGGTGAACGCCGCCGCGCCCACTGTCGCGTACCCACCTGAAACAAATGTTATTATAAATATTCATATACTTACTAGTCAGCCGTCACATCGGTCGAAATTCGACCGTAATTTAAATTAAAAAAACATGCGTGCGTACAAAGTACACATGTCAGAAGTGAAACTTCTTTGGCGAACTAATTTATAAATCTTGTTTATATTTATACAAATCTAAACTTTAAATTTCCAAGATTAAGAGGAAGGGAAAAAGGCGTGATACGACGTTCGCTCTGTCTCACTTTTTCTCTCAATCTTTCTCACTCGCTTGCTCCCTACTCTCACTCCACGGCTAGTTGCTCATGCTACGTTCGCCCTGTCTTACTCTCTCTCAATCGGTCTCGATCACTCTCTCTCTCTTTTCCGACACTTCCGTTGCATACCGGCGTGACGTTTCATCTGTAAAAATTTTACCCTCATGCGCCTAAAGAAGTTTCACTTCAAAAACTAATCTTCATATTGTCCAAAGTAGTACGAATATTTCTCAAATTCGAATAAAATAATAATTTTCAAGTAATTTTGAACGCACCCGTTAAATATAAAAAGAGTTTTAATTAGCTAAACCGCATTTAAAAGCAATAGCGGGTATTTCTGACGTTATGTGTTTTCTTAGTAAGACATGGAATGTTCTATTTCGTTTATTATTTATGTGTTTGCGACACAGTAGTGTGTGTAATGTGTTTTTAGTTGATTTTATGTATGATATAAGCATTGTTTGAAAAAAATATTACCATTCTGCCCTCCTTCTCTACGTCCACTATAAGCGTCCAAAGTTTCATACTAATCCGTCCGCGGCATATTACTTAAAAATGCTTCACAAGTTTTTGCTCTACGTATACGATTCCGTACAGTTATCTATTTAAAAAAAACCATGTTGCTAAGTTTTCATTTTCAAGGAACCCTAATTATTATTATTCAAGTGAATATTTTTTTCTAAACCGATAGCTTTTTATATCTTGCTTTAAATATTTACTGCCCGTATCGTCATCGGCGATACTTATTAGAAATATCGGTATCGTATCGGTTGTAGAACTCTCTCTCTCTCGTCAACCCATTATTGTCCCACTATTGGGCACGGGTCTTCTCTCAGAATGAGAGAGTTTAGGCCATAGTCCACCGCACTGGCCAAGTGCAAATTGGTGGAGTTAACACACCTCCGAGATTTTTTTTAATTTTTTTATTTAAAGAACTCTCGGGTGTGTAGGTTTCCTCACGATGTTTTCCTTCACCGAAAAGCAGTGATAATTAATTTCTAATACGCACATGAATCAGTGGTGCGTGCCTGGGTTTGAACCTCGCACCTCCCGATCGAGAGGACAAGTTTTAACCATTAGGCTATCACTGCTCTCCATTAGGCTGTCACTGCTCTAACAATTAGTATTAGATATTGTAATATTTCCCATTAACAAACACCTTAATACCTCAGCCTATCTATAGTAATAACTTACCCGGCAAGATCTTCTGAATGTGTCCCCCATAAGCGACCCCTAGCGGACAGAAGTAGTGCATGACTTCTCCCGTGAAACGACCGAGGGAAGCTCCCATCTTGAACGCCGGCACGAAGATACCCGCGGGTACCGGCAGTGTACAGGATACCATGCTTAGGAAGAACTGGGAACAAAATTGAATTTTTTTTATCTGCCTGAAGTAGCAAACGAGCATGCAGTCCACTTGATGGTAAGTGGTCACTGCCACCCATGGACATCTGTAATCAACTTCATACAGAACATGGGTTCCATCTGAAGTTAATCACAGATGTGTTGCTACTTCCGAGGACTATGATGGTCGCCTCATGTGAAAGTGTGCCGGCAACCACACCCTTTTATCGAAACGCAAGAAATGCTTCACGCTAGAAATAGGTGTGGCGGTGGTACTTCCCCGGTCGAACTACACTAGTTCTACCACCTTGAAAACAACTTATCCCGTGGTAGTAAGAAAAATATTATGACCTAGGTCTATGCTTTTTTTTAGTTTATAAGATTGTAGTACCAAGCGCCCCCTCACCAGGTGGACCGATGACCTGAAGGAGGCAGCGGGAAACCGTTGGATTCTGAGGGCACAGGACCGGTTGGAGTGGCGTCATTTGAGAGGCCTATGTCCAGCAGTGGACCTCTAAGCAATGGATGGAGTACCAAACGAGTACTCCATCCATCAGCCCTTTGAGGCAAGTAAGTGGTAAGTGGTAACTGCCGTCCGAGGAACACTTATAAGAAACTTTATGCGATAATGAGGTGTTATAAGGGATCTACAGTCAATAGCAAATATATTGCTACTTCTAAGAACTAAAATGGTAGTCTCATATAAAAGTGCATCGGCAACCATACCCTCCCACCAAAACGCAAGAACCGGTTCACTGTACATTCATTTGACGGTAGATGACAGTTCGTAGGTTACACTACCTACTGCTATACTTAAAAAAGTAATGTTTATGTTTTAGGTCCGTTAATAGGTGGTATAGGTGGTATAGTCCACCACTCGCACTTGGCCAGCGCGGTGGCCTAAAACTCCCATGAAGACCCGTGCCTAGCAGTGGGACAATAATGGGTTGACGATTCTAATAGGTGGTATAGCCAATATGGATTGATATAATAAGTATAACTTTGGGTATTCTTATATATAATGAAAATTTCAAAATGGTAAAAAGCTCCGACGAGGATGGGATTCGAACCCACGCGTGCAGAGCACATTGGATTAGCAGTCCAACGCCTTAACCTCTCGGCCACCTCGTCTTGTTAACTCATTGTAAATTAACACTGCAGTTAAATCTAGTAGCCGTTAAATTTTATTGCTATAGTACTGAGCATAAAACGAGAAATACAAAACCTATACGTCACAATTTGTTTTTGTTTCATTAAAATCTATACACTATATCAAAAAATATTATAATTTCAAGTTATGTTGCATTTTTAAACTCAGGTGGAACCGTGGGGCACAGCTAGTTACATATTTGACGGCCCCGATCAAACCCCTTTGTTTTATAAAACTTAAAACTTAAACAGCTTTCTTTACTCATAGCACCACAGTAGGATTTTCTCCTGTGTCGTGGGTACCATGGACACACACAGACGAATACACAAACACCCAAACCTAGAACATGAATCTAAACTCATCTTTCAGATACCTGTCTGGCCGGGAATCGAACCCGGGACCAACTGCGTGTCAGACCGGTATGGCAACCGCTGCGCCACGCGAGTCGTCCAGAGGTCCTATCTAACTTAAATTTCAACTTTGATACCTTTATCATTACACTTTTCCTGTCGTGCATGTTTATATATGCATGCGTGTCCCATTCGTGTATATGAACATACATATTATCATACTCTTTCTTACCATAAAATCGACACGGAAACGGGTCGCTAGACTTCGGAGGATTAATTCACACGTGCCGTACTTACTACACCCGCGTGACAGGAAAAGTATTATAATTATCTACTGCGAAATACGAGTCGATATTTAGGGTTAAAATATGAATGAGCCTGTGAATGGCATAATAAAATCCAATAATTTCATTAAATAAATATTTTTACGGCTACTTATATGGATACTTTAAGACAGTTGTACACAAGACGAGGTGGCCGAGTGGTTAAGGCGTTGGACTGCTAATCCAATGTGCTCTGCACGCGTGGGTTCGAATCCCATCCTCGTCGGAATACTTTTTAATGAATCATGACATTATATCAAATGTACTTTATATGAAAAATGTAATTCATTTGTCTGTAAATACCGTATAGATGAACCTTTTCAAAACATTTTTTTTATTAATCTTGTATTGTTCTTTTTGCTATGTCTGTGGTTCTTTTGCCACATAGCGATACTCGGCAAGTACCGACGAATAAATACGAATACTAATATGTCAACAAAGTATTCGAGTATTGTTAATTTGTCTGTTAATAAAATTAGGTATTACATTAAGCAGCTATACAAATAATTGTTGATCGTTTAATTAGTATGTTGGATCGAATTAAGTAGTATGAATAACTCTTCATATGACTTTATATTTTAGTTGAAGGGTAAACGGAGACAACACAATTATAATAACAATAGGTATTAAAAGAAAAACTTTTGTAGTTTTATCGTATCGGCAAATTAGTTCAATCATCCTTCATTAAAATATATGTGTCATTAACAACGAGTAAAGATGTGTGTAAAGGTGGTTTTTCAGGTTGTTTAATAGATTTTTTTAGTATTATAAAGTTTATTCGGTTTTTTCATAGGAATATTTTTACATTGTTATTTTTTGTATATTGTATTTATTTTCAGCTTTGCGAGCAAGAACATTAAGTGGTTAGTTCCATGTACTATGTTTTCAAACCATCTTTTCTTGTCACACGGGCATATATTTGTGCCCGCATGTTCCCGCATGCGTAAGACTTACATGACAGGAAAAGTATCCTCAAACTCAGAACCTTAATTCGTGTTATATATTTAACCACATATTTGTAAGATACGCCATAATAAAACGCAATAAGTGAAAACCACAATAAAACTTTTAACAGTAGTAGTAATAAAATAGAATTTAGTGTTTTATATATTTACATATGTAGAGTAGATTTGTCACGAGTATACAAGACGAGGTGGCCGAGAGGTTAAGGCGTTGGACTGCTAATCCAATGTGCTCTGCACGCGTGGGTTCGAATCCCATCCTCGTCGAAGGAATTTTTAGTAAATAATGGCGGTAATTTCGATATGTTTCATATTAAAAACGTAAGTTTATGTTCTGTAACTAACCAATAGATACACGTTTAAAATCCAATCCATCCTATTTTTTTAGATATTCGGCATGTACCGAGGAATACTAATATGCAAATAAAGTATTCGAGTATATTCAACGCACGCTAAGAATGTGCTACTGTTCTCCGAGCGGTGGCCGTAATTTTAATCGTCACTATTAGGTCTTAACGCCACGCCACACCAGGAATGTGCTTCTTCCAAGCAATGTCGGTTGTTTTCATCGTCATTAATTACGTATTAATAAGCTGTGCATAAAATAATAGTTAATACAATAAAAGTATTATGAGTAAACAAAATCTAGTAGTAGTTACCGAGTTGATAAATTGTCAATTACGTCTAGGTGTGTATTTCTTGTACAACTATATTTTATAGTATATTGTATTTTTTTTTCAATTTTACAACCAAGTACTGTAAATGGGTAGTTCCGTGTACCATGTTTTCAAAACGTCTATACAAGAATAATTTTCTTGTCACGCGGGTAAATGAATACGTGCGTATTTCATCCGCACTTTTCGTCCGGTACGCGTGTGCTTTACATGACAGGAAATGAATTATGCATAAAATTAATCATTTTTTAAATACTTCATAAGAAAAAGCTATAAGTCGAAACTACACAAAACTATTAATGATAGCAATAATATAATTTTGTGTTTTATGTATTTTTATCTATAGAGTACATTTGTCGCGAGTATACAAGACGAGGTGGCCGAGTGGTTAAGGCGTTGGACTGCTAATCCAATGTGCTCTGCACGCGTGGGTTCGAATCCCATCCTCGTCGGAGGTCTTTTGTTACAAGTAGCAAGATTTTATGAAATTCAATAAGGCAGGCCACCATACATTTTGTATTCTGTAACTACTGGACCTAGGCGTAGTTAATTTAGTTTTGTCTCAAGCTGTCTATGTAAATATGTTTTTTCTACGGGATTGAAGTTACCAACAAGCTTGCAATTCACATGTTCAGGAAACTGGTCACTGCCGCCCATGGACATTTGCTACTTGCAGAACGGAGAAACTTTTAACTTTCTTATGTCAATCAATATATTGCTATTAAGATTAAGCTGCCTTAATATGAAAGTGCACTGGCAACCACAACCGACGTATTATACAGTTACCGACCCCATGAGATGATGTTTATTATTTACATTATTTATACATAAGGTCACGCTTATGTCCAGAAATGAAAGTACGTCTACACATATGTGTATGTAATATAATTTTATATATGACTATTTGTTTGTTATAGGTGGTATAACTAGCGTAGTTCGACCGGGGAAGTACCACCGCCACACCTACTTCTAGCGTGAAGCATTTCTTGCGTTTCGATGGGAGGGTGTGGTTGCCGGCACACTTTTATATAAGACGAACATCATAGTCCTCGGGAGCAGCAACGCCTTTGTGATTGACTTCAGATGGAACCCATGTTCTGTATGAAGTTGATTACAGATGTCGCAGGTCGGTAGTGACCACTTACCATCAGGTGGACTGCATGCTCGTTTACAACTTCTATCAGATAAAAAAATCGATTGTTTACTTTATTACTTAAAGTTTTTATTAATTGTTAACAAGTTAATATATCACCAGCAATTTGCCAATTTTTCAAATGGCAAAAAAATGCGTGTATTATATATGAATTCAGTGTTAAATCACTAAGTAATGACTCACGATAGAGAAGAAGTATATAATAAGGCATCCGAACAGGTTGACCTCGGGCGTCCGCCAGTGGTCCACGACGGCGGCCTGCTCCGCCGTGAGCTCGTCGCTCCACGTGAAGTTCGCGAACATCGACAGCACCTGAGGGATAGAGAAATGAAATGAAATGAAATGTCTTTATTTTGTACAGGCCTACGGGGGCACTTACAAATTGTCAGTTACATTTTTTTCTTACACTTCCACCGGATCGGAATACGACCTCAACTGAGAAGATCCGGCAAGAAACTCAGCGGGTTTGTCTCTTTTCTTATTGAAGTGAAACGGACGGGGTCGGAAAACAAAAGTGAAACTTCTTTATCGGGGTTGGAAAAAAATTTAGTGTAACATTTTTTCGTTACGCGCCATCTTTTTCTGTTACGCGCCATCTTTTTTTTCCGTTACGCGCCATATTTTTCTTATCCCTACCACGCGTGATATTAGATAGATTATTAGATAAAGTTTAATAAAAGCCTTTCATTAAACTTTATCTAATTTAACTTTATTTAACCAATTTCTGTAAAGTTGCATATAGTAAATTATTTTTTGAAAAATAACGTCATAAAGAAGTTTCACTTCTTACGAGTGTACGCTAGTACACGCACACATTTTTTATTTATATCCGGGCAAGTGTAAGGCGTACCTGTTCCTGGTTGCCGAGGTCCGCCGCCATGTACTTGCCGATGCCGGGCGGGAACAGGATGGACATCACGGCCAGCGTCATGAACCCCGGGTAGATGAAGCGGCTGGAATTAGATTACATTACATTTGTAGCTTCCCAACTTCTTGTAATAAAGTAACTTATTGCAAGAACTTGGGAAGCTACGAAAAAAAACGCTTTCTACAGTAGGTTCGGTTGCGGTCGGTCCGAGTTCCCGGAGTCCTCTTTATAGCGCCGAGGATGGCCACTCGGCGGGTTTTAGTGCGGTAAAAATCCCACATAACCCTGCGTCGCTCCCACGGCGTCGGGTACCTTTTGAAGGTTTCCCCCTCGAGAACAAATAAAAAAGCCCGCAGCACAGTAGGATTTTCTCCTGTGTCGTGGATGCCACGGAAACACACAAACACCCAGACCCAGAACATGAATCTAAACTGATCATTCAGATACCTGTCTGGCCGGGAATCGAACGCGGGACCCCCTGCGTGTCAGACCGGTATGGTAATCGCTGCGCCACGCGGGTCGTCAAATGTATTGATATATCACTGATATATAGTAATATACCAGTGATATATCCATACTGCCAATTGCGCGAATTCTTGAACTTGTAATTTCGTAGTCAATCTATATTACTTCGATATTCTGAATCGGCTATCTCAGACTCTCCTTGGCTCACCGGTGGCTGTTCTTACACATACATTATTTCATTCAGACTAGTACTTACTTCTTCTGTAAGAAATTACTAAGGCTCTTCGTGTTCCGCATAAAGAGAACATACTGGCGATGCAGGAACACCCACAGCGCCGCCATCAGGCCGCATACGATTCTGTGGAAGATGCACATATTAAACACTTTTATGTAAATCGCAAATAGTGCAAAGTGTGGTGCGTAAGGATACAGTTAGTGTTGTGTGTCGTGATATGGAACCTAAAAAAGAAAAACGAACTAGACGTAGGGTAGATAGGTTAATTTACCACTAGTGCTTGTCAACGGTTTCTCCCCGCTACCGCAGTTTGGCCGTGACCACGATCCATGCAACTGGGTCGAAATATCGGCAAAAAGAATTCTATAAGAATTCATAAACCGCATACCGTGAGTACCCGTTAATTATTATAATAAAATTATAATATATTAAACACTGTCTACTCGTACTCGTGGTCAACTTTCGTCAAATATAATCCATACTAATATTATAAATGTCAAAGTATGTTTGTTTGTTCCTCTTTCACGTCGCCACAAAACTATTAAATGGTTTATATGCTGAGAGATAGTTTGTAGGTGACGTTGACTATTTTTTACCGCTCTCTCATTCCCATGAGAATATCGGTGTTTTATCAATTGATACATATTTTGTAGTTCCAGACGTTGTTAAAAGGTGGGGTTAAAAAAAATCATTTAAAAGTTCTGATTCAAACTATCAAATGCTAATGTTAATTCCCTTTGACCGTGCGGGCGAAGCCGCGGGTAAGAGCTAGTATTGTAACAACGCTAAAATTATCTCAGAATAAAGCATTTTAGGACCTAGTGTACCACACTCGCCAAGTGCGAATTGATATAGCATCTTAATAAACTTTTTTCAAAGAACTCTCATGGGTGTATGTTTTCCTTGTCCATAAATGAGTAATTAAAAAAACACAAAAAATCCCGTTTTCTACACTCATAACCCCACAGTAGGATTTTCTCCTGTATCGTGTGTACCATGGACACATATAAGACGAATACACAAACACTCAGACCCAGAACGTGAATCTAAACTCAATATTCAGATACCTGTTTGGCTTGGAATAGAACCCGGAACCCATTGCGCGTCAGACCGGTATGGTAACCTCTCTGCCACGCGGGTCGACAAATAAGAAATTAATAATTTGTAATATGCACATCATTTTAAAAAAATCTGTGTGTGCCTGGGATTCAAAATTCGGGCCCTTAGTTAAGAGGCCGCCCATCTGGCCAATCCACCTGTCTGCCTGGTACAACCCATATTGTCCCACTGCTGGACACGGGTCTTCTCTCGGAATGAGAGAGTTTAAGGTCATAGGCCACCGCGATGGCCAAGTGCGAATTGGTGGACTTCACACACCTCCCTAACTTTTTTTAAAGAACTCTCGAGTGCATAGGTTTCCTCACGATGTTTTACTTCGCCGAAAAGCAGTGATACTTAATTTCCAATACGCACATAAATCAGTGGTGCGTGCCTGTGTTTGAACCTCGTACCTCCCGATTGAGAGGACAAATTTCAACAATTAGGCTATCATTGCTCTCAACCAATCCACTATCTTTTATCAATTGATATAATAGATGAAGTCCTTACCCGAGTAGCACGAATACAGCGAACTCCTGAGGGTCGAAGGGGAAGTCCTGCGGCAGGTGGGTGGGGAAGAGAGGCTTCACGGTCGGCATGGCCCCCGACCACACGGACAGGAGGCGGAACATCTGAAATATGTATAGATTTAATAAATATATCTATACTAATATTATAAAGCTGAAGAGTTTGTTTGTTTGTTTGAACGCGCTAATCTCAGGAAGTACTGGTTCGAATTGAAAAAAATCTTTTAATGTTGAATAGACCATTTAGACGCTGCAACTATTAGGAGCGAAGAAATCATGGAAAATGTGAAAAAAACAAGGAAAATTATTCATCCTCGAGGGCTTCCGTAGCGTGCGCTGCGAAAACGGTTCAAGATACCAAAAATATATGTATGAAAACCATGCCACGCGGACGAAGTCGCCGGCACGTCTAGTGTTTGATATATGTGTTATTTTGTTGTGAAGTGACCAACTTAGTTCTTGAGTAGCAACGAATTTATGACTCCACACTTCATATAAAGTCATGGATAGAAAGAAAGAAAGAAAGAAAGATCTTTATTTAGTAAATTTTTGGGTTACAATAATATTGATTTCATAAGATATTTAAAAATGAGCGCCAAAAATTGAGTTGGCCAGTTAAGGCGTTCTAAATGTATGGCACTCACATACTCGTATTTATCAATAAAAGAAATAATACATACATACATCCTCACAAAGTTTTACTTAAAATATTATTAGAATTATATTTTTCAAGGTGGTAGAACCAGTGTAGTTCGACCGGGGAAGTACCACATCTACACCTATTTCTAGCGTGAAGCATTCCTTGCGTTTCGATGGAAGGGTGTGGTTGCCGGCACACTATATGAGGCGACCATCATAGTCCTCGGGAGTCGCAACGCATCTGTGATTGACTTCAGATAGAACCCATGTTCTGTATGACGTTGATTACAGTTGTCCATGGGCGTCAATGACCACTTACCATCAGGTGGACTGCATGCTCGTGTGCTACTTCAGTCAAATAAAAAAATATAAAAAAACAGTGTTCATACTAACGTTTTCCCAGGTCAAATTATGATGTAATCTCTTCTCGTAGGATGAACTTTTGACTTGTAGCCTACGAAACTCTTCCTCCATCACATCTCTCGTTGAAGAGTGGGGTACCATGCACATCGATTAGATAGGAGACGGTCTTTCGATTTCCACGATGATTTAAATGAGTACAACCCATTATTGTTAGGCACGGGTATTCTCTCAGAATTTGAGAGCTTTTTAGGTCATAGTCCACCCCGCTGCCCAAGTGCGAATTGGTGGACTTTTGAAGTGAAACTTCTTTATCGGGGTTGGAAAAAAATTTAGTGTAACATTTTTTCGTTACGCGCCATCTTTTTCCGTTACGCGCCATCTTTTTCTTATCCCTACCACGCGTGATATTAGATAGATTATTATAGACTACATTATTAGATAAAGTTTAATAAAAGCCTTTTATTAAACTTTATCTATTTTAACTTTATTTAACCAATTTCTGTAAAGTTGCATATAGTAAATTATTGTTTGAAAAATAACGTCATAAAGAAGTTTCACTTCTTACGAGTGTACGCTAGTACACGCACACATTTTTGTTTAAAGAACTCTTAGGTGTGTAGGTTTCCTCACGATGTTTTCCTTCATCCAAAAGCAGTGATCATTAATTTCTAATACGCACATAAATCAGTGGTGCATGCTTTTCTTTGAACCTCGGACCTCCCGATCGAGAGGGCAAGTTTCAACCATCAGGCTATCACTGCTATCGATTTAAATACTGGAATATACTTACGATAGCGCTGCAGCAAGCCGCGAAGAAGCCACGCCAGTAGTTCCGAACGGCGAAGTATGTCGTCGTTACTTCGATCGAAAATAGGACGCCTGGAATGTAACACAACATACTTATATTAACTTAGGCTTTAGGCCGAACGAATTATCGTATTCGCACTATCTAACATCAAGGTACTCGAACTATCTAATATCAACGGATCCGAACTATCTAATATCAACGGATCCGAACTACCTAATATCAACGGATCCGAACTATCTAATATCAACGGATCCGAACTATCTAATATTAACGTAGTCACACTATCTCACATCAAGGTACTCGAACTATCTAATATCAACGGATCCGAACTACCTAATATCAACGGATCCGAACTATCTAATATTAACGTAGTCACACTATCTCACATCAAGGCACTCGAACTATCTAATATCAACGGATCCGAACTATCTAATATCAACGGATCCGAACTACCTAATATCAACGGATCCGAACTATCTAATATTAACGTAGTCACACTATCTCACATCAAGGTACTCGAACTATCTAATATCAACGGATCCGAACTATCTAATATCAACGGATCCGAACTACCTAATATCAACGGATCCGAACTATCTAATATTAACGTAGTCACACTATCTCACATCAAGGTACTCGAACTATCTAATATCAACGGATCCGAACTATCTAATATCAACGGATCCGAACTACCTAATATCAACGGATCCGAACTATCTGATATTAACGTATTCGCACTATCTCACATCAAGGTACTCGAACTATCTAATATCAACGGATTCGAACTATCTAATATTAACGTATTCGCACTATCTAACATCAAGGTACTCAAACTATCTAACATTCACGGACTCGAACTATCTAGTATCTTAAAAAACTTAAAACGCTTTCTACACTCGTAGCCCAACTATATGATTTTCTCCTGCGTAGTGGGTGCCATAGACTCACACAAAAACGAATACACAAACACCCATACCCAGAATCTAAACTAATTAATCCGATACCTGTCTGGCCGGGAATTGAACCCGGAACCCATTGCGTATCAGACCGATATGGTAACCGCACCGCAACAAAGGTCGTCTACCATCTAACATCCTAACGTCTACCAGACCCAGAACATCAATCTAAACTCATCATTCCGGTACCTGCCTGGCCGGGAATCGAACCCGGAACCCATTTGCGTATCAGACCGGTATAGTAACCGCCACGCGGGTTCCCTACCATCTAACTTTAGATAGTTAGATGGTAGGGAACTAACTAATGTTAGATTCTAACAAGGTATCGAACCTCCGACGGGTGCGGCGAAGCACGAGGCCACGCCCACCGCGCACGCGGCGGCGAGCATCTCACTAGTGCGGGATTCGTTGCTGTAGATGCCCTGGAACGTGGTCACCAGCCGGGACAGCAGCGTGGCCACCATCGACGCTATGTGCACGGACGGGCCCTGGGGACAAGCGGGAATTTGAATGTGTGTGGTAGAATTTACGAAAATAGGTGTGATTGAATTTACGAAAATGGGTGTGGTTGAATTTACGAAAATGGGTGTAGTCGAATTTACGAAAATGGGTGTGGTTGAATTTACGAAAATGGGTGTGGTTAAATTCACAAAAATGGGTGTGGTTGAAATTACGAAAATGGGTATGGTTGAATTACGAAAATGGGTGTGGTTGAATTTATGAAAATGCGTTCATGATAGAGCGACAGATGTGGTCACCAGCCGCGATAGCAGGATGGTCACCATGGACGCTATGTACAATAACAGGCCATGGGGATGTAGATTATTAAAGGGTATGCGTTCATGATGGGAAAGTTTGAATACAAGTTGTTGGCAGATGAAAATGTAAGGTGTGGACGGACGCTATGTACACTGACGGGCTATAGGGACATTGACGGAATTGTTGTTTGAAAAAATGCGTTCTTCGTGCAATGTTTGAACAACGGAGTTATCATTAAATTAATTGACTTATATGATGAAAAGGTTGAATTACAAAATTTAAGCAAATGTGAAAGTATATAGCTTCTGGAGTCAATATACGAAAAGAAGTTGTTCCATTCAGAAGCTTTCAACTTTTTACGAAGTTCTACTTTGTTGTTTGACCCTGGAGGCTTACTACTTTTTAGAAAGTAGAAAGTAGTAGATGGTAGAACCAGTGTAGTTCGACCGGGGAAACACCACCGCCACACCTATTTGTAGCGTGAAGCATTTCCTGCGTAGAAGTGTGTGGTTGCCGGCACACTTTCACATGAGGCGACCATCATAGTCCTCGGGAGTAGCAACGCATCTGTAATTGCTGTGTTTTGCTTTAAGGGTTTGATATATGGGACAATTAGGTTTATATTTTCTGGGATGGCAACACTTTTATTTTTTCCTGCTCTCGAGAAAAAGACCTTGTCTGGTTGGGATCAGATGTCCAAGGCCGACAAGGACTACATACCATCAGATAAACTGAGCTTTTAACTTCGTTTTCTGACTTCCCCTATGAGGATATCTGAAGAAATGTTGAACAAGAAGGGGGCAACCCTTATTGAATGTTTTCGAACCTTTGTGGCCTTCGATAAGACTTATTGATTTCTATGATAAAAATCAGGACCAACGTAACATTGCCTAATCTTCTATCTGAACATTGAACTTAAATCACATGGCCATACTCATCATACTTTTATCAAATTGATTGATTATCAAGTTCGATAGCGTTTTTATCAATCACATTGATCTTGACCGTCCAGATATCAAGTTGTGTGACGCAACTTCAGCTTTTATTTTTTGAGAAAATCGATCGAATAAATGCAATTTTATACAAATGCCAAAAAAATCTATTAAAATTCAAAACATTTAAATTATGGTCCACTAGTATCTTATTTTGTAAATATTTTATTTTAAACTAAAAGCTTAATAAAAATAATAATAATAATAAAAATTAATGTCAGATATGTCTACCAGACTTGTTCTAGCCTCCAGGGACCAAAAGGCTGGCGGCTACTTTGCACAAAGATTAAGTCTAGCCGTACAGAAAGGTAATGCCGCCAGTGTTTTGGGAACCATGCCCCACATGGCAATTTTAGATGGCTTGTTTTATTTATAATAAGTTTTTTTTCTGTTATTTATTTATAAGTTTAGTTTTTATTTAGTCTAGGTTATGTTATCTAATTTTATTTACTTTCTGTGTTATATCTATATACATAAATAATACAAAGAAATAAAAAAATATCTCACTCTCTCTCATCAACCCATTATTGGCCCACTGCTGGGCTCGGGTCATCTCTCAGGATGAGTGAGTGTTAGGCCATATTCCACCGCGCTGGCCTAGTGCGAATTGGTGGACTAAAGTGCGAATTGGTGCAAAAAATCTAATGTGTGAAACCATACATGAGCGTAATTGATTTTATGTGCATATACGAGTAAAATGCGTATTTTTTTGAGATATGACAAAATCCTTTTCCTGTGTCGATATGTAATCCACCTGATGATAAAAAGCCACTGAAGTAAATAGATACCATTAGAGTACTACCTGAGGTGAACCACAGTTGCGTTACTTCAAGATATATTTAGGCATTACTTTGCCAAAATCTCTCTTTTTTATATTTATTTTAAGACACACCAACAGTAACACACACATGACATTAATATAAACTTATTATATAACAATTTTCTGGTATGTTTACCAATTAGAGGCGTGTACAACACTTGCCATTAGACGTATAATTGCAAAGAAAAAAAATGAACTATATCAATATTCTATTAACAAATCTTATTACAAACCAGCTGTGCCCGCGACTTCGTCCGCATTGCCAAGCAACGCAAGCCCTCAAGGATGAATAATTTTCCCCGTTTTTTTTCACATTTTCCATTATTTCTTCGCTCCTAATAGTTGTAGCGTGATGTTATATAGCCTAAAGCCTTCCTCGATAAATGGTCTATTCTATACAAAAATAATTTTTAAATTCGAACCAATAGTACCTGAGATTAGCGCGTTCAAACAAACA
Organism: Spicauda simplicius; assembly: GCA_949699795.1. Taxonomy (NCBI): domain Eukaryota; kingdom Metazoa; phylum Arthropoda; class Insecta; order Lepidoptera; family Hesperiidae; genus Spicauda; species Spicauda simplicius. The sequence goes on along the minus strand of OX453081.1, from coordinate 1,467,526 downwards.
AACAAACTCTTCAGCTTTATATATTAGTATAGATTAAGGTTACTAATAATTCTTACCTCTTTACCCAACGGTAGACCAGAGCCCAGAGTGGCAGTCAAACCTATGACCTTGGAAATGAGTGCTCTGAACGTAAGGTACTCCTTCAAGTGGACCCCTCGGAGTATGGTCTTCATCTCAGGTATTCCTGAACCTGGAAACCGTTAATAAGGCAGTTAAGAATCATTACACATTGTTTATACAACTTTTATTGTCAATATCTCAGTTTTTTTTTATTAACAACTTTGACTCCACAGACGGATCGTCCGTGCCTTTTTTTAGTTTATTTTTATTTATTTTTTATCATTATTTCTGTCTTTATCTGATCGTCACAGCTCCACTATGAGCCTTCGCCGTCGAAATCGCCCTCAACTAGGTAACAGTGTAAGCTGGGCCCCAGTTGTGTGCGGTGGCGGCAGCAGCGGCCACCGCACACAACATATCTCAGTTGAGAACGTGTTCCGATCACCAAATATGAAATATAAACTTCGTCCCCTAAGAGTGCAAATAGTATCCTTAAAATGTGGACATATCAGAGGATGGAGTGTTATTTAGTACATTATGAAGTATATGTAGATGGACTTAGGGGCGGTTTAAATATTACGTAAGCAGATTTATTACAATTATTTACCCCCCCCCCTCCATCCCCCTTGTAAGAAAAAGTAAGCAAAGCTCTAACCCCCTCCCCCATGCTTACGTAAACATTTTTCAATTAAAAATGTATTTTTTGTACAGTATTAAAAAAAGTAAATAACTAGCGATGACCTAATCATCTAGACCCCTAACCCCATGTCATCCAAAAAGCAAAACAAAGTCCCTCACTCCCCAATAGTGATTACGTAATACTTGAACGGCCCCTTACCTATACTTTAGGCCATACATCCCCTTAGGGGCCAATGTCTTAAACTTAATCTGTATTTGTAAGCCACTCAGTGGCAGAATAAGCGAACAAAAATGTTTGAATACCAACTGTACATAATTAGGTTACCTTATTCACAAATAAATTGATTTGATTTGATTTGATTTGATCTATATCAGTAAATAAAGTATTAAATACAATAATTGTAGTAGTAATATCCTCACCTATACTCTGAGCAGCGACGATATGGACAAAGCCGGCTGCGAAGAGTATCAGACAGACGGGCAGCGACACCCACGCCACATACTGGCTGAACGTCGACGTGGCTAGGTCCTTGTACATCCACATGCGAGCTGGGGAGTATAATAGTGATTTTCTAAGAAAATAGAACATTCTACAATACATACTCGCATAAAGATTTTTAAGATACACACGCATTTCCATAGAATTTGTTACTTCATAATTAAAATTAGTTCTATAGGAACTTACAATCTATAGCTACATTCATTATTTATCTGTGATTTCGAAATGTTTTATCCTGAGCTTTAGTGTCTTAACATATACGTTTTAGATCTTTAATAACATTTAAACTTATGAATATGGTTCCTCGAGGCTGATCACTTTAGACAATACTAAACATTAGAATATTTGGGATTCAGCCTTTCGATATCCACTGCAGGACCTAGGTCTTGTAGAAAGTTATGACGCCTGGCACGCGTCTTGGTGATATTGTGGATACATAAGAAGACGCTGCTGCCCATTTCCTAGATTTTTCTCTTAGGTAATCACCTAGTACGACGCCTATGAGAAAGGGAGTGTTTCTACTACTGTTTAAGGTCGACAACAGATGAGTCACGCCATTAAATTATTAAATGTAATGCTTACCTTTCTGTAACGTCAGCATGAAATAATAAAACAAATTAGGTACATTATTTCACTAATACATCTCTAAGTTGACGTTTAAGGAGGTTCCACTAGCAATAATTTTTAATGAAATTAACTGAATTATAAGTTAGAAGAACTAACCATTATTACAGACCGCGATGGCCCGATCCATTGCAAAGTTGATCACCGCCATGATGATGCCCAGCGCTGCAAGGAACACCCAGTCCTCACCGAGCCTCGCGAAAGTGTGCCTCCAGGCGTACCCTGATGCAAACTTTATATCATTGTTCATTTATATCTAGAAGTAGGAGATGTTAGCGAAAGAATTTTAGCAAATTAGTTTAAATGCAAAAGAAGTTTCTTCGCGAAAGATTCCTACTTGATGTTCTAAAGGTTCAAGACAATTAAAAGGTTTGGACTCCAAACCTTGTAAAGAATCATCATGGTTCCTCCAAACTTTGGATAAACCATGATGATTATCTACAAAGACTTACACCATGTTTTTCTAGTGTGAACGACTTGAACTATTGATGCGAACTTTGTATTAACATTGTTCATTTATATCTGGTAAAACTAGTGTTGTGATTAAAACAAATTAAAGATTTCAGACAAAGAGATGAAGTAGAGGAAAACAGAAGCATCTTCAGAGTTACTTCCATCATATCATACTTATAAAGGCAGTGTTTGTATTTAAATCTAGGAATTTATTACTAATAATTACTGAGCATAATAAGTGATAAAATCACAGATATCAGGGCGATCCGAAGTTGAGAGTTAAATGAACATTATAGTGGACCAATAAATATTTGACTTAATATTTAAAGTAATACATATAATCTCTGATGCACGTACATATATTATTGTTAATGTCAAGTATCAAGGCTGGAGTTTTAGTAAAATATTGGTGCGTTTAGGGTAAGAAATTAAAATGTGACAAAGATAGTACCCATTTCAGTAATGTGGTGTTGGGTTATCACAATACAATATATCAGAGACCACTAAATTAAGCCATTGTCCAGATTTTGGCTGAAGTAAGAATGCTTATATGATTTTTATGTAAAATGTAAAAGATTAATACATTCGTGACTTCAATCCTTGTTAACCGTAGAGATTAATCGATCGTCCTTGTAATACGTATATTAACAAAAAAAGTTTCGCAATACAAAGGAAGACGTAATTTGATCAACAATTCGATTAAATCTAGTAACTATTTTAAGTGTCTAATCTATCAAATTTTTCAAAAACGAGTAACAAAAAATATTAATTCCTAATCTATCTTTTTATCTTAGGCTTCAGTCGTTGCTTAATTCAATGCAGTTTAATCAAAACATATGATAATTATGCAAGCCAGATACAAAAAAGAAGGCGAAAAATAATTTAAATCAACACATGACATGGTTACAAAAGTAGAAAAAAAAACAAAATTTCATTTCGTCTACATTTTCACGACTTGAATACTATTTTCTATGCTCACCTAGTACTTTAATGACCTTCCCTCTCGGCCTGTGCTTCCCTGACGCCTCCAGCTCCTTCTGCCGTAATTTGTCATCTTTTCTTCTTCTCTTTCGTAATCTTCTGAGTCGTCTAGCTTCTTCTCTGGCCGCTTCGCTTAGGTCGCGTTGATAGCGACCATACATCTGAAATAAGTGTTTTACATTTAATACATTTACCTTAGCGTTTAGAAATAACATTTAACTAGTTGTTTAAGCCCCTAAGGGATGGGATATAAAAAATCACGTCTTAGTAGATATTTATAACGTAAAATTTAACAATTGTTCACACATGTCTTCAGCTTTTGTAATTTAAACTTGGCTTTAATAATCAGAAATAAGTGTCCTTTTATTTCTATCCTTATATATTTATATTTAAGCAAGGTAAACGAATTTTAATACATCTTAAATATAGCTTTTATCGAGTCCCCGAATTTTTGTTCGCTTTAATACGAAAGACAAATCATATAAATGTTCACATACCAACACACGGCTTCCTCTTTCAATAATTTCTTCTTGATCCATTTCGAAAATGCAATATAGATATTTTTATTACTGACCTAGCCTTAAAGCACTGTTCCTACGCATTTTACGTTCAGTATTTTATTGAATATTATTCGTGTTACATATTCGATAGAGATACACTCTGGCATCAGGAAGATTACGATTTGAGGGTTGTAGAGGGAATAAATGGCTATACCTTAATTAATAGACATTATTATTTATCATAATATTTTATTACAAAAGGTATCTATTTAGAGACTTCATATAAAGACACTCTTAAGATATGGTTTCAGATAATATCCAGAGAAAGCCGCCTATAGACGATAACAATTCACTATAAAATTAGTAAGCTGAACAAATTTCTGGCACGAAACCTTGAAACGAGTGAAAATAGCCGAATTCCGAGCGTTAATTACAGATTGGAATGGAATTAACTTTATAGCGCATAAACCTTCAAAGGTTTAAATAGACACGTAACAAATACATCAAGCAGCAGAACACATCTCTGTTCACTTTATTAAGTTATGCTATCATCTAAATTGTTTCACATTTCGGTAGCTACTGTTTTTGGGAAGAAATTAAATCCAGATCAGCCTTGGAATCGTGTTTGCTGAAGATATCAGATAATCTTAGCGTGTTTGACAAAGATATATCATTGGAAAATGCCTATGTAATTATTTATACGCCAGAACCGATTTAGTCTTTGGTTTGAGATAAAAGTTAATAACCAAAACTAGCAAAGCTAAAGCTGAAAAGGAATAATTGCATATACTTTTTATATACAAAGATGGTGCATGGTACATGTGGCAAAACTCATCGTGGGTCCAGATGCGCGATCCGCATCTATTAGATACTGAAAATTAATATTAAATAATTTTTTTTTTCTGAAATCGCCTATGATGACCGGTCAAATATTGTTGTATGGGTGAAAAATATGAAATAGATCATTTCTGCCTAATAATAACAGCTGTAGAATATGGGCAATAAATTGCCGTTTACATTAGTAAGTGGTCGACATGGATGTCGCCGAATACGGCTAAACTGCCCTAATGTAGATAAATATGCTATTAGTTGAGGCGTTATCAGTAAGTTCTTAGGGATTAAAAAAAATAGATTTCTGAGTGTCTCTAGTCTAGTGAATTTTATGTCTCTAGTCTATTGAGGGAAGTATATGACTCCTTTACTACTACATTTTTATAAAATTACCCTCTTTCTGACGCAGTTAGGTGAAAAAACATTAAAGCAAATAAATGACACGCAACTTCTGCAATTAATGTAATGGGATTTCTGGACACGTCACAGACCACGTCACAATTGGTGCCGCATCATGAATCTTATGTTGAGTGTTCGGTCGGATTGTAATCAATATTATTTATATCTAGGACTGATTCTTTTTTATGTATTTCTAAGAGATCGGTTAAAAATAAAACGTTTTTGTGTACGAATATAATATATAAAAATCTAATAATGTATGTATATTTGTTACTCAATCACGCAAGAACCCTAAATAATCGCTTATTTTTTTTTATCTGATTGAAGTAGCAAACGAGCATACAGGCCATCTGATGGTAAGTGGTCACTGCCGTCCATGGACATCTGAAAGCAACTTCATACAGAACATGGGTTTTATCTGAAGTCAATCACAGAAGCGTTGCTACTCCGGAGGTCTAAGATGATCGTCTCATAACAAACTGTGCCGGCAACCACATCCTTCCATCGAAACGCAAGAAATAGGTGTGTTACCACTTACATAAAAATTTACATGGATGTTGTTTATTTAACTTAGCAGTTACTTCGATTTTTTGCACTATTTAAATATGGCGAACATTATTGTGACATGTCCCGTAATAAATGACGGGTAATTCAGCTAATAGTAGTAAGGTATCTATACTAATATATAAAGCTGAAGAGTTTGTTTGTTTGAACGCGCTAATCTCAGGAACTACTGGTTCGAATTTAAAAATTCTTTTTGTATTGAATAGACCATTTATCGAGGAAGGCTTTAGGCTATATAACATCACGCTGCAACTATTAGGAGCGAAGAAATAATGGAAAATGTGAAAAAAAATAACTATTCCACGCAGACGAAGTCGCGGGCACAGCTAGTAAATAATATTGATAAGATAAAAGCAGTCCAGCCGGTAGATATATGTATATTTTTGAAAAATAATATTGTACGAAAATACCTTAAAACAATAAATTTCTGTTTCACCTCGGCAGCTCACTCGTACTATCTCACTACTGGTCACAAACAGGAGAGCTACAGAGAAAAAAATTTAGGCCCTAGTCCACCACGATGGCTAGTGCGGATACATATGTCTTAACACACTTTTATTAACTTGTGTTGTATCTATGTGTCTATGTAACGGAATCTTTGAGCTCACTTTACTCCGGTTTCCAGAATTCTGATTGATTTGTAACTTTGCACACGTATCAAGGACCGAGGACAATTGAATACTATGAAAAAATCATCCCGATTTTTTAGGCGTGAAGATTTTTCCTCGTTTATAGCATGTGACAATTAATATGTAAAACCCACACGATACCGCAAAATATGACCGATCAAAATCTCATTCATATTTAAATTACATACCTAAGTCAAACTAAATCAATGAATCTCTTTTAATAAGACACTAATTGCACTATGTAAATAAACTTTGTAATATCTTATCAAGATATAAATAAGATGCATACCTAATGTGACCATGCGTCCCGTTTAGAATGGGGAACATCCCGTTTTCGGTTTCTTGTTCCGATATCCCTTATAAAAATGTATAAACGTTAAGCTGCCCAGTTGTCTCTAATTTCTCGGGATTAGCAACGTATCTATGATTGACTTTGAATAGAAACCCTGTTCTGTATGAACATTCTTGCAGAAGTTCTTGGACGGCAATGCCTACTTACCGCCAGATAGAAACAAAAAAAGACGAATATTCACACCATTTTGCGATATGAAATTGCAATGGTTTCCTTACATCTCAATAATTGACATAAACCGATGTCCCATTATTTGTCAACGAATGGTCACATCAGGCATATCGTGAATGAATTACTACCATTCATGACGCTACGGTGCGCATGCGCTGATGCTCAATCAATCAGTACATGCAATGAAATGATGTGATGTATCGATATGTGTTGTCCTATTATTGCTTTATAGTTACTTTCATACAGATAAAACAAGACATTTTTATCTGACTGTTGCAGAAATGTAAATGTATTCGTTTAATGTATATATATAATAATACAGTTTCTACACTAATATCCCCACACTAGGCTTTTCTCCTGTGTCGTGCGTACCATGGACACATACAAGACGAATACACAAACAACCAGAAAGGGAATCTAAACTCATCATTCAGATACCTGTGTGGCCGGGAATCGAACCCGGGATCCATTACGCGTCTGACTGGTATGCTAACCGCTCCGCCACGCGGGTCGTCATATTCTATGAAACAGTTGGTAATTACGTTAATGTCTTACGATGAGACAAAAACCACACAAGATATTGCTAATGGACTTCACCGTTACATTTAGTTATCAAAGTTAGGGTTTCCCATGTTGTGAGCTACATAGAATAAAGAAATAACAATATAAGTAATACGAATATCCTATAGCTAAATATATCAAAATGTTCAGTTAAGTCATCGTAATCGTGTTTATTATTGCGTCAACCCTATATCTTTTAAGTAATATAAATAAAGGTAAATAAAACAATTCTCACGTTTTCAAAAAACATAAAAAGCGATTGCGTAAATCATTCGCATGTGCTACATGTAAAGGAGCAAATTGAAAATTAAATTTTAATATTTGTAATGCATTCGTCCACCAATTCGCACTTGGCCAGCGCGGTGGACTATGGCCTAAACTCTCTCATTCTGAGAGAAGACCCGTGCCCAGCAGTGGGACAATAATGGGTTGATGAAAATGCATCGACTTATACTTTGACTATCAAATGTTTTGCGGTTTGCAAAAAAAGGTCTTCAAATCTATACAAATTTATTTAGAACTGCCAAAAAAAGGTCGCAAAAAATTATATCCTCCGTCACCCTACACCGAGAACTGGGAAATACCAACATTCGCATTCGCAAATGTTAAATAATATCATTCGTTACACTACTATGCACTATGCCATACTCGCAAAACAAAAGTTTGTCATTTTTTTTGTTCTTGAGGGAGAAACCTTCAAGAAGTACCCGACGACGTGGGAGCGACGCAGGGTTATGTGGAATTTTCACCGCATTAAAACCCCCCCGGTGGCCGTCCTCGGCGCTATAAAGAGGACTCCAGAATCTCCAAAGAAACGCAACCGGAAACGAAGTTTTATCTTCCTATCTTCCATAAATACTATTCACTCAATCTTCAAATCCCTTGACTCATTCGATGCTTCTGTTGGAGATTCTGTTTCATTGTTAATTACTTCAATGAGTGCTATACTAAAAATACAATCAACAATTTCTTAGAAAATGCTCATGAGTCGACGAGTGATGTTCAAGTATCCGATTACATGAAGTCATGGTGACAATGGAAGATAACTTTAATATTCTGTCATAAATAAACAATAATCGTTAGTAATTTGTCACTAGTTACAAACGAGCTATTTGATAGTTGATGATCATAGAGCAGTGATAGCCTAATGGGTGAATTCGACCTCAATCGGGAGGTCCAAAGTTCGAATCGTATGAGCGTATTAAAACAAATATTATCACTAGTTTACGGCAAAAGATAACATTGTGAGGAAACCTGATAGTTCTTGAGCAAAGTTCTCGTGAAGTCTACAAATTCAATGAAGCCAGCGGGATGAACAATGGCCTAAAACTGAATGACTTTAATTAACTAATGACGAGTTTTTTAGAGATCTACTTATGGATATTTATAATAATCAAGTCGTCAATATATCAACAATCTAACTTAAATCTCTGTCCTACTAAGGAAGATTTGTTGTCGTCAACCCATTATTGTCCCACTGCTGGGCACGGGTCTTCTCTCAGTATGAGAGAGTTTAGGCCATAGTCCACCGCGCTGGCCAAGTGCGAATTGGTGGACTCCACACACCTCCGAGAACTTTTTTTTTTTTTAAAGAACTCTCGGGTGTGTAGGTTTCCTCACGATGTTTTCCTTCACCGAAAAGCAGTGATAATTAATGTATAATACGCACATAGATCAGTGGTGCGTGCCTGGGTTTGAACCTCGGACCTCCCGATTGAGAGGGCAAGTTTCAACCATTAGGCTATCACTGCTCAACTAAGGAAGAATTAAATCCTTAATTTATCCAAAAAATATATCTACTTCTTTTATGATGAAAACACGAAAACTCTCTTACCAAAAAACCTTCTTGTGAAAGTGGTAGAACCAGTGTAGTTCGACCGGGGAAGTACCACCGCCACACCTATTTCTAGCGTGAAACATTTCTTGCGTTTCGATGGTGGGGTGTGGTTGTCCGCACACTTTTATATGAGACATCATAGTCCTCGGGAGTAGCAACGCATCTGTGATTGTCTTCAGATAGAACCCATGTTCTGTATGAAGTTGATGTCCATGGTCGGCAGTGACCACTTACCATCAGGTGGATTGCATGCTCGTTTGCTACTTCAGTCAGATATAAAAAAAAAGACGAAATAGTGATCTTGTTTGTAGCATTTGGCAATGTAGCGATACCTACTCACGCAAAAGGTTTATCTTACTAAAATGGAAAGTACTCTTACGAAACATTCACTTGGTGCTGTAAAAGTCAGCGTTGAGCGGCATAAACAAATTTATATGTTCGATCTTATAAGGGCATGAAATCCCAATGCAGTGTTAATAACCAACAAGTAGCTCGCCTGGGGACAGTACTGTTAAACTCATGACTACATTAGTTATAAACATCAATAAGAATCTATATAATGATTGTATTTAAATTGATCGTGCAATGTATTATAAATATCATAAAACAGTAGAAGTCATAATATAAATAAATATAAATGGTTATATAAATAAATATTATAAATGCATAATTATATTTAATTTTATATAATGTAATAGATTAATAGTAATGTTTTTGTCTCTGTGACGGTTTCCTGACGCCTGCCATTTTTAGTTTAAAAGGGAGGGTATTATCGTAATATGGATCATTCTAATAATTCGTAAGTGTAAGACGTTACTCTGTCCGAATGTATTCTGAAATTGTTTAAGTGTAAAATCGTGAAAATATACCAGTGTTGTACATCATGTGTCGTTTACTTTGGCCATCCAATCCTACTTCTGTAACAGCAGTTTACAGCAAATTTTGGGGAAACTCGCTTAATCTTGACTCTTGCAGCATCAAAGTTATGTTTCATGACCCTAGGTCAGTCCTTAGAAGTATCTTCACTACATAGTATAAAACAAAGTCGCTTCTCGTTGTCTGTCCCTATGTATGCTTAAATCTTTAAAACTACACTACTGATTTTGATGCAGTTTTTTTTTTTTAAATAGAGTGATTCGAGAGTATTATATAGTAGAGAAACACTGATAATATTAGATTTTTTACTTTTAGGCGGAACGAAGTTGGCCGAGTCAACTGGTCTCTTATATATTTAAGTTATCTTATATTTGATCTAGATTTGTAACAGATGCTTATAGTTAGGACGTCCACTTACTTCAAATTAAATGGTTTTTCAAAGTTTCGTCAACATGGTAGACTGTACATTCGTTTGGCTTATTCTTCGGTAGTAGAACCAATGTAGTTCGACCGGGGAAATACCACCGCCACACCTATTTCTAGCGTGAAGCATTTCTTACGTTTCGATAGAAGGGTGTGGTTGGCGGCACACTTTTATATGAGGCGACCCTCATAGTCCTCGGGAGTAGCAACGCATCTGTGATTGACTTCAGATAGAACCCGTGTTCTGTACGAAGTTGATTACAGATGTACATGAGCGGCAGTGACCACTTACAATCAGGTGGACTGCATGCTCGTTTGCTACTTCAGTCTGATAAAAAAAGAAAGTAGAAGGCCTATTTCTAACATAAAGGCAATATTGACAGTAATTGACTTCTAGGACCTCACGCTTTTTTACGACACACACACACACAGTTCAGACACAGACACAGACAAACAGTCACGAATCCGTTAAATTTGTTTCAAAAATAGAAAATTAATTTCGACTTTTTAGTTTAGCTAGCTACAATAAGCGTGTTTCTTTTTTTAGTTTTCTAAACTATTATTTACTTGATGTCGAGTAATATGTTTAAAATTACTATGTATGTACATACATTATTTTAGCAACTGTAGTTATCTTGTATGTATATCATATGTCTCTATTATGGTACATCTTAGACAATTATAAGGACAATTACTGTGTTAAATGCGTGGGACGCACTATATTTAGCGATGCATTCTGTAATTAGCACTGAAACAAAGGGTTTCCATCTTATATTTACACATTCATAGATATAGACCTTATGTACAATACACTAAAGTTAAAAATGAGTGGTATTTAGTCGCAGGGTGTCTCCTATGTTGTGTATTGTACAATCTCAGTATCAAATTTCAGTCGCTCTGACTAACGTTTTATATGAATAGAATATTGTGTCCAAAAATAGAGTCCCCTATCATGTTTTGGACTTCCAATGTTCCTTATGACAGAAGACGGTAGCCTTCCATTCACCTGATGGTGAATGGTCACTGGCAATACATGAAATTCTTTAAAGTGTATCACAACGACGCCTATTGAAACGTGTAACTGCATCGTTGATAAAAGTATAAATCAATTAATAAATTAAAATGTAGTTAAGAGCGGGTTGGGTGAGTCTGTGTGAGTTGTTATTTGGCAATGGGAGACGTCAGCCAGGCTAGGTGATCATGCCTGAGGAGTGGCTGTGTTACGACAGTCTTTGTTGGGAACTTGTAAATATGCAGAGTATTGACAATACTTCGATAGCGTGTTTCAGAATTCTCGTAGCTCCATCTCTTGACGAGTTGCGGGAGGTCGCCACATCATCCCCTGCTCAGATCGGAGGTTGATATGTTCCGCGAGGCTTCGTGAGCAAGTACCAGTAGTATATAGCAAGTATCAATGTATATAGTTCACTTTATGGTAAGTGGCTACTCATGGACAGCAGTTAACTATAATCTTTACAACACCCTTACCATGCCTGTTAGACCAGGACAAAAATATATAAGGTAAGGATTAACTATATATGTTTTTTGGTTAACTTTCTATAGGTGCCAATGTATACCATGGTGGCAACCATCTATAGTTCGCGGAACATTCTGCCTCTTTAGAAGACTTCTTTGACCACAATTTTATTCATTTAGCGATGATTTCACAGGCTGGCCTAGAATTTGTTTCCCAAACCTTTTCTTTTGCAAACATAACTTCCTCTTAAGTGGTTTAATGTTTCGCAAATTCAAATATTGTCCCAATTTACGAGCCATTTACACAACTAAGGTTACACGCTCACGTGATAACGGCTATCTAATGAGTTAATCCTAAGTCTTACTTAGCAATGTTTGCTCATACAAGGCTTTTGCCTTATATTCGAAGGCGACTTGCCTTCGGATTGGCAGTGGAAAACAGTTTATTCTCGCTTTTCCAGAATTTTACTACGTTTTAATCCAAATGAGTAAAACAAATTGTTACTAGATGTGTAGCCTACATGCTTCCAAATGGTCTTGAAGTTTAGGAAAGGAAAGAATGGTCTTTCGAAGGGTCTCGGAACTTTTAAAAAAGTTTTGCTTTTTAAATTACCTGGTATCCATGACTTTGTCATTACAAACTTCAAGCATGTCGCTTTGCTTAAACTATGTTTGCAATGTAATGCATCCTGTCTTATATTTACATATTCTATATTAACTTTGCCCTGTTCATTTACACTTATTGATTGTGTTCCTTTGTGAGTATAATTATTCTCAATGGCGATGTTGCACCATAGGATCGCAATTAGATATCGTGTGACCACATATAATTTATGTAAATTCGCGTGCATATGATGCAAGAGTAAAAGCAAAATTCTG